>NW_019168270.1:13586465-13922996 GCF_002303985.1 Durio zibethinus
ATCAAATTTGAAAAGTAAAATGACTTAGAAATATAATACTCCCTCTTGATTACAGCTCATATCAATTGGTTAATCTTTCAAAAGAGGTGCAATTATCAAAAGTTGAACTTATCAAGAAAGAATTAAAGTTGAAAAAAAAATAAGAAGAAAAAATTTGAGACTTCATGAGAAAGTGAGACAACTGAAATATAAAGCAGAGATACAAGAGAGCATATTAGAAAAGTTATAAAAGAACGAGATGTGATCAATAGTGATTTAAAAGATCTACTACACAAAAAAAATAAGAGGTTACAAGTCCAATTCAAAACCAAAAAAGTCACCAAGTCTTACCTCAGTCAGCAACATGAAATAGATGAGCTCTGAAAGAAAATGAACCAATAGAAGGCCAAAGCTCAAGAAAAGTAAGAGGAAACAACTAGAATTTCTCAAGAATGTCGAAATTGGAAGGGGTTATCCTCTACAACCTCAACAAGATTAGTGGAATGCCAAAAAAAAAAGGAAAGATTGAAAGTTATGATCGCAAAAGAGAGAAGAAACACTTTAAAGTACTAAATGAAAAAAAATCACTTCACCAAGTGATCCAAGGGTTAGACACGTAACTCCAAGACCACAAGAGCCATATTTCAGTAATAATAGATGAGTGGCATAGAAGAGAAAAAGATTGAATCTTCACATGCAATTCAGAAAGGAATACTCATATAAAGTGGAAAATAGAAAGCTCAGAGAGGTAACAATACATAGAGCACTTGACTAATCAATTTTGTAAGACAGTGAAAAAAGCATAGGAGATGGTTAAAAAGGTAGAAGTGTTAAGAAGAAAAGTCAATCCCATAGTAGAATGTGGACAACACCTAGTGAACTTTCTAAATGAGAAAAAGGACCATTATGAACAAGTCAAACTCTTCTATGGATATAACTTTAGGATAGTAAATCCCATGTAATAAAAGTTGTATGGAATCAATAAAATTTCTAATGTTGAAATTTGTTCAAGAGCAAAATCTTTTACTTGCATTCATGCATCATGTACATCATTTTTCATAAAATAAGTGACAAAATAAAATTTTCAACACATAACATTCTAATTTTTTTTCTCTTTCTTCTTTTTCACAAAAAAAATTTTTGTGATAATAAAGATTCAAGAATAGCTCACCCATCAAAAATTTTGATCCAACCTACTCGTCATTCATAAAATACTAAGACTCAAACAAGAATTATAGAGCAATAACAGGTCAATTGATTTGAAAGAATTGAGAATGCTTAAGAAGAACTAAGAGGGGATCTCAGTACAATAATGGATATGCCCAAAAAACTTGACAAAGAAAAAGCAGTGGAAGAAAATCCTAGCTTTCAAGAGTAATCGCTAGATATGGTAGATCTTGTTTATCCTCCAGGGTTTAAGCCACAATCGACCCAACCTTCTTAAAGAACTAGAGTACCAATTCTTACTCCTGGTGGATATCCTAATCTTTATCTAGGAATGACATCCACACCTATTCCAGGATAATTTTAAAATTTTGTTAATCCTATTATGATGAAAAAATCACCTGAGTCAATCTTAGTTTCTGATTCAGATGATCTTAAGAAGAGAAAAAAGTTAGGGATAAAGATGCCTGAGAAAGTGAAAGATACTAGTGCTAGGGAGAAAATGAAGTTATTGGAAGAAAGGTTTAGGGCTGTAGATGCAGCTGACCTTTGTTTAGTCCCAGATGTGGTCATTTTACCAAAATTTAAGATCCTTGATTTAAAAAATATGATAGCATAAAATGTTCAATGACTCACATCACCATGTATTATTGTAAGATAGCAGCACATGCTCATGATAAAAAGTTATTGATGCATGTATTTCAAGATGGTATTACAAGATCTACAGCCATATGGTATGTTTAACTAGACAAGACTCGTATTCATTCTTGGTAAGAGCTCACAATAGCATTTCTTACACAATATCAACATGTCAGGGATTTAGCTTCAAATCATCTATCTTTGCAAGGTATGGAAAAGAAAGCAACTGAAAGCTTCAAAGAATATGCATAAAGACAGAGAAATATGGCTGCACAAATTTAACCTCCCCCCACTGAAAAAAAAATAATCATTTTATTTGTGAACACCTTGAAAGTACCGTATTATGAGAGATTGATAGGCAATGCAACCAAGAACTTTACAAATATGATGATATCGGGTGAAATCATTAAAAATATCATAAAGAATGGCAAGTTCGATGTATGAGAGACAAGTGAAGCAAAAAAAGACAGAGCTTCTAAAAAGAAAGAGAATGAAGCTCAAGCAGTAAACTATGTGGGGCAATAGTTCAAAGGTTTCACAACCTATTCTGCACTAGTCTACCAAACCCATTACCCTTTCATAAACCATGTTACATCCATCCCTCATCCATATCAACCATACCACTCATTACCATAACCAACTTATCCACCATGTTTTCCAGTCATCTTTTTGGACACCCACCTACAATCGTCTTACTGCACCCACTAGACCAGAATGGAGACCTAATCTTAATAATGGTTTAAAAGCCCCTAAGAAATATCCAAGAAAAAACCACTTTTGATCCTATTCCCATGACAACCAATAAGAGACTCCAAATGTTAATGGAAACCCTCTACTGAACTATACCAGATCATCAATAAATGCCTTAATTGATGGGCAAATAAGCTATGTAAAGAAAGAATATATGAAGTTAAGACTTCGATGGCTAAGGTATTTGAACTCTTGGTCAAAGTTGACATGTTAAAGTCAATAAAATCTTAAAATTATTCTAAAATGATTAACTCATTTGAGAGCTATAATTATCACAGAGGTGCTTTGGGGCATTTTATAGAGAATTATCACCAATTCCGTCAATAAGTGTAAAAGTTGATGGATATAGGTCGGATAGAATTTTACGAAGAAAGTGAAGAGTTAGTGAAAGCCAAAATGTCTACCATTGATTTAAAGAATAAGTTTATGCGTAGACCGATAACTATCTATTATGATGAAAAGCAAACATTGAAGCTAAAAAAACATGTCTCCCGACTAGTGGTGACAATTAATGTTTCTGACCTTTTTCCATATCAGAATGATAAAGCAGTACCATAGAAGTATAATTGTTATGTCTTAGTCAACTCAAATACTGCGAACATAACGAGTGTATGAGGTATAACTCGAAATGAAAAATGTTATACTCTAAAAGCTTTAAAGAAAGCCAAGAAAGAAAAAACAAAGGTAAGAGAAAAAAAAAAGTCAGAGTAGTCCCGACACAACCCTAGAAGAAAAATATCAGAAGCCAGTCTCTGAGAGTGAAACATGTGAATTTTTTAAGTTAATAAAACATAACGAGTATACCGTGGTAGAACAGCTTAACAAAATGCCAGCTAGAATTTTACTATTATCATTATTGCTCAGTTCGAAGTCACACCGTAATGCTTTACTGAAAGTGCTAAATCAAGTATATGTGTCTCACAATGCTTCTGTTGAATATGTGAAATAGCTTATTGGTAATTTGATAATTTCAAACTATATCTCTTTCAGTGATGAAAAGATTTTTCTTAAAAGTAGAGGAAATACCAAGGCTTTTCACATTACTGTAAAGTGTAAGAGTCATATAATGGCTAAGATTTTAATCGATAATGGCTCATCCATCAATGTTATGCCTGTAACTACTTTGAAAAAACTTCTTATTGATGAATCTTATATGAAGCCTAGTCATATGATAGTGCAAGCCTTTGATGAAACTAAAAGAAAGGTGCTATGAGATATAAAATTACCATTACAGATTGGTCTGTGCACTTTCAATGTGAAATTTCAAGTTATAGATATCTTTCCTTTATACTATTATTTATTAGGTAGGTTATGGATCCATATAGCAGGTGATTTTCTATCATCATTGTATTAGAAAATCAAATTCATTATTAAAAAAAAGCTAACATGTGTGGCAAAAGAAGAAGATTTACTGGTAACTCAATCAATAAATACTCCTTATATAGAATCAGCAGATAAAGAGCTAGAATGCTCATATAGATCTTTCTAGATTGCTAACGTAACCTATATGGTTGAAGGATCTAAATTGTATTCGTCACACTTATCTACGATAACTAAAATGATTGTCAAACAGCTTACCAAAATAGGATGGCATCTTGAAACTGGACTAAAAAAAAATCTGCAATGAATCATGAAGCCACCAACAGTATATGACAAGAAAGATAGATTCGACTTAGGGCATAAGCCAATAAGAGGGGACAAAATGAGAATGGTGAATGAAAAAAAAATAAAATGATGGCTAATCTTGGAGGATATGAATCGAAGTTAGAGCTTATGGTCATTCCATACCTTTATGATTCTTTTCGTTCAAGAGGATATATTTATCTAGATTTGTCTAGAGCCCTAAATACAAGATTTGTGGAAGAGTTTTTGGAGCTGACCATTCAAATGGTGGATGACGAAAAAAAGAGGTGAGATAAAGAGCTGTTCGTGCACCCTTGTACTTTAAATTTTGAGCTAAATAATTGAAAAGTCGTAGAGCTGACTATTATCTTTAAAACTTCTAAAAAGTAATATATTGTGAAACTCTAAATCCCTAATTACTTTTATGAGCATTGGGTGATCTTTTATGGTGTCTTTATGTTTGTCGTTTTAATAAAAGACTTAAAAAATGCATCCATATTTCTTTTATTGTTTTCATCTTCATTTTACTTTCCATTTTTCCTTTTATCATTTTCTTGCCATTCCATTTTTATGTGCCAATATTCTCTTCATTTTACCCTTTGCAGGGTCTCAAATAATGAACACGAAGATAATCATGGCAATAATCTTGAATTTGATTTTGAAAACTTAATTCATGTTGATGAATTTAATGATGAAAAAGATTCGGATAACTACACACTGCCTCTTGATTTGTTAAAATTAATAGAACATGAAGATAAGCCAATTGAACCCTACTAAAAAATTATCAAATTAGTGAAATTGAGAGATGGTGAAAATAAAAGAGAGGTCAAAATTGGTACATCCCTTTTACCAATTAAAAGACAAAAGCTAGAATAGTTGTTTCGAGAATATGTGGATGTGTTTGCATGGACTTATCAAGATATGCCAGGACTCAACACTGATATTATAGAGCATAAGTTACCTTTAAAACTAGAACGTAAGTCGATGTAGCAAAGCTAAGGCGCATGAAGCCAAAGATGCTACTGAAAATTAAAGAAGAAGTGAAGAAACAATTTGATGCTGGATTTTTAAAAATGACAAAATATCTTGAATGGGTAGCCAATATAGTGCTAGTTCTTAAAAATGATAAAAAAGTGAGAATGTGTATCGATTATTAAAATTTGAATAAGGCAAGCCCTAAGGATAATTTTTCTCTACCTCACATCGATAATCTAGTAGATAATACTACTAGGCATTCCATATTTTCCTTTATGGATGGCTTCTCATACTATAATCAGATCAAGATGGCTTGAAATGATATGGAGAAAACTACATTTGTGATCATATAGAGGACATTCTGTTATAAAGTCATACCATTTGGGTTGAAAAATGCTAGTGTCACTTATCAAAAAGCAATGGCGACTCTTTTTCATGATATGATGCATAAAAAAATAGAGATATATGTGGATGATATGATCGTAAAATCTCGTGAAGGAAAAAAACATGTAGTTAACCTCAAAAAGTTATTTGACAGTTTGAGAAGATTTTAGCTGAAGTTGAATCTTGTTAAATGTACATTTGATGCCAAATCAGGAAAACTATTAAGCTTTATGGTCAATGAAAGAGGAATCGAGGTAGACCCGGATAAGATATAAGCCATCCAGAACTTATCTCCCCCTTATACCCAAAAAAAAATGTGAGGTTTCTTAGGGAGATTAAACTACATCGCTTACTTCATTTCTCAACTCACCTATAAGTACAATCCTATTTTCAAGCTTTTTAGAAAACATGATCTAAAAGAATGGAATGATGAATGTCAAGAAGCTTTTAATGAAATTAAAGAATACTTGTCAAATCCACCTATGTTGGTGCTGCCAATCCCGAGGAAACCTTTGATTTTGTACTTAACAATACATGAAAATTCAATAGGATGTGTGTTAGGGCAAAAAGATGAAATTGACAGGAAAGAATGAGTGATTTACTACTTGAGCAAGAAATTCACTGATTATGAGTCCAATTATTCACCATTAGAGACGATGTGTTGTGCATTGGCCTAGACAACTAGAAAACTTTGACAATACATGCTTTATCACACTACTTGGCTCATAGCAAAGTTAGATCCTATTAAGTATATTTTCAAGAAGCCTTCATTGACAAGAAGGATATCACGGTGGCAAGTTATGCTTTCAAAATATGATATTATTTATGTGACTCAAAAAGCTATTAAAGGAATTACGATAGTCGAGTTTCTTATCAATTGTGCAGTCGAAGATTATGAGCCAATGAAACTAGATTTTTTTGATGAAGATGTGATGGCCATTGAAGAAAATGAACCTATTGAGAAGTTTTGGAGGATGTGTTTTGATGGAGCCATAAATGCTTTAGGCCATGGTATTGGGGCAATTTTAATATCTCTCGATGAACATTATTATCCAATCACAGCTAGGTTAAATTTCAATTGCATAAATAATATGGCTAAATATGAGGCCTGTGGTATGGGTCTACAAGTAGCGATCGAAAAGAAGATCAAAGTATTGGATGTATTTAGAGATTTAGCTCTAATCATCTATCAGTTATGAGAAGAATGAGAAACAAGAGATTTCAAGTTGTTACAGTACCATAAATACATCTTTGAATTAGTCAAGCAATTCGAAAAAGTTTAATTTGAACATATGCCTAGAAAGAAAAATCAAATTGTTGATGCATTGGTTACTCTAGCTATAATGATTAAAATAGATGCAAATACTGAAATCTAACCCATCAAGTTAGATGTAAAGGATGAACCAACATATTGTTCAGGTGTCGAAGAAGAAGTTGATGGGAAGCCATAGTATCATGACATTATGCAATACATTAAAAGCCAACAATACCCATAAAATACAACAAAAAATGATAAGCGGACTATTAGAAGATTGACAATGAGTTTCTTCCTTGATAAAGATGTTCTTTATAAAAAAAGTCGAGATCAAGTACTTTTAAGGTGTGTGAATGCAGCTGAAGTGAAGAAGATTATTGAAGAAGTGCATGATAGAGTTTGTGGGACATATGTAAATGGTCATATGATGGCTAGGCAAATTATGAGGGCTGGCTATTATTGGTTGACAATAGAGAGTGGCTGTATTAATTATACTAAAAAATACTATAAGTGTCAGATCTATGCCGATAAGATCCACGCTCTTCCAAAAACATTACACGTTTTGGCTCTTCCATGGCCATTCTTTATGTGAGGTATGGATGTCATCAGTTCCATCATTCCAAAAGCTTCAAATAGGCATAGATTCATCTTTGTAATGATTGACTACTTCACTAAGTAGGTTAAAGCTACATCATATGCTAGCGTGACTCGATCTGTGGTATGCAAGTTCATACAAAAAGAGATAATATGCAGATATGAGTTTTTAGAGATAATTATTTTTTATAATACCAAAAACTTAAATAGCAAAATGATGAATGAAGTGTGCACTCAATTCAAGATTCATCATCATAATTCGACACCATATCGTCCAAAGATGAATGAGGTAGTATAAGCTGCAAACAAGAATATCAAAAGAATCTTAAAAAAATGACTGATACTTATAAAGATTGACATGAAAAGTTACCTTTTGCTTTGCATGCTTATAGAACATTAGTCCGAATATCTACTGAGGTCACTTTTTCTTCTTGGTATATAGAATGGAAGCTGTGTTACTAATTAAAATAAAAATTTCCTTGTTGAAAGTCTTGATAAAGGTAGAGTTAGAAGAAGTAGAATGGGTTAGAAATCATTATGAGCAATTGAACCTCATTGAAGAGAAAAGACTTACAGTACTTTGTCACATCAATTATATCAAAAGAGGATGATGAGAGCACATAACAAAAAAATCTATCCCTGTCACTTTAGGGAATGAGACTTAGTGCTGGTAAAGATCCTTCCAAATTAATATGATAATCGAAGAAAATAGACACCAAATTGGAAGGGCCCGTACGTGGTGAAAAAAGCATTTTCTGATGGGGCATTAATTTTGACAAAGATAGACGAAAGTGATTTGCCTACTTCAATAAATTCAAATGCTGTAAAAAATATTTTACTTAAAAAAATGATGACTTATCTAAGCTGAAAACCTAAAAAAGGTGACTTAGATATAAAAGAGAAGCATCATCAAGAGAAGATCCCACAACACCAGGGTAAATATAGCTTAACGAACTTTAAAGAATCAAGAAAATCATCTAATTTAGTTTTAGAAAAAGAAACTGGGAATATTTTGCTCGTGATTATCTGGTGATCATTACTTGGGCACCTTTGTTCTGACTCAAACACTTTTGTTGCCATGCATTTATTATCAGTCTAATGAAATATGCTCTCTTTCTTTTAGAAATAACGCCTATCCATTCTTTTATTCTTATTTGATATTTTTGATTCACCGTACAAATAAGAGAAATCTATGATTGTATTTTGTTTGTCTTGAACTTAAAATGATGAAAAGAAACACAAACACAAAAGATCTTAACATTACTTTTAAAAAAAAAAAAAATTGACAAAGGTAAATGAAAAATGATGAGAAAATCATGACAAAACTGATGTTGTAGACTTTTGAAGAAAAAAATATTACGATTAGATGTTAAAAATAGATTAGTCATATGAGAATTCTGATAAAAAAAGCCAAAAAGTGAGAGATTTCGAGAACCTTTTTACTACAGTGAATAATTTTGATTGCATTACATGCATTGCATTTAGAGCACTCAGTACATACATCCATGAACAGTTTTGATAAGGACATAAACTTTTCATTTCCTAATGAAAAACAAGATTTTGACATTCAGATAAGGATAATAATCAAACAAAATATTTCAAAAGAGAGAAATTTACTTGTTTAAAGATAAGAACTCGATTTTGAGAACATATGAAGATTTTTAAAATTATTGAACCTCTCCTGAGATGAGCTTTTTTCAAATAAAATTTTAAAGTTGTTGAGCCTCTACTAAAAGAAACCGTTTCCAAGATGAGAATTTTTAAAATTGTTAAGCCTCTGCTGAGAGGATCCTCTCTCAAGATGAGAATTTTTAAAGTTGTCGAGCCTTTACTGAGATAAGCCTTTTTTAAGATGAAATTTTTAAAGTTGTTGAGCCTTTGCTAAGATTAGCCCTTTTTCAAGATGAGATTTTTAAAGTTGTCGAGCCTCTGCTGAGAGGAGCTTTTTCAGATGAGATTTTTTAAAGTTGTTGAGCCTCTACTGAGAGAAGCTTTTTCCATATAAGATTTTTAAAATTGTTGAGCCTATGGTGAGAGGAGCTTTTTTCATATAAGACTTTTAAAGTTGTTAAGCCTTTGCTGAGATGAGCTTTTTTAGATAAGATCTTTAAAGTTGTCGAGCCTCTACTGAGAGAAGCTTTTTCAGATAAGATCTTTAAAATTTTTGAGCCTCTACTGAGATAAGCTTTTTTAGATAAGATTTTTAAAGTTATTAGGCCTATGCTGAAATAAGAATTTTCAAGATAAAATTTTAAAGTTGTTAAGCCTCTGCTAATATGAGCCTTTATTAGATTTTAAATTTTTAAAAGTTGTCGAGCTTCAAGTGAGAAGAGCATTTTCAATTTGATGAGAAAAACTTTTTCAAAAAGAAAAGAAAAGAAAAGAAAAGAAATATTCCTTTGGATTTCAAAAAAAATTATTGTCTTTGTCTTTGCCATATTTTTTATCTTCAGCAATGTGCAAAAAGGAACAGTTGTAAACACCAAATTTGTCTAGATTTTAATTAAGTCTTAGTTATCAAATTTTAATTCTCGGGCTATCGGGTCAAAATTTGATTTTAATTCAATTGGGCTTTAGGCCTGATTTCAATTCGACTGGGCCTAAAGTCTGATTTTGATTGGGCCCGAAACCCATTTTATTTTTTTTAAGCCTAGCCTGCATTTTATTATTATTTTTTTATTAAATTAAACAAAAATACATAATACAAAAAAATACCAAAATACAAAAAATGGGGGATGGTAGTGGTGCCTTCCCCGGCACCACTACCACCATGCCTTATCCACTATTCCCTATCCCTCTCCCATACCCTACAAATTTTATCCTAGCTATCATATCCTACCACTGAATAAAATAGAAGAAATAAAAAGGGTGAAGAACTCGTGCTCACCCTCATGTCGACCCTGTGCCACCTACTCAGGCACAAGGCATAACCAGCGCTCTATAAATAGAGCTACTGACTAAACGAAGAAAAAAAGAAGGAGGATAAAAAAGAAAAAAAAAGAAAAAAAATATTCCTTTGGATTTCAGACAAAATTATTATCTTTATCTTTGCCATATTCCTAATCTTCAGCAATGTGCAAAAGGGGCAGTTGTAAACACCAAATTTGTCTGGATTTTAATTAAGTCTTAGTTATTAAATTTTAATTCTCAAGCTATCAGGTCAAAATCCGATTTTAATTCAATTAAGCTTTAGGCTTGATTTCAATTCGACTAGGCCTAAAGTTTAATTTTGATTGGGCCCGAAACCCATTTTATTTTTTTTTTAAGCCTAGCCTGCCTTTTATTATTATTTTTTTATTAAATTAAACAAAAAACATAATACAAAAAATACCAAAATACCCAAAAAAATACAAAAGAACAAAAAAAAACAAAAAATGGGGGATGGTAGTGGTGCCTTCCCCGACAACACTGCCACCATGCCCTATCCACCATTCCCTATCCCTCTCTCATACCCTATAAATTTTATCCTAGCTATCCTACCCTACCACTGAATAAAACAAAAGAAAAAAAAAGGTGAAGAACTCGTGCTCACCCTCATGCCGAACCCTGTGCCACCTACTCAGGCATAGGGCACAACCGGAGCTCTATAAATAGAGCTACTGATCAAATGAAAAAAAAAAAAAGAGGATACCCTGCAAAAAAAAAAAAAGCTTTCTGCCAAAAAAACATAAAAAAATAACTCAGTCCTCTAAAACGGGAAACCCAGCGTCGAGAGTTCCTGTATAAAGAAAAAATAAAGTCAGTTTAAAAAAAAAAAGAGAATCAAAAGAAAAAAAAAAAGAGGTTTTAATCGAAACTTTATGAGTAAATCTAGGCCGTTTTGGTTGTTTTTGGAAAAAGAGGCCAAATTTGTGTTTAAGGGTTCAAAAGGAGTTCGTGGGCATTTTTTAAAATTTTCCTGCACCAGCGACAGCGGCCGAAGCTTGTCGTCGACAGGGACCACACTGTAGCCATCATGACCAATAGTCACTGGTTCTGACCGGGTAAAGAGAGAAGCTTTGAGAGTGTAAAGAGAAGGGAGAGAAGAGAAAATGAGAGAAAAAAAAATTTTTGGCTTTTATAGAAATTGTCAAAGCCAAAATGACGACGTTTCAATAAAACCCCAAAACGACGTCGTTTTAAATCCCAGGATCCGCGTGTCAACCTGTCGACCTGACCCGAGGTCTACGCAACTGACCCGCGACCTGACTCACCCTTAGACTCAGATCGATCCAGCTGAACCGCACCTAAACCGTCAAATCGATCGGACCCACATTGATCGAACCATAGACTGATTCGGTTCAGGTAAAAAAATATTTTTTATTTTTCAAAATTTTTTAATTTTTTATATATTATTTTATTAATATTTTGCATATTAAAACATTTATATTTGTTAGATTAAATGATGAAATATGTAGTTAAATTTTTTATAATTTTGTTAATTTTTAAAATAAACTTAAAAAAACAAAATAAAATAAAAATAAATTTAATAATAAAACAAAATTAATAAAAAATGAGAAAAAAAAATTTTATCCGACGATGAAATTCAAAGGTAATTCGAGTAGTGATACCTATGAAATATTTAGGTAATAAATTTTTTTTTAAATACTACCAGTGTATTGGAGTATTTGTAAAAATTTTTCGATATAATAAAAATTTCCTTTTGTTAATAATAAATAAAATTTAATTAAAAAGTATTTCGAGTAGTGACGCTTTACGAAATCTCTAGGTGAGAAGATTTTTTTAATATATTATCAGTATATTGGAATATTTATGAAAAATCTTTAATATAGTAAATTTTTTTTCTTCAAAAGTTTAAATTAAAAATAAAAATTAATAAAATAATAAATAAAATTTTTAAAAAAGGAAAAAAATGTATGCATCAATATGGTAATATTCTGCATTGCATGCACAACATAATTTTTATGAAAAGTAGATTTGAGTCTCCAAGGATGAGATTCTAAGGTATTCCGAGAAGCGATGCCTAAGAAATCTCTAAGTGAGAAAAAGTTCTTTCAATGTTGCCAACGTACTAGAACATTTTAAAAATTATTTCAATAAAAGGTTTTAATTTATTTTTCTCAAATAAATAAATAATAAATAAAAAAATCAAGAAAATCATTTTTCAAACATCGAAAATAGGACTATTTTTTATCAAAATCAAAGGATAACACATAGTTAATTAGTACCGTTTTAAATGGGCGCTGTGGGGGTGCTAATCCTTCCCCATACGTAACTGACTTTCAAACTCAAACTGTTATGCAGACCCTAAAATTATCCTTTTAATAAATTTTAATTAATTTTAAGATTTCATTAAAATGATATGTTTTAATAGGTGACCAATCACACCTAGCTAAAAAAATATTGGTGGTGACTCCTATTTTTTATTTTTATTTTCAAATTCATCGAGCGAACACAAAATTGTTACGACACATATAATGGAGGATCATTTATACTGTAAAGACTTGTATGAGCTAGTATTAGATGATTCAGCTAAACCCACAAATATGAAAATGAAAGCTATAAGAAAATAGGCAAAAAGATGCTAGCTACAATTAGAAAATTAGTTAATATCAACGTGTTTCATCATGTAGCATAAGAGATAGATGCCCATACTGTTTGAAAAAAATTAATAGTATTGTATGAAAGAAAAACATGTATAAATAGAGTTATGCTTGTTAAAAAGCTTACAACTTTACAGTACAAGAATAGATAACCGATTATAGCGCATTTGAGTAATTTTCAAGATATATTCAATCAAGATTCCTACTATAGAGCTTAAAATGGATGATGAAATAAAAGTATTGTATCTTTTGGGTTCATTATCAGATAGCTGAAATACTCTAGTTATGACTATTCTTAATTCAGCTCTTAACTACAATGTGACATTAAAGATGGTAAAGAACAATATACTTTATAAAAAAACTAGGTAAAAAGATTTAAACTTTGGGAATTAAGCTCTTGTCACATAAAATAGGGATAGAAATATCAAAAGAGGTCAAAATTCGAAAGGTCGTAATAAGTTTAAACATAGATCTAAGTCTAGAGATAAAATAAAATACTACCATTGTGGTAAATCCAATCATATAAAGCGAAACTGTAAAATCTTAAAGTAAGAGTGAAAAGATGAAAAAGATAAAAGTTCAGATTATGGCAATATTGCAACAATGAATTCAAATAATGATTTAATTACTTTGATTTGTAGACATGGAGATTATAAACATGTTAGTGATTTCTACATTAAGTAGATAGTTAACATAGAAGAGGCATATCATTTTGTTTATAAAAAAAAGTTGTTTATAACTTATAAAGCAAAAACTTTGGTTACATTAAGATGAAAAATAAGAATGTATCGTAGATTATTGAGATCAGTGATATTGTTGTACAAACTAGTAAGGGCTACGTATTAAATTTGAGGGATGTCAAACACATTTCGGATATAAAAATGAACTTACTTGCGATTAATATCTTTGATAAAGAAGAATATGAAAATCGGTAAAAGAATAGATAGTGAAAGTTTTTAAAGGATTTATGATATTTATAAAAGGAAAACTATGTTGCACAATGTACAAAACATGGATACAATTAAACAACAGTCAAATAAATGCTGTTGATTATGATGCTTCAGCAAATTTGTGGCACAAAAGTCAGCACACAAAGCAATAAGGAGTTACAAGTTTTGGTAAGGTAGTCTCTCATATCCTTGACCAAAAGTATGTTTTTTGATTCATGTGATCATTGCTTGCATGGTAAGTATCATAGAATTTTTTTTCATAAACATTCTTAAAGAAAAAAATAAATTAGAATTAATTTATTTTTTTGTATGTGGTCCTATAAAGGTTAACTCATTAGTTGTAGTAGGTATTTTGTTACTTTTATTGATAATATTTCACATAAGAATATGGTATATATGTTGAAAAATAAAAATCAAGTATTTTAGTATTTTCAAAATTTCATTACATGGTGAAAAAAATGATAAAGTTACCCTTAAAGTGTATTTGGATTGATAATGGTGAAAAATACATATCCAAAGACTTTGAAAAATACTGTTCAATGCATGAGATCATGAATGAGGTAACAAAACCTGAAACATTTTAGCATAATAGTATTGCTGAAAAGATGAAATGCACCATTGTGGAAACAATCAAATATATGCTAAGGATTGCAAAATTACAAAAGTCATTTTAGGGTGAAATAGTCAATACAGCTTGCTATTGCTTAACAAATCACCATCAATTCGTTTAGGCTTTGACATTTCAAAAAGAGTGTGGATAAGGAAAGATCATTCATACTTTCACTTGAAGGGTTTCAAGTGTAAAGCATTTATGTATATGCCAATGAGTAAAGGTTAAAGCTTTACAGTAAAGTCATACAATGTGTGTCTGTTAAATTTAGTGATAAGGAATTTAGCTATAAGTTATAGGATCAAATGAAGATAAATACAGTCAAAATCAGAGATATGATCTTCTAAGAAAAAAAAACCATAACAGACCTAAAAAACAATGAGAAAACTACACAAGTTAGTATTAAATATGATATTCCAACTTCGATAGGGATTTCACCCAAAAAAGTCATAAATGGTGGAAATCAGCAAGAGACAAATCTAAGGATACGAATAAGCCAGCCATAATTAGTAATGAGCCAATGCTATCAATTTTAAGTAAGGGGAGCAATCGTCTCTACCAGAAAGAATTGAGTAGGGTGAGCAATCATCTCCATCAAAGAGTATTGAGTAGAGGGAGTAACTTTCAATATCAGGTAGTGTAGAGTCTTAGCCTAAGAGATCTACTAAAGAACACTGATTATCCATCAGGTATCCAAATTCAAATTTTATTTTAGTTATAATAAAAGGAGCCAAAAAGCTTTCAAGATGTGCAAATTGCTTCGAATAGAAAATATTGATTAAAAGTAATGAAAGAATAAATGGAGTCATTGTAGAAAAATGGTATATGTGATCTTGTTAAACTTCTAAAATGGAGAAGGTAGTTGAAAAATAACTGGTGTTTAAACTAAAAAAAAATATGGTGACAAGCTAGTAAGGTACAAAGCTCAATTGGTGATGAAAAGTTTTACTCAAAAACTCAACATTGATTTTAATGAGGTCTTCTTTCCAGTTATGAAGATGAGTTTCATTTGAGTGGTACTGAGATTAGTAATTATTTTAAATCTTGATCTTAAGCAACTCGATGTCAAGACTGCATTCTTACATAATGACTTGTAAGAGAATATTTATATAGATTAGCTTGAGGGTTTTAAAGTGAAGGGAAAAAATCACTTAGTTTGCATACTAAAAAAAAAACTTAAACAATTCATGTATACGAAAAGTTTATACTTTTACAAGCATTTATAAAAAAACGATATAACGAGAATATTTATATAGCATTAAAGAAAAGTTCACATTTGCTTCTGTATTAAAATAATGAGTCATAACTATAAAAAAACGATAGTGAATCATTGTGTTTATGTCAAAAAATTCTCTGATAATAACTTTATTATTCTCTTATTATATATTAATGATATGTTGATTGTGGGACAAGATGTTAGTATAATTCGAAGATTGAAATAACAATTATCTGAGAATTTTGATATGATGTATATATGTCCAACAAAATAGATTTTTCATATGAATATTATCTGCAATAGAAGAGCTATAAAACTATGATTGTCATAGGAAAAATATGTTGAAAGGTGCTTAATAGATTCAACATGTAACATGCTAAATCAGTTAGCATTCTATTTACCAACCATTTTCGTTTGAGTAAAAAATCTTGTCCAATGATTAAGGAAAAGCAACTAGCTATGTCTAGTACTCTGCATTCTTCTACAATCAATTTTTTGATATATCTTATGGTTTGCACATGGCCTAACATTACTCATATAGTTGGTGTAGTGAGCAGATTTTTTTCTAATTCAAAAAAAATTCACTAAGAAACGATGAAATAAATTTTCAGATATTTCAAAGGCACCTCAAAAATATGCTTGAATTATGAAACTACACAACCAATTTTAGAAGGATTTATTTATGCTAACATGACAGCTGATCTTGATAGTAAAAAATTTATTTTAGTGTATTTATTCACTTTTATAAAAAGAGCTATGTCTTGACAATCTAAGTTACAGAAATGTATTATCTTACCAACTGCGAAGGCTAAATCTATTGCAGCAATCAAAATAGGTATAGAAATGCTAAAGATGAAACATTTTCTTCTTAAATTGGGCTTAAATAAAAAAGAGTATATGGTATTTTGTAATAGTCAGAGTATTTTAGATTTGCATAAGAATAACATATACTATACTAGAATAAAACACATTAATGTTAGATATCATTGGCTATGTTCAATGATTAAAGAATAATAAATGCAATTGAAAAAAGTTCATACTGATGAAAATATAACAGATACGTTAACTAAGATATTTTCTAAGAAAAAGCTTGAACTCTATAGTATTTTAGTCGAAATGGGTTCCTTAGCTAAGGTAAGGTCAAAATAAAATGGATATAGTGATAAATCTCCTCTTAATAGGGCAAGGGGGAGATTGTTATATGTAGGGTTCAACCCCATTGTTTTAGCTAATTAAAAACTATGGGCATTTGTCTTTTAACCAAGAAAGAACCCTTACATAATAAAAAGGTAGGGACTAGTTTTAGTGTAAAAAAGAAAAGGTTTATCTCTCTAATTGTTGTTTAGCTATAATTTTACTTAGAGGAGAACTTTGTATATCTATTATTTAATAATAAAATTTTTTAATGATCCGTGATTTTTTACCTCTACACTAAAAAATTTTTTACATAAATCTTAGTATTCTTTATTTTTTTTGCATTAATGATTATTGATTGTTATTTATTATTGTAGGTTTATTGTGATATATTACTTCTACATTGTTATGTTTATCATTTCAGGCCCAACACAAATAGTATTTGAAAGTTGGTTTTGGTTCATGGATAAAAATGAGTTCAAGTGAGAACACATGCTCATTAATCACTAATTTTTTTACCAAGCATGCCTACTACATGGACAAATAGTATGGTTATTTTAAACCCTTGTAACAAGGGCCAAAAGAAGGACCTATTTTCTTAACTATTCATTGTGGCACCTCCAAGCATTTGTTCCCTAACAAATAAAGGCATAGGGAAATTAACAGTCACTATAGTTGCCACAACAATCACTCAAATTTCAACAACCAAATTTTAAAATGAAAAGAAGAAAAAAAACTAGTTACCTATTTGGACAATGAGAAATTGAAAAAAAAGTAAAAAAAGTCATCAAAGAACCCCAAAAGATGCTCAAATCTTTTCTTTATTTTAAATACTGCAATTAATAGTTAAAATCATAGTTTCAATGCATAAAAAAATTCTTTTTTCTTACATTAGAAAGAAATTTTGTTTTGTATAAACAACAATGGAAGAAATTTATAAAAAAAAAAAAAAAATCTTTTAAACAATGGCAAGCCAGTGGGCTGTGGCAATCTTTGGGCATATGGAGGAGATAATAAACCTAGAGTGAATATCTTTTGGGTGTAATTCTCCAAGAAGAAAAGCCAATACCAGATTTTGGCCCAATAAAATTGACCAACTATGAATGGCCTAATAGATAATTAGAAGTATGAGAAGAGTAGGTGAGGGAGCTTAATCTCTTTAGAAAATGAAATTATTTTGAATTTGGGGCTTATCTTAATTAATTCATGCAAATATCTTTTAAAGGTGGTATTTAGTTTTTTTTTATTGATATGACATTTAATATGTTCAAGATTTAAATTTTAGTAATTATTCTTCTTAATGTTACAGCTTCTTCTGTATTAAAAAATTACTTTCCAAAAAAAACGAAACTTAAAAGAAAAATTATATGTAATAGAAAAAAAATAGAAACTTAGGAAAACAACTCAAGAGTTATGTTTAAAACCAATACTAAAGTTCTAAAAATCATATCAACATGAGCTAGTTTGGTCTTTTGGTTTTGTGGTGTGTTCTTCTTCCATTTATTAAAGACCAATCATAGTCATAAAATATATGTTTTAGTGTGCAAGTTACCTTTCAAAGGGTGAAGGAAAGTGAACCCTCAAAACCACTTAGTTGTTGGGAAGTTTTCCTTTACCATAGCCATCATACCATTGCCTATTTTCTCGATGGGTTACTTATTTGTACCAGAAACCTAATTTGATAAATTTTTTACATTTCATATATAGTTTAAAGTAAATTTCACTTTGTTTTCATAATTGATTTAATTACTTTTCAATTTTATGTATACTAATCTAATCTTTTTTTATACTCAATTGTCAAATATTGATCTTTGATCACTTGAATTAAAATTTCAATACTATACTATATCAACAAATTACATGATTATTGATTTTTTTTTCAAAAACATAATATAGTTATTTGGTTTGATAATTGATTTTTTAAAAAAAATTTAAAACATTTGTGTGTCGGTGTATACATAGATAGACTTTTATTTTTGATAGAAAACATAAATATAGATTGCAAACCAATATTTTATTCATCAAATTGTCAAAATGGGTTTGATTTTTTATACAATCCTACAAAACAATTGATATAGACATGTAAGGTGGAGAAATTAAAAAAAAAAAAGTAATAATGAGGAGGACAACCATGATTTTCCATATGCTACTTGTGGATAAAAAGCTTGAAAACATGCATGTGAGGCTATGCTTGTTTGAGGACAAAAGAGATTTCAAAGTAAAGTTGGCTAATGGAAGAAGCAATTGCTATATGAAAATTATAAAGTCCACAACCACCAAGAAGGCTTTTGTTTGCAAATATTAGCAATCCACTTCAAAAGAAAAATATAAAGAGCAATTGGACTTTTCATTCTAGCTATTTCTTTCATCATTGATTTTCATCACATTTTCTTCGTTTTATTTTTGCAACAAGTAGGAATAAACTCCCTACAAATTAAGCTTCTCTCATTAGGGAAAAAAACATGAGCTAATCTTTCTTATGGGGAAAAACATGATATATTGTTAGGTTATTAACCATAAAATTCAATTAAATAACATAAGATACCAAACTAAATGGGGAATAGAATTTTTAAACTTTATAAATAAAATTAACAAATGCCTTATTAAAGAACATTTTAAAAATTAATTAATTATTAAATAAAAAAAGCCAATTTTTTAATTTGGAGTCCATGTATGTATGTATGAAATAATAATTTTATATATTCAGATTTAGTTGAGTTTTCAATTTAATGTAAAATTAATTAATTTTAAGTCAACTTTATGTACCTTTTCTAATTGATTTCACCAAGCTTTCGATCAGTCAAAAATAAAGGAATTTATATTTTTTTAAGTATATGAACCAAATTAGAGAAATTCTCCATCAATCTTTCAAAGGGAGATGCTTAACATTTGAATGGTTAACATTGAAGGCATTTATGCCTAAGAGCATTTAGATATAAAACTAAAAATACTTTGAAAAAGTAAAATTTATTAAACTATATTTATTATGGCCAAGATAAGGTGCTATTAATGTCTATGCTCAAAAATCAATTCTCTTTCACAAACTATAAAACCCTTTGATCATTTGAATTTTGTTCTAACTTTGAGTTTTTTAAAATTTTTTTTATACATGTAATATAAAATTATATAATAAGAAGATAATATTTTCTAATTATATAAATTTTATTTTGTTTAATTGAGAATTCAAAAGTTTAAAATTAAATTTTAAACTTTAATGGTTGAAAATTTTTTTTTTATAAAATTTTTCCAACTTTAATTGATCGAATCATATGTTTCAAGCATCTAAGAAATTTCATATCAATCTTGAAAAGAAATTCTCCTAGAGAATATTAAAATGAGAAAGATAATATCATTTTCTTTTTAATATATATAAATATATACTTATATATAAAAAGAAATGAAATTGACATGAGCGGAGGATAGCAAGCAAAGGCCCCTCCATTATCAAGATTCCTTCGGACTCATCCTCAAGAGGCGTGTGCTTCTCTCATGCCTATGTGGGCACCACGCTCGCACCGTGTTTACTTCCTCATCTATAAATACGTGATCATGGTGCATAGCTTGGAGATATAGCGAAATCCATTGCAAGCTAACAACTTTAGAAACTCAAAAAACCTTCAGTTCTTCACGTTCCAAACCCACCATGTCTGACAAGTGCGGCGACTGCGACTGCTCTGACAAGAGCCAGTGCACGTAAGTAATCGATTATACATGAATCCATCAGAAACTTTCAGCTGTACTCGTTCTAGGGTAGTGTTTGTTTGAGACCATGTTGTTATGTTCATGATCTTAATGAGTTTTTTTTTAGTGCAAAAGAGACCATAGTCTAGGTAGGAGAAGGAACTGCAGATGTTAAGATTTAAATCTCACAATTATTGGATGTTTTCTTTTAACGGTAACTATATGAACCAACTAGGCTAATTTTCGGTTTAGCTTCAGGTAACATGTTACTCTTAGGCTGAACAAAACCTTTTCGATCGAAAACATCTAATATCTTTTACTTCTTCCCATGGTTCCTCAAGTAGAACCTTGAACCTGCGGAAACTTTTTGTAATCAATATCATTGAAACTAAGTCTTTTTTCTGCTTTTTCTATGCCTACAGGAAGAAGGGAAACACCTTGGTCATTGAGACTGAGAAGAGGTATGCTTTTGCTCTTCAAAAACTCTGATATCTGCAAAGAAACTTCATATAGATATGCTAATTATGAGCTGTTGTGTTGTTTGTGCAGCTACATCGACACTGTTGTGGTCGAGGCTACAGCAGAGAACGATGGCAAGTGCAAGTGCGGAGCTAGCTGCAGCTGCACTAACTGCACATGTGGTCATTAAGCAAACATAAAACAATGATGTTTTCGTTCATGGCAATATTGGGATCTAAAGAATAATATGGGTTGAATAATTTGTGTCTTTTGTTGTTGTTGTTGTTGTTTTCTGTGTGTTTTAATGTCTGTCGGTCATGTTTGTGTCTCCTTATATACTGTGATGTAATGGCCATGTCTATGGCCTTGTTTGGTTAATGAAGAATTACTATTAGTATAACCCTTTCTGTATTTTGATTCTGATAATCTTTTTTTTAACAATGAAACTCCAAAATAAGCATATGAGGCTGCCTTTCAAGCTTCAAAAAGATAGTAACTTGAAGTTTCATATATCAAAAAATTAACGTCTAACAGATTTAAAGTTCGAATCTCAACACTTACAATCCTTTTCTTATTCCTAGATTGTGATTTCCTTTTTACTGGATAAAAAATTTAAGGCATTTATCGGTTTTAAAGTTGCAGCAGTTGCAGAGTGAAAAACGATAAATCTTGCTTATTGATATGAGAAATACATAATAAGAACAGTAGACCTAAAAATCAACATATAAGACAAACCATAGTTCATGAAGCTTCTCTATCACCATTAGCTTGTGAATTGTGAGGAACTCCAAGAATCAAGAAGATGAAAAAACTAAACACTCCAATGCTGAACCCACCGGCTGGCTTGTAGAAGGTAAAGGTACAAATTGATTGAATCCAAAGTTTAACCAACATCCAATAAGTTTAAAATTCGAATATCAGCACTTACAATCACTTCTTTTGTCCTTAGGCTATGGCCTTATTCATAAAAAAATTAAAAGAAAAAGTTGCAGATTGATTATATTTTGGGACTTGAATTCATTTTCTTGAATCATAACCGGTTAACCAAGGGTTACGAAAATAGCTCAATCCTGAAAACTATTTTCATCATTTCTGTGCTCTGATCAACCGGACTCAATGTAATCTACAAAGGGATACAGACCAGATTAAAGATATAAAGAAAACGAGAACCACAAGTATCTCTTCCCCACGTTGGCTGGCTGTCATTATCAATGAAATTGTCACCAAGTTGCCATTCTTACCACGAAATGTACACTCAATTGTTTTTGGTCAAAATTTTGACTAGTTCAAGTTACACAAGTACAGAAGAAATAAAAGAGAGAGACCACTCTGTCCATATCCTGAATCATGAAAGTATTCTGACAGTTCCAATACATTCTATAGAGCCAAGTAACCTCATAAAAGAAGAATACAAGAAAATGGACAGTTGGGATGAATCCAACACCAATTGCCAAGAAAATTTGTCTTTTATTTATTCCTAGATTTTTCAAATCATTTTCTGTGTAATCCCTGGTAAATAGTTTGTGCCTCAAAGTGTTTTCATTCTATAAAATTTTCCACCAATCTCAAACATTGAAGCCCTCTGCGCGAAGGCACATACGATGAGCCTCTATCCATTTTGCACAAGCTTCTTCACCATGCTCCACGATGCATTCATCTCTGAGTTTTTTTGTGTCAGGGCAAGCACAGCAAATTTTCTTCTTTGGCTTTGATTCTGCACCAGAAGTTGTTTTTGCTGACCCATGATTTTGCTGCAAGCCAGGCAAAGCTAAGGCAGAAGTATTTTGCACGGGCAACCCACCCATTCTCTCAGGTAGTATGTGAATCTAAGATAATGTGAGAGAGACATGAGAAGAGATGCCAGAAAACACATCAGCGAAAACAGAATCAGAACTTATGCTCTTTAAGCAAAATGCAGAAATTTCATCATAAAGACAAAGAAAATCAACATAGGCCATAATAACAGGAATCATGTTACAACAACAAACAGCAGCTAACGTCTATTACTTTACCTTTTTGACCATTACAGTACCACTATCAGCACATTTACATTTTACACCATTCAATTACTCAATATTGTGAAAGCAAATGCACAACAACCACAACAATAGTCTATCTAGTATGATTAGAAATCACAGGTTTATGGAAAAACCTACTGAAAATAGCTGGCCAAGTGAAGAGAACGTCGGTACTTGTGTATTATAACTCAAAAGAAAATAGGAAAAAAGAGCTTGAAATGTTTAAAATGGAAACACCATTTTACCAACATACGGGTCTATTCAACAAATTATGCTTCTCTAACAATCTTAAAAAAATTCAGAAAGAATATCTCAAGTACAAGACTAACATGAACAATGATAAAACTAAAGAAGATAAACAGAACAATTTCAGGTAAAGGTCACCAAAATACAATCATATCTATCTTCCACACGTCAAATAAACTTCAGAAAAACAAATAATAACATCACAAAGACTTAAAACATAAGTTTGGATTCATTAAATGTTGAAAGCAAAATATAAGAACCTGAAACCAATTCTCTGAAGCCATGGATCTGATGACCACTAGGTTGCATAAGAGTCAATCAAACAATTTTACCAAACACTAATACTATTAACATAAATGTTCAGCAAGTAACAGTGCCAAAGCAAATCAATATTCAATTTGATAAATAGAACTAGATAGTTAAAAGGACCACCTCAAACAAACTAGAAAAATTCTTCTTGAAGCCACAAAATTATTCCTTAAGCAATTTAAAAGTACAAAGCTAGGAGTATTTGAAACTAAATGCAAGTTTTCCTCTTTGTATCTAAACATTTCAAAAACAGCTTTATCAAGTGATAGGATTATATATCATTTCATCTTCACGTAAAGCTGAATCTTTTTTCCCAACATCCAATCTCCAAAATAAAGGCCAAAGATATCGACAATCAGTCCCATTGCCATTTTATTCTCAACAAAAAAAAAAAAAACTCAACAACAAATTTACTTTTCACCATTTAATGTCTTTACCCTTTAGCTTTCCACCACAGAGAAACATTAAAATAAAACCCAGAAAAGAAAATAAATTTAAGAGAAGTTCCACCACTTCTGATTCTCCCTACAGTTTAGTCCAAAAACATAGCCCATTTTCATCAGGAAAAGAAAAAGCAGCCACAATTCAACAGGACAAGAAAAACCCAAATAGAAAAAATCATGAATCAATCAAATTCACACTTGGCAACGATAACAGTTCGAATCTTTATCGCTACAAGTTTTTTCCTCGAAGAGACTCCATTTTTCTTCTTCTTCTTTTGTTTCCTATGTTCGCTTAAGCTTTTGCTTCTAGGAATCAAGAAACAAATAGAAAGAAAGGAATAACAAATAAATAAATAATGGAAAGAAGAATTTACCTTTGAATTTCACGCGATTCAGAGCCGGCGGCAGGCGTTGTGGTTTTTAGAGGTTTTAAGGAAGCCAGCAAAGAAAGAGATCAAAAAAAAAAGAAGGTTTTTTTACATGGGCTAGACTTTAGAGATGGCCAAGTTGAAATCGGGTCGGGTCAAACCTTTAATTCTTTTTAGTTTTAATGAAGGTTGAAAATTATTACATTCATCGGTACAATTAAAGATATCGTACGGTATACAGTTTTTCCTTCGAATTGCCATGCAACATTTCACCTTTTTTTTTTAATATTTAACAACTACTTTCCAAAATTAAAGTTTAAAGATTTAATTTTTTTGTGTATTACATCCACTTAAACCAAATTTTTTTTTAATTTTTTCTTTCTCTTTTTAACTTTTTTTAAATAATTAATAAGTATTTTTTAAATTATAAAAAATATATTTTTTAAAGATTTTATTTTTTGTGTGGAATCGAGTTATATCAATTTTTTATTTTTTTACTTTTTTCTTTTCTAAAAAATATTTAATAATATTTTTAAAAATTATAAAATATATATTTTTTAAGATTTTATTTTTTATACGTGAGATCCATTTATACATTTTTTTTTACTTTCCTTTTTTTTATCATTTTTAACCTTTTTAAAAAAGTTTAATAAAGATTTCTTTTGAATTTTTTTTTAAATCCACTTAATACCAATGACATATCACATGTTTATTTTTTCTATCTTTTTTCGTTTTATATATGTTTAATAAATTATTTTTTATAATTTATTTTTTAAGAACTACGGGTATGCCACACGCTAAAATCATTAGGTTCCTTTTTTCGTTTTTTTATCTTTTTATTATTTAAATTTTCTTTTATTTTTTTAAAAAATTTAATTTTTTAAAAAATATTGTAAAATTTCTTTAATATAAGACTCATTTGATATGATTACTTAAAATATATTTTTTTTTTGTTTTTTTAATTTGATATTTTTAAAGAAAAATATTAATTTAGGTATCATATCACACTCAATTTTGATTTTTTTTAGTTTTTTTATTTTTAAAATCCATTTTATAAATTTTTTATAAAAATTTATCATTACAAATATTGCATGATAACTCAACTTTCTTTTATTTTTGTGCTCTCATCTTTTCTTTAATTTGTTTTTCTATAAATAAGATAATTTTGTTGAAAAACAAAAACAAAAAAATGTACAAGCGTAACACCTTATTTTTTATTTTTCATTTTAAAACTTTTTAATTAATCAAACTATTATTTAATACCTTAATTTAAAAAATTAATATTTTGAATTCATTTGAGATATTCATGCAATACCCCTATAAAGTTCCTTCTTTTTTTTCTCTTTTTTATGTATTTTTATTAAATTAATTTTGCTATAAAAATTAGAACAATGGAGATGTCACATAGTGTTCCATTTATCTTTTTTCCTTTTTCGATCTTTTTTATACTTTTCATTAAATAAATTTGATAAGAAAATGTGTCGATTGTAAAAATGCAAAAACAATATGCATTCAATATGTTTCAATCTATTTCAACTTGGCATGGGTGATTTTTTCAAATCATAATCAAGTTAAAACAGATTAAATTTTTAATATATTCAATATGTTTCAATCTATTTCAATTTGATATGGATGATTTTTTCAAATCATAATCAAGTTAGAACAAATTGAATTTTTTATAAGATACGATATTGAGACAAAAGCATATTTAAAATATTTTGTCTCAACTTATTTCAATGTATATATAGAAATATATATTTTATTATTATTTTAATTTTATATATGTGCATTATATTAATAAAATTATTATTTAATATTTTAATTATAGAAATTAATATTTTTACTCTTTGCAATTTCTTTTGTTTTAGATTTTTATTTTTTAATTATATATTTTTTGTGATAATAGGTAATCAATATAGGTATTCACGTGTCATACCTATTTGGGCTTTTTTTTTTTTACTTCTCATCCTTTTTTTTAAATTAGATAAATTATAAAAAATAAATAGAGAAGAAAAATGACAAAACAAAAAAATTTTAAACTATAACATCTTTGTTTGATAAAAAATTTAATATCTAATAGATTTTGTTCCATCTCAATTCAATATATATGTTTTGTAAAAATCAATATTAAATCAAATCAAGTCTATTTCTTTTTTTAAAAAAAAAAGGCGAATACGAGTCAAAAGTGAATTTAAAATATTTTATCTCAAGTCACTCCATAATATTTATAAAAGTATAAATTTTATTATTTATTTAATCTAAAATATAAAATTTGCTAATATACTATTATTAATACATTATCCTTGGGTTGCCATATGTATTTTTATTTTTTTTATTTTTTCTTTTAAAATATTTAATGAATAATTTTTAAAATTATAAAAATATATTTAAAATTTAACTTTTATGCTCCAAACCTACTTATACCAAAAGTTTTTAACTTTTTTTACCCTTTTAAATTAAAAAAATATTTAATAACATTATTTAAAATTATAAAAATATTTATTTTTAAATATTTTACTTTTTATATGTGAAATCCACTTATATCAAACCTTTTTTTTTTTTTTTTTGCTTTTTCTCTTTTGCCTTTTCCACTTTTTCCTTTTTAAAAAAAATAATTAACAAAGAACTTTTATATTTTTTTTTGAAATTCCAATTGATATGAATGGCATGTCACATGTTTTTTTTTTTATTATTTTTAATAAATTTAATAAATACTAATTATATTTTATTTTTCAAATTCATTCGATATTAATAGTACGTCACGTGTTAGCCATTTAACTCATATTTTTTCTTTTTCTTATTTTCTTGCTATCTAAAATACAAATCATACTCATGTACGGCAAAGGTGCCTCATCATGTACTGCCCACGTAGCACTTCCTCCATTTTTTTTTGTTTTTTCTTTGCTTTTTTGAGATTTTCTAATTTTTGGCCAGAATTTTTTTATTGATTTTTTAAAATTTTACAAATATTTTTAAAGATTTAAATTTTTTTAATGTTGGACCCACTTTACTAAATTTTTTCTTTTTTATCATTTTTTAAATCTTCACATTAGATAAATTTTGCTCGGAACTTAACTTAAATGCCAAATGGCATCCATAAATTTGTTTTGGTTTTTTTATTTTATGAAAACATTTTACTTTTTAAAAATTTTTATTGCTTTTTTATTTTTTTTTACTTTTATTTATATTTAATAATTTCTTTTAAAAATTTTTAAAATAGGATCCACTTTATACCAATCTTCTTTTTTCTTTTTTAAAATTTTTTGTAAATATATTTTTAAAGATTTTAAATTTTTTGGCATGAGACCTACTTGATGCTAATAACATGTAATGTGTTTTTTTTTATATATTTAATAAATTTTTAAAATTTTTTAAAAAAATTTTTGTGATTCACTTGATACCAATAATATGTCACAATATGTCACGTGTTAAGTTATTTGTTTTTTTTTTAATTTTTTTTTATGTTTTTTTAAATTAAATTAATTTTATGAAAAAACAAAAAAGGAAGTCAATGAAAGCATCACCAAGTCACCCTATTTGGTTCTTTTTTCTTTCATATTTTTTATTTTTAATTAAATAAATTTTATAATAAAAATATTAATTAATAAAGTTATTAAAATAATTCATATTCGATAGTTTGTTATCATTCTAATCCATAGGGAAATTTTCTTTTCTAAATTGAGATTGAGATCTTTTTAGAGAAATTGTTTTTCTTTTATTAGATAAAAATTGTAAGAAAAACGAGACCAATTGAATATTCAAGTATCATTTTCATTTGATTTTTTTGACCCTTTATTCTTTTTTAATTAGGTAAATTTTACGATAAAAAAGTAATAAATAAAAATAACAAAATAAAAAAAAATGATCCGGGGACAGCACACGAGTATCCCAACTGTTTCTGACACGTTTCTGTTAAAAGCAGAACACTTAGAACTCAGAAGTCCCTCAAAGCTGCAGGGAAAGGGATATAACTTCCTGAATTCATAACAAGTTAAAAGCAATCAATAAAAGGATGAAAAATATCAATCTTTTCTCTATTTCTGGAAAATTGTATCGTTTGTCCGAAAAGAAATCAATTGTTTCTATCTGCCAACCAACAAGAAAGCTTGTTCTCAAAGTACAGCAACTGCTTACATTTCTTGTTCTTTTGAAGCAAAAATTACATGGAAATTTATTACATTAAGCCAGGGTAAAGCAAAAAAGCCAGCGTCATATCACATTCCTTTTCACTTTTCTTTGAACTGAAGCATGTTCAAGATCCTAAACAAGATTCAAGCAGGTGACAATCTTGGATCCCTTCACTCCAATTTTCCCAAGACAACTTTCTTAGTCTTAAAGATTCACTTTTTCAGTTTGGGCTGAAATTCCAGAAATCTGATTTGTCTGAACAATCAGTTTTGCATCAGTTCTTGTTCAAATTCCTGTCAACAAATCCCAAGTTCTCTTTCTTTTCAGGTCAAATTAATCATACTTCTGAACCCTCCATGAATATACAAGAAGGAACAACCAGGACAGTGCTAAGGCGATATCCCCAATAGCTTGTCTTGGCCATTCATGAGCAAGATCCTCCAGCTTTTTTCCCTCAGAAGAAACAAAACACCAAGTCTTTGGATTGAACATCATTATGATCATAATTACGAAAGATTTTGACCTCAACACATTTTTGTGATTTTTTTAAACTAATCACCATGAACGATATTGATTGACCCTAATCAATGTAGAAAAAATTTAGGCTCAATGATTTTCAAAAAATGATTTTTGTATTTTTAAGTGTTTATTTGACAGAAAACTAATTGATCAACAAAAAATGATTTATTAGATAATGAAAAATAATGTTATGTTTCTGAAAATTATCTTTTTGTCTTTTTGATTTAAAAAGGGAAAGATATTTCTCGAAAAAAAGTTATTTATATATAGAATTATTCATCAATATTTTTGTGCATAATTTTACTTATAAATAATATTATATTAATAAAAAATAATATTATATTATAATATATAAATAAATAATATATTATTAATATATTATATAATAAATAATATTATATTATAATATATTAACAAATATACTATATGAATAAGTAATATACTATAAATATAATATATTCATAAATAATATTACAATACATTCATAAATAATATTATATTAATAAATATTATTACAAATAAATATTATACTAATATATTAATATAAATAAATAATATAATAAATATTATTAATTTAATTAATAAATATTATAATAATATATTAATAAATAATATATATAATAAATGATATAGTATTAATATAATATATTAATAATTATATTAATAAATAATATATTAATATATTAATAAATAATATAAAGAATAATAAATAGTTTTATTTTAAGTGTTTTTATATTAACATAATATTTTAATATTAAATATTATTATTAAAATATAATTATTTTTTAATATTAAAATTTTAATGTATTTTAATAATAAATAATTTTAATTTTTATAGCATATTAATATTATTTTAAAAAAAATTTCCAAAAAACAACCGAACAATAAAAAATATTTTTCATTAACTTATCTAAATAACAAAAAATTTCTTTCAATTCAAAAAATATAAATATTTTTCATAAATTAATTTTTAAAAATTAATTTTCTACGAAACAAAAGGAACCTTAAGTTGTTAAAGTTCATTTAGATATTAACCGAAAGAAGATAAGTTTTTGAAAATGAAAAACAACTAAAATGCTCCACAAGCTTTAGCATTTAGAAAGTTGCCTGCAAACATTGAATGTCAATTTACCATTAAATTCTTGGTTAATTGTGGGTAGATAGGTGGTCCAATATCTTAGTTCATCTTCCATGTTTTAAAAAAAAGAAAATCACTAATAAAAATTCAAAGTTTAGTTCAATAATTGATAGAGTTAATTTAAGAAGTGATAATCAACAAATTTAAAATTCAAATATTGATACTTGCAATTTCTTTCTATATCTTCAATTGCAATATTTTATGCACCAAAATATATATATATATATGTATATATACTTATAAAAAATTTGGATCCATGGCTTGACAAAATAGAAACTGCTCACCAACAATACAAAATTTGTTCTATACATGACATTGATATGATTATCTTTTGTAGTATCATATCATAGTCATCCAACTACACATGTTGCATCAAAGATAGAGAAAGATTTAATAGTTGTTCACCACTTAGATTTATGAAATGGACAATAATAAAGGAGGAGGATTAGACATAGATATTGTTATTGTTGATTAAAGTCCTAAATTTTTGTTAAGAAAAACAATAAAGTCCTTCCACAACAATTTTTTATAAATAAATTATTTTTATCATATATATATGTCAAAAAAATTACCAAATAAATTAAAACTCATCTTTCTTAAAAAAAAAAAAAAAGCATCAAACCTTGATTGTTTTTAAGAATATACAAGTTTTCTCATATAAAATATTGTAAAATTTTAGATTACATAATAGATGGTTTTATCTTATTTCATAAATTTCATCATTATTTTTAAATATTTTAAAGTTTAAAATATTTGAATAGATGGTTCTAACTTATTGAAAAAATTTTAAATAAATTTCATCATGATTTTCATACCTTACCTACCAAGAAAAAAAAGAAACATATTTTAATCAATAACTCAAATAACTTTTCAAAAACATTTTTGATCTTCTCTTCTAAACAAAAAGATGCCAATGGCCTCCCTCACCTCTTTGCACCATCCCTAAAAATTTCCCCATAAAATAATGGAGTTGGTAACTAAGATAGAAATTAGAAAGCTCCTAATCATGAGAAGCTTTACCAAATGTTGAATTGAATGGAGACATGGGTAATACAAAGCCAAAATTGTGGACCAATCCTAAGCCATCTTTGATATTGAAATGGGTCCTAGTGTTTGTTCACTTGTCTTATTGAAAGAGGACATGGCCATAAATTTCACGTATGCATGATCTTATGAATAAAACTATTTGTAATTTGATAGATTTTGACAGTTTTTGTTGGCTAACCTGTTTATATTGTTTTTTCTTTTGTTTTAATTTTTTTTGGGTTATTAGTCACTTGAAGTAGCCAAAGAGCGATTAGTGCATGGAAAATGATATTTTTTTCCCCTCAAACTAAGATTTTGACAAAAAAAATTATTAATTTAGACCCTCAATAAAAAATTGGCCTCGGAAACAAACTCTTCGGGGGGGGGGGGTCATGATCATCAAATCCATCAAGAATATCTTTTTAGGCATTGGATTTCACAAAACGTAAATCCAATAAATTATTGCCCCAAGTATCATTACTTCCCTTCTCCACACTCAAAAAGAGAAAAGAAGTTTTCTATGTAAAACAGAAAAAAGAGAACTCTCAAAATCCAAGAAAAGAACTTTCTTTTAGATACATTTCTCTCTGTTTCCATTTTTACTTGCAGACCTTATATCACTTTAACTCTCTCTTGGGTTTTCTGAGTTTCAAGCTTTTTTTAATGCAAAGGAACAAGCTTTTTCTTAAAGGTACTTGAAAAAAGTGAAGATTTTTCAGTGGGTTTTTTTTTTTTTTTGGTTTTTAGGCTTTTAGGTAGTTTAGGATCGTGGGTTTTGAATAATTTGATTGGATAAGGAGAGTAGAATAAAATTTGAGTGTATAAAGAGCTGTCATTTTCAGGTTGGTATTGAATTTGTATTAGCTTGTTTATCTTGGAAGCTTGCTTTTGGAAGAGGATTTTTTGTCGGTATTTTGTGAAGGTTCTAGTTTTATTGGGTTTCTAGAGAAATGGGACCTTGGTCATGTGTTCATTTGGCTTAAATGTTGTTGAAGACATGGGATTTTGATTAGATTGGAAAATTTGCATTGACTATTGGGTTTTTAGTAAAGTTTGCAGCATTGTTGGTTTTTTTAAGAAAAAAAAAATTGCTCCTTGGTTATATTCATTTGGTTGAATGCTGGTAAGAAATGGGATATTTTATTAAATCTGAAATTTTATGATTTTATGATTTTAGTTTTTACTCAAGTTTCTAAGCTTTTTGAGTATGATGGGAATGGATGAGGAGTATAGTGTTAGAAAAATAGGATTCATGAAGGAATGATGGGTAGTTAGTGACACTGTAAGCAGAACTATAGAAGGTTTTGTAGAGGGATGGTTTTGGTGTGTGATGGGTTGCATTTGTTGTAAGCCTTCTGCTATTGAAGATAGTAAGGATAGTCATAGAGAGGCGCCTTCGATTAATGGCTCATCAGATGTTAGGGTATCAAGGGCTACTCCTTTGAGGAGGGAGGAAGCATATAGAGCAAAGGATTGGTATGATAACAATGAAGGGAGGACAATATTGGTTGATAAACAAGTGAATGGTTCGGTTCCATTAAATGGTGAGAGTTTGGATAGGAAGAGGGAGAAGATGGAGTATGTTGTTAGTCAACACCCTGGGATGGGTAGTGTTCCCAAAGCTACAGAAGGAGATCAGGTAGCAGCAGGGTGGCCTGCTTGGTTAGCTGCAGTGGCAGGAGAAGCAATCAGGGCATGGGTACCGCGGCGTGCAGACTCGTTTCAGAAGCTGGATAAAGTAATTATGCTCTTACTTAATCTAATTTTTTGGTTACAGTGTTGCTTGTTGTATATCTTTGGTCCTCATGTTGCAAATATCATTGATAATTTCTTTATTTGACTTATCAGTTGATTTTAAGTAGTTCTCTTTTAGTCACTGCATTAATTGTTGAGATTCACCTTTGTGCCTTTATATCTGGAATCATAGTTCCTTGTAATCCATTTGGACATCTGTTAATGATTGTAAAATATGTTGTCTTAATTCCTAATTCCTTAACTGCTAGCCAATTAGCAGTTTACATTATAAAGATATCTTCGTTCTCAGGTGTGTCAATGCTTTACTGCGAGGTTATAGTTGGATCTCTGTTCTTGAACACAAAGATTTCTCTACTTTGTCAGGTTTTTGTGCATTGGTTTTATTGTATAGTGTATCTATCTTGACTTTTCTTTTATTTTTCTAACCTTAGTAATGAAAAATTCTAGCAGCTACTATATTGCAGGACATAATATTTAGTTTCATTTAGTCAAAAATTAAGATATGGGTTACTATAAACGATTTAATAGAATAACAAAACCTTTTACGCTTAAACAAAGAACAGACTGTGATATAGATAGATAGATAACACCGAACCAAGCTTGCCTTGTCCTAAATCAAACTCAATAAAATCAAAACACTACCAATTTATAATTACAAACAAAAACCCTCTCTAAATCTAGTGATAATATACCTTTATTCCACATTAAGTTATCTTATATTTTTGTCATTCTCCTCCACTCTCATGCCCTGTTCTTTTGGTGCCACCCTTTTACTGACTTCAGATGTGTAATTGTGGCAATGAATATTAAGAAGATAGATTTTTGGAATTCAGTATGTTTTGTTGATTCTATACTACAAGCATTTAGTGTGATCTCTCTTATCTTATGACCTAACACTATGCTTTAAATTGACAGTTTCTCAACAATTAAGACTTGTATTTTTTATGCAGATTGGCCAGGGAACTTATAGTAGTGTTTATAGGGCTCGTGATTTAGATCAGAAAAAAGTTGTTGCTCTGAAGAAAGTAAGATTTGATAACCTCGAGCCAGAGAGTGTTCGATTTATGGCAAGGGAAATTCACATTCTACGTAGACTTGATCATCCGAATGTTATAAAGCTGGAAGGTCTGGTTACCTCAAGGATGTCTTGCAGTTTGTACCTCGTTTTTGAGTACATGGAACATGACTTGGCTGGTCTTGCTTCACACCCGGGTTTAAATTTTCAGAATCACAGGTACTTCAGATTGTTTTACTTTTTTATTTTTTTCTTCTTTCCAAAGTTTACTTGTTAAGTACTAAGTAGTGACTGTGGTCCAGAATGAAGTTTCCCATGAGAGGTCTTCCAAACATGGGGATTACATGATTTGCATTTTTTTTAAAAAAAAGAAAATTTGCAGTCTTAATGAGTAGGAAATATTCTGCAAAATCATAAATTTATGCTTTGCATTGAAGGGCTATCCTGACGTTCAATCTATTGAATTTGGGCAGGTTAAGTGTTACATGCATCAACTTTTGTGTGGTCTTGATCATTGTCATAACCGTGGTGTGCTACATCGTGACATAAAGGGTTCCAACCTTCTAATTGACAATAATGGCATCTTGAAGATTGCAGACTTTGGTCTGGCTAGTTTTTATGATCCCCATCAAAGTCAATCCTTGACAAGCCGTGTTGTAACTCTTTGGTATAGACCACCAGAGCTTTTACTTGGAGCCACTTACTATGGTACTGCTGTGGATTTATGGAGTACAGGTTGCATACTTGCTGAGTTATATGCTGGCAAGCCTATTATGCCTGGAAGAACTGAGGTGTTCTTTTATCATTTAATGAAAGATTTCCTACTAAGCATTTAGAGTTTTGAGCGGAAACTTTAGTGTAATCTGACATGGTTTTGTTAAACTGTCAAATTGGAAAGTTTTGGTTGTAAAAATTAAATGATTGAGGTCTGCATCTTTCTGTTTTGTAGGTGGAGCAGTTGCATAAGATTTTCAAACTTTGTGGCTCACCTTCTGAAGACTATTGGAGAAAATCAAAGTTGCCTCATGCAACCATTTTTAAGCCCCAACAGCCTTATAGACGCTGTGTTGCAGAAACATTTAAGGAATTTCCTGCACCAGCCTTAGCACTCATGGAGACCTTACTTTCCATTGACCCTGCTGATCGTGGATCTGCTGCTTCTGCTGTCAAGAGTGAGGTATAATGTTTTTGAGAACTTATGTTTTATTAAAATTTTAGACAATCATAATCTCATGCATGTCTGCTGGGGGATGGTGCCAGGGGGTGATTGTTGGTAATGAAGGGTTCCTTCTTTTCTTTTTCTTGCAAAATGGCTTGATTATTTTAGCAAGATGACATGAAATCAATGCTTATATTTAGCTCTTTTGCCTTTTAAATTCTTATATTCTATTTTCCGAATTTTGTCATTGTTGCTAAGAGATTTTAAGTGAACATGATTTCATTCAGAGTGTAGGACACATTCTAGTATCTAAAAACAAGTTGCACATATTATTTGTTTGACAATTGGAATAGAACTTTGTTGTACTATATTTCATTCACTCAGAATAAATTGCAATGGTATTTATGGGAAAGATTGCTGTATGCCAAGCAGTCTGCTATCATGGTTAATCATCATGTGTTAACATGAACCTCCAGGTCAGGCTTTTAAAGAGTTTGTACTAGATTTTAAATATGAAACATGAATGCCAAACTCTTGGCTTGTGTAAGCTCCTGGGTTGTGTTCTATTCCCTGGTGTCTTGGATGCAAGAACTGCAGTGCTTTATTACCATCTCATCTAAGCCACTATGACTTTGGAAATTTTAATCTGGAGCGTGTTGTTTAGATAGGTGCTGGCATTTGTGTATGCAATTTTCTAAATGGTGGGATGTACTTCTTTTAATCCTAAATCACATTGTTATACTTTTCTGTTGTAATGATTTATTAGTGTTATCTATTGTCCTTGACTTGTTCTTATTTGTGTTTTTCAGTTCTTTACAACAAAACCTCTTCCCTGTGATCCTTCAAGCTTGCCAAAATATCCTCCAAGCAAAGAGTTTGATGCAAAAATAAGGGATGAGGAAGCCAGAAGGTGTTTATTATATATTTAATTACAATCAAATATTAATCTTATTTAGTTTATTTTTGTGAAGATGCTTACGCTCTGTGGAAGATCTCATGCTTCTTAAGGAAAATTTTGTTTGAACTCTTTTGATGCTTGTGAGGATTTACTTCCAAAGAAAATTGAGTTCTTCAAATGGATCAACGAAAAAATTGTAATTGCATTTCAGTCTAGCAATCAAACATTTTGATCTCTTTGATCTTCAGCCCATGCTGGACTGTTATAAACTTGGTGTCTGTTTATATTGGCTGAGCTCTTATCATCTTCTTTTGCTGTTCTACCACTGCTGTCATAATGGCCTGAAATCTTGAGTGGTTGGTATAAGTGCTAATAAACTTACTTTTGTGTGTGTTATCAGACAAGGAGCAGCAGGAACCATAGGCCAGAGACCTGATCTTGACAGGACAGCAACAAGAGAGTCTCGAGCCATTCCAGCACCTAATGCTAACGCTGAACTAGTCTTGTCAATGCAGGTAACTTATAATTTGGTTAATAATTTGCTATTTCCTTTCTTTTTGCTCTACTTGTTGGTGATGGGCATCCTTAACTAGTTTATGCATCATTGTCACAACTCACAAGATCTTTAAGATTAATGACTTGGAAAAACGGCAAATTAAGCCAGTTCTGCTATATAGAGTTGGTTTTTAAGCTTAAATTATAACCTGTTTTAGGTGCTTGGTCCCATTCTAGATATGTTATTAATTTTAAACATGGTTGAGATATAATTCTTTCCCCCTTTTCTTCATTCAATCGAGGGCAGGCTGTTATAAACTTATAATAAGAATAAATTGAATCCTGAAAGGAATTGAAAATGAAAATAACAAAGGAAGCAGAATCTAACTTCTGATTCTGAAAATCTGAGTAAAATCAAGGTAGGAGAGGATAACTAACCAGTTGTAGGGACCTAACCGATTTAAGTCAGAGGTGAATGCCTTGTTCTCCTCACAGCTTGAGGGACAGTGCTTATGCTGCAGTAATGACAAATTCAACTGATGCTTTACCCTATAACCCAATTAAGCCCAAAGGATTGAAGTTCCTTGGAGAACATTCACATGAAAATTCTGGAGTAAAGTAGTTATCAACTGAATTGTTTGTTGAAGTTTGTTATGATTTGATTTGAGTGATTATTTACTACTAGATGGATTAGATTTAGACATCTAGGAAGCTAGTATAGTGCTGCTTGATTTTGTGCTTGCTTCTCCCCTTTTTGCTAGCCTTTTAGAAAAGAAGAAAGAAAAGAAAATTCCAATTGAAGTCTTTGCTTACGAGCTTTCTTCTAAAATAATTTCATTGCTTACAAGCTTTCTTCTAAAATAATTTCATGTATTTTATTATTCTTTTTTAATCAAATTTTCCTCTTTTACAACAGTTACATTAATTCGAACATTGCTTTGACATTCCAGAAAAGACAAGTTCAATCCAATTCAAAGAGCCAGAGTGAGAAGTTTAATCCTCATCCTGAAGAAGTTGCCTCAGGCTTTCCTATAGATCCTCCTAGACCATCACAAGCAGTAGAATCAAATGCAGATGCACAGGAGAATCATCACAAGAGAGCCTCCCATTCAGGGCCACTGGCTCACCAGGCTGCATGGGCAAAGTCTGGGAAAAACCTGGATGATGCTCCCAAAATTTCTATTGGAAGTGACTTGTCAATGATGTCAGGTTTAGTGGCAGCAAGAAGTAGTCTTATATCTAAAGATCAAAGAGAAAGATATGGTTCTTCACAATCAGAAGCTCCAAAAATGATTGCAAGATTTTCAGGCTCCTTTAAAGAGACCTCAGAAGCCTTCATCCAACAGGATCAAAAATTTAGTGTGCTGCAGAAAGATGGAAGAAGTAGCAACAAAGATCCAGTTCTGGTAAGTAGCGAACCTGTTTTTTTTTCTTCCTTGATGATTGATTCTCCTGTTCAACTTAGTGCAAAAGAAGAGCCTCATTGTAGTAAAGTGGGGTGTTTGTGATAATTTGTTGATTCTTGTATTTTGTATTTTCTTGTTTTTACAGTTCGACATGCTTTTAGGTTTTTGGTTGCTAGCTAATCACTTTTATCCATTTCAAGTGTCTGATACATTCTTATAATGATATCTGTTTCCAGCTTGGTTATGGGTCAAAGGGTCACAAAATTCACTATTCTGGTCCATTATTAGTTCCATCAGGCAAAATAGATCAGATGCTCAAGGATAATGATCGCAAAATCCAAAAAGCTGTTCGGCAAGCACGTGTTGATAAGGCAAAGATGAGAAAAGTTCAGTTAGAAGGGAACCAAATATCAAGTAATTCATTATCCGTTTCTGGCCATTGAGCTAAATTTTGTAAACAGAAAATCAGGGTGAACATTGTCAAGATGATTGCTGCAAATAATTTGGCTGCTGAATCTCTTCTCAAACATGATCCAAGTTGTTGGGTGGATTTTTTTTTGTATAGGTTGGTGTTTCTAGGAAGATAGCTAGTTGGCATATTTAGCTAAAGCTTATAGCTTATCGAGAAATCTCTCTGTGATTAATCATGTGTAGTTTCTTTCCACTTTGCAACTATAATTTGCTAAGATATGGCCTCTTCTTGTAGAACTTATTATTAGCCATAAGTAAAAATGCAGAGATCTGAGAATATTTAATGTGACGAAAGAAGCAAAATCTAGCACGTTTATTATTGCCTCTTGTCAAGTAAGTTCCTGTAGCATTAATTAATGTTGACCTTCGGGGATAGACCTATCTTTGCACCCCTTGCAACTCGTCATTAGCCATGTATTTTGACATAATGATGTTTCGGCAAGGGTGTAAACGAGCACAACGTTCAATTTGAACTCTGAATAAATTCAGTTTTTGTTCCGTTAGATTCATTAATTAAACAATAAAATCACCAATATAATAAAGTATGTTTATGTTTGGTTCGTTCAAACTAATATAATATTCGATAAATAATTCGTAAATAAATTTGGTTTTGATCAATTATGTATATATTTGTATATTATAATTCATGATAATGAAATTTGAATATAAATTTTACTTTTCCTTCGTTGAAAAAGTCATTTGAAAATTATTTGGTCGAAAATTCTATGCTGTTATTTTTGTCTTCTACATTTCTCGAGTCTAAGCAGCCTTGAAAGTGGATTGTTTAGCAGTAGTTTGTGGCTTAGAAATATGCCAGAGAGCTGCTTCCTCAATATTTTCTCTAGCCTCCATCACCATTTTGGCCATCCATTCCTTTCATTCTTCTATTACAGTGCAGTTTTTACTTTGATGTTTTTGATCCTCGGACTTCTTACTCTTTGGCAAAGCAACTTTCTCTTACCAACGGGAGGAGCTTTGAGCATTTTATCATGCCTAGATCCCTGAACTCATCTAATCTTCTAGCCCTTTCAACCTCCTTCACTTCTCTGTATCCCCATACTTGCAATGACACATTTTCATTTTTGTCTCCTATAAATTGAATTAGATATGATAATCTAACATATAAATTATAATAAAATACAAAAATTAGATATAAAAATAATATAATTTAAAATTTTAATAATAATTATATATAAATTTAATAAAATTAAAAAATACATATATTTCATATTTTCGTATTAATTTAAATTATAAATATTATTTTTATATAAAATATAATATAAATATTTAAATTTTAATATTTTACTTAATATAAATATATGAATCATTAAATTTATACCAAATCAATTACTTAACTCATTGAAATTTGAATTTCCCGTTGATTAAACAAGATTTAGACAATAAAATTTTATAGTTAATTAATTCATTTTATTCTCTATCTTGGGCTTGTCTGTATACACAATATTCTCTGCACCTAGAACAACCAAAATTAAATGTACATTGCATGTAACCAATAATTATGAAAATGTACATTCCTACTCCATCATCAGCAAAAGCTTGCTAAAATTGGAGAAATGTTAGTGGTTGAAGTTTCTTGACAAAATGAAACTAAAAAAAAAAAAAAAAATGGAAGAAAAAACCTAAAATTTGTGGTCCAAAGTTATTTGGTCACCAAATGCAGAAACTATATATGGGATAGCGTGTGGCAGAACCCCATCCTGAAATTTTTCATTCAGCCTTTGGTACGAAGTTTGATCGATGCATTCAATGCTAGAGACCAACCTTAGTACAATACGTCTTCTCCACACCAAAGCTTTTGTCTTTGAAAATCAAAATTAATGTACAAAATTTGCAAAAATATTTTTTTAATATAGATGATAAGATAATTTATTTCTTTTTTAGATTATAAATAATATCAAAACATTCGAAATCTTCAATTTTAAAATTAATTTTAATATTATTGAATTACTGATCAATATTATTGAGTTACGATCCATGAATGGTGGGGCTATTCCATTTATGACATAATATGTTTCTTGTATGTTTTGGTTTTTATCCACTTTGGTAATTATGATTTTAAATGTAATGGGTGGCAAATGAACTTAATTTATTAAATTTTGTCTTGGAGTAGTAATATTAGAAATTGAAGTTCACTTACGTAAAAAAAAAAAAAAGAAATTGAAGTTAACTTTTTTGAACAATTTGCATTCAACTTGTTTATTTACCTATTTTGGTACAAGTTTTTATGAGATTTCCAAGTTCTAAAACAAGTTTAATATGATTAAATTGATGAAAGATTACAATTTTATTAGTTATAAAACTTGTATGAATATGTAAATAATATTTCTAAATAATAATTCACTTTATAAATCATTAATAAAAATTTAAATAACACTTCATTTCTTGAAAATTTATGATTTTAGTTGTGCATAGTTCTTGTTCCAATTAGTTCAAAATTCATTATTTGAAAAAAAAAATGTAGGGACACTAATGAAAAAATTGAAAACCAAGGGGATAAAAATGATTAATCTGGAAACTGTAATGGTTTCCAAATAATTATATTTGCCTCTATCACTATGCTGATACTGTTCAAAATCTGACCCAAAACCAAAGTCATATAGCTAGTCATTTATTCAAATGGCCCTGCTTTTTATTTTGCTTGATAAAATTAACATGCTTTTGGGATGAAATGGCCAAAAGGGTATCAAAGTTTAATCCTTTAAAAGCTACTAGAAAATTTCCTTCATTTTTTTTTTTTAATATCAGAGGCCGAGATTTTCAGGGATTAAAGAAGAATCAAACGTTTGCTTTCACCAACTTTCAACTTTTTTTTTTAATCGTTTCTTAAAATCAAAGTTTAATTAGTTGTCTGGTTTCAATGATCTAAAAAGGTTTCCTCTTAGGGTTAATGCTAAGATAGCCAAGATTCTCTTTTTCAACACCAAAATAGTAATTTTTGAAAACATGTGGTACTGTTTGACTGGACTCAGTCCCGGAGTGAAAGCCATTGGGTATTTTCTTCGTAAAATTTTTTAATACCGATTGGACCCACAAGATTATTCAAATTTTTTTTTTTGTCCTGTTGCAGGAACAGGCTTTGAGGTCATGGTAATGCCACGTAGTCCAATTGGAATAAAGCGGGATGATAATGAAGGTGCTCAAAAGAGTGGTCTATGTTTCAAACAAGACACATTCGATAAAGTTACAAGGTGAAGTTGCTTAGTATGTTAAAGAAAGATAATTTTTTCTTTATTTTTTATTTTTTTAATGATGATATTCAACTGGTCTGTGTTCTGTTGGGAAGATTTTGTTTTTTTTTTGGTTATGAAAAACTTGTGGGGAGTTTGGAAGGTTGATAATCTTTAGTGTCAACCAAAAAACAAAACTTTTTTGCTATGTGGTTGAGTTTGCAGGTTGCTCTAGCAGGAACAGAAAACTGGTACCTCTCTCTCTTCCTTTTAGAAACATAGTCTAAGCATATATAGATATTGGTTGTTTATGTTTGTTGTTTGGTGTGATGTGAAGGTGATTATATGTTGAGCAGTGGGTATTTTGTGTTTTTGCTGTTGGTTGAGGATTTTGTTAACTTTTTTTTTCTTTTCTGATTGGCCGTGTTAGTGGTGGTGGGGTTTGTGATAGCATCTATAATGAGAATTTTAGTGTGTAGGTATTGATTTTGGTTACTTTTGTTTCCAGGGAACTGAGTTTGCACTTTCTTGATGGGAAGTTGGGGTTCTTGTCATTTTGTGACAATGAAATGAGTTTATGATTCAAAATGATAATGGTAGAAGTGAGTGAGTGGATAACAAGCCAAAGAATTTTTTCATTTGTTGGATGTTTAAGTGGCGGTCTTCATGCAATTCTTGGAGGATAAAAATGGAGGGTTCATCTGAGTCTGCTTGGGAGGAGTCTGATAGTTCTAGGGCACTGAATACTTCTGGTGTTTCAGACAGGGATCCAAGTCTATTTCGTGCTGAAAGAATCGACATTTCAGGTGATGTTTCGCATGATTTTGGGTCTAGAAAGGAGGATGGTAGGGATGTGCTGGCCCACAATGATCACCTTAGAAGCCAGGTTGGTGTTTCTGGGGTTTGTGAGGATGAGACATCGGTAAACCCTTTTGTCCGTGCCATTGAATGGGGTGATGTTAGCTTGAGGCAGTGGTTAGATAAACCAGAACGATCAGTTGATGTCTTTGAATGTTTGCACATATTTAGGCAAATAGTTGAGATTGTAAATATAGCACATTCACAAGGGATTGTCGTCCATAATGTTCGACCTTCATGCTTTGTCATGTCCTCATTTAATCACATTTCCTTCATTGAGTCTGCATCTCGTTCAGATTCTGGATCTGACTCTGTTGAGGATGCATTAAATAGCCAAAATACGGAGGTTAAGGATTTATCCTCTAGTTTGCCCCTTGACATGCATTGGCAATGTAGGCTGATGAATGAAGATGTTCAAACACCAACAACTGCTTTATCAGAAGCTAGTTGCATGCAGTCAGGCTCAGTAAGTGCAAGGAATTCAATTTTAGAGGAGAGTGAAGAAAATAAAGCCTTGGACAGAAGAAATTTTGAACAAGTAGACGAGAGAAAGCAACCATTTCCTATGAAACAGATATTGCTTATGGAGACCAGTTGGTACACTAGTCCTGAAGAGGTTGCTGGCTCTCCTAGTACCTGTGCTTCCGACATCTATAGGTTGGGAGTTCTCCTTTTTGAGGTTAGTTTTGAAAATGCTTGATATATTTATCAATTTTTTGTACAAATGAGGCCATAGCTTGGGGATAGAGGAAGGGATTGCAAGTGCTGTCGAACTCTAGACCTGTTGGATGTCACCTCTTACAGGTGGTTGTATGAACCAATTGAGTTAAGCTCCAGGTTGTGATAGATTCATCATTTTTAACCTTTCAAATAGGTTGCTTGATAGTTTATTATCTTTGGTATTAGTTATGGCCCGATTAAACTCTTAGATGTCTTTTCTTGTTTTATTTACTTTTGTTATTAATTATTATTCAATCATTGGATTGAATCTTAAAACTGATTTTTGTTATACTTTTTTACTTAGTATTTCCATGTGTCTGCAGTTGTTCTGCCCCTTCTGCTCAAGAGAAGAAAAGACTAGAACCATGTCTAGTTTAAGACATCGAGTTCTTCCTCCACAATTGCTACTGAAGTGGCCAAAGGAAGTTTCATTTTGTTTATGGTTACTGCATCCTGAGCCAAGTAGTCGTCCAAAAATGGGGTAATTTCTCCTTGCCTTTTACATATTCTACCATTTGTTTACATAATTTCCATATCCGGTGCCCGTTATACCTTTCTACTTGAACTTTTTTTTCTTTTCATTACCATTATCAAACATTTTCTTTATTAATATGATTGAACTACGTAATTGGATTAATGTCTTTGTTAATGTGCTGGACAGGATGGTCTGGCTTTACAAAGTTAGGTTTTAATTGTGAGTAAAATGCAAGGCAACGCATGGATATTAAAGTAGTCTATTATAATATTGATAGTGATAGTTAGTACGTGGAATGTAAATATAAAAGTTTTGTGGCAAATCCAGGCAGCCTCAAATTCTTTCAATCTATTATAGACTTGTAGTTCATCATGTGCTTTCTTGTGGAGTTATTTCCTTAATGGGGAATAGTTTATGCCTTTAGCAATGCCTTCATTACACTAGCTTCTGTTACTTTCATGTCACCATTGCTGCTCTGGATATATTCATCCGAGTGATCTTCTTCTATCACTGGCACATGAAGCAATTATTGTTTTAAGTTTGGAGTTCCAACATTTGTTCATAATGGATTTGGTGTATTAATCTTGTTTCATCAGTGTAACAGTGAGTTGGTACAGAGTGAGTTTCTTAATGAACCAAGAGATAATCTGGAAGACCGTGAAGCAGCCATAAAGCTCAGGGAGAGAATAGAGGAGCAGGAGTTATTGCTGGAATTCCTTTTGCTGATACAACAAAGGAAACAGGAAGTTGCTGATAGGTTGCAACATACTGTTTCTTTTCTTTGTTCTGACATGGCAGAAGTTACAAAGCAGCAAACAATCTTAAAGAAAGAGGGAAACTCATATAAAAAGCTGGGCAAAGATGACAGTTCAACATCAAATCTCCCCTCAATAAATATTGTTGATACTGATGATTCTTCCTGCTTGGGGTCTAGAAAACGATCTAGACCGGGACTTCAGATTCAAAATGTAGAAGAATGTGGTGATAATCTAGACACTCGTCAAAAGTCTGATACACTTAATGAAAATCAAGAAAGTATTCTCCTGAAAAGTTCTCGGTTGATGAAAAACTTTAAGAAACTTGAGACAGCATATTTTTTGACAAGATGCAGGCCAGTGAAGCAATCAGGGAAGCCTTTGAGTAGACAAACACCAATGAATAGTGATGGCAAAGGATCTATTGTTCTGACAGAAAGAAGTTCTGTCAATAATTTAACATCAAAAGAGAGGTATAGCGAGTGCTTGGAGAGTGGATGGATAAATCCATTCCTTGAGGGCTTGTGCAAGTATCTATCTTACAGCAAGTTAAAAGTCAAGGCAGACTTGAAGCAAGGAGATTTATTAAATTCTTCCAATCTGGTATGCTCTCTCGGTTTTGATCGTGATGCAGAATTTTTTGCTACAGCTGGTGTAAATAAGAAGATTAAAGTATTTGAATGTGATGCAATCATAAATAGAAATCATGATATCCACTATCCTGTGGTTGAAATGGCTAGTCGGTCAAAACTAAGCAGTATATGTTGGAATAGTTATATTAAAAGCCAGATTGCATCAAGTAACTTTGAAGGAGTGGTGCAGGTAGGTAAAGCATTCACTCAGCATTTATCATTCAGTAGTCTATTGCTGTATCTAAATCAGTATCTCAACCATTTTCAGGTGTGGGATGTTACAAGAAGTCAAGTACTCACCAAAATGAGGGAACATGAGAAACGAGTATGGTCCATTGACTTTTCATCAGCAGATCCAACAATATTGGCTAGTGGGAGTGACGATGGCTCTGTAAAGCTATGGAGTATCAATCAGGCAATTCTTTTTTTGAACTTGGTGGATGTCAGCTTTGAAACTAAACATACTGCAGTCATCTAATTGCTTGATGTGTTATTTAATTCTGGATGTATGATAAGTTTTTCTCTTACCTTGGTTGCCACTGCAGGGAGTAAGTATTTGTACCATCAAAACAAAGGCCAATGTTTGCTGCGTCCAGTTTCCCTTTGATTCTGGTCGTTATCTTGCATTTGGATCAGCAGATCATAAAATTTATTATTATGATCTCCGAAACTCTAGGATTCCTCTATGCATGCTAGTTGGACACAATAAAACTGTGAGTGACGTCAAGTTTGTTGATACAAGTACTCTTGTGTCTGCTTCCACAGACAATACTCTGAAGCTTTGGGATTTGTCAATGCTCTCTTCTCGGGTTATTGATACTCCCCTTCAGTCCTTTACCGGCCACATGAATGTAAAGGTATATTAACTCATGCATCATATTAAGCATTGATGCATACATTATGATGTCAAGTTTTGTTTGGACTTGATTATTATGCTTAGTATATTTTCCTTAATAAAGCTGCATGATTAATCAGCAAATGTTATGAACACATGTTGGTAGCTGCATATGTTGCAATGAACATATGAAATCATCACAAATTTATTTGGTCTGCCTGAGTTTGTTTCCATCCTCGTCAAAAATGAATTGTCTTCATATTGTGGAACATGTTCTTCTTGTTGCAGAACTTCGTTGGCTTGTCCGTATCTGATGGTTACATTGCTACTGGCTCAGAAACTAATGAGGTAATCCATATCTTCTCTCATTATATAATTAGACTATCATGCATTAATAGCTGTAGTTTCGTTGGCTTCTCATTGCTTACCGGTGCCTTCTGAACATGATATTGTACTGATTTATGTATTGAGCACTCACTAGGAATTCTATTGTATAGGTATTCATATACCATAAGGCTTTCCCCATGCCGGCATTGACATTCAAGTTCAACAACACGGATCCATTATCGGGACACGAAATGGATGATGCCATGCAGTTTATTTCTTCTGTTTGTTGGCGTGGCCAGTCCTCCACCCTGGTTGCTGCAAATTCTACTGGCAATATCAAAATCTTGGAGATGGTTTAGTTTGGCCTCATCTCTTGAAATCATCCATGATTCTAAACAAGGACACAAGCAAATCAGTGCTCCATGCAGGCACAAAACGACTAGTGGCAGGTATCTTACATTGGAGAAGATTGTAAGGTATAGCATTTGGGCAAAAAAAATTTGGCTGTAGATGATGGCGGATGCAATTAACATGAAGAATGAGAATGACTTGTTCAAATATATGTAGATAAAATTCAGAGAGAAAAGGGATAAGAATCAATCCTCTTGCATATTTTGTAATGCTTATAGTTCATAGTCATTTTTTAAATTAAATATAATTAATTTTGTGATTCCTCACAGTTTGCCATTTCCTGTTGGTGTTGTTTATAATTGTTTTTATGTTTTCATCCACTTTTAGCAAAATGGCAGAACATAATTGCCATGGCCTTCGATCCATGTGGAGCAGAGCAAGCAAAGATGATGACCTGAACTTGAAAATCCGAATCTGACTCGACTTGATAAACAAAAAAAAGTTGCACTCAAATTCATTCAAACCAAATCCAAAACTGATATGATTTGAAAGATTAATTTAAAATAATTCAAATTTAAAGTAATCTAATTTTAAAATACAATAATTTAGAATCGAACTTGAATAATCTAAATGTTAATTCCAAGATGATTCTATTTTTTTTCAACCTGAAGTCACCTGACCTGACTCATTCCATTGCTGCCATTAATATGGATAGATAACCAGTGCAGCTACAATTTAATTTTAGCTGGTGAGAAATGTGACTATAAATCTGATTTTAGTTGGTAAGAATTGTGGTAACCAGATGAGATGCACCTAAGTGAATGCTTGGATGGCTTGTCATATCATATTAGCTCCAATTGACAGGAATGATTACTCTCGCAAACCCCCCAACCTTTTTAAAAGTAAGCAATTATTAGTAAGATGATTCCAATTTGGACACTTAACAGCTTCAGGGCAGGATTTTCAGAAGTAGCTTTGGATCAAGTTTGATGTGCATGATGTAATTAATAATTCTGAAGAAAAGATCTGAGAGCTTCAATCCTATTAAAGAAAGAACAAGCTACATGATCCGTTAACAGAATACTGAACCCTTAGTTTTTAGTAATCAAAATTCAAATCCTGAATCTCAAACACCGGGAAAAGGAAAAAAAAAGAACGAAATGGCTGTCCAGGGGAATATTCAGTCTTGGGATCTAATCATAATCATAAGAAACTTCAACATCAAGAGTTTCCTGGTTTGTGAACAACAATGTTTCAAAAACTTAATGCAGTGGTAGAAAAATATTGAATAACAGTTCTGAGATACGGAAGTATAAAGCTTTTTTTTTTTTTTTTTATCTAATTAGTCTCTACCAAAAGTGGGGTATCGAGTACCATTTCTGATCCTGAATATGGCTATACTTTTCAATTCCTATGATTGCAGCAAGACAAAGATTCACCTTCAATTATAATCGAGATTAGGCCAGATGAGGAATGCCATTATTAGAAATTTTCTATTAGATACAATTTTCTCCGCTGTTGTCTGCCTCATTGATTGAACTTCCTCATCATGAAACCTATGTACACTGATCTTGACCGAGATTAGCTTTCATAACTAACATAGCTATGAGTTGGTGAAGCCTTTGAGCTCCTGGACCTGGCTTGAGCTTGTTCAAGTCTCCAACTTCTGAACATTTTGGTTTGCCAGAGCACCAAGCACCGGGGGTGAAGCTTCCTGGTGCCCGGCCAAGCAAATCCTTATCAATCTTATCTAAGACAGGATCGTCTAGTTTGAATTTCCGAGCAAAAGCAGCATTACTCGTAATCATATTGTCTGTGTCATTAAGGGTAAGGACATGCGGGTGCTGTTGAGGTGGATTGTCCCATGAAATATAATGCAAATCATGATTGACAACAGTCTTAGCGAACTCTGGAACATTGCATATGACAGTCTGAAAGTAGCCTTCAGGGGAGGAGACAAAGTTTGTGTAGTACATCAGAAGAGTTCTTGGTAGATTATCCCAACCCCAAACACAGAACTCCACAAATGAATGCGACAAAACTGTCCATGCTGAACCTGCAACCAAAGAGGATGTTTTGAAAAAGTTAACCACCAATTTTGTAAAACAAAACAAATTTAACATTTCCATTTTTAACATATAAGTAGGGTTGCAATAAATGCTATCTCTATGTACGAATGCAATGTGCAGAACAAAACCAAGGCATAGCTTTAAGATCAAGATTCCATCCAGCTGCATCACTAAACCAAATGCATATATGTTTTCATAAGTTCTAACAGAACTTGCCTAATGAGTGCAGGTTAACTCAAACACACCACATAGCCTCAGATAATTCACTTTTAGATAGAAAAAAAAAGAAAGACCGTTGTCTGTGTTGTCTGTGTATGAGATCAGAAACAATAATCTCATAAGCCTACCGAGACCACTAAGATGGAACTGATCCTTAGAAACAATTATTATGAAATTTCAATACTATGTATAAATGGATCAGTACTTTTAAAGTTTGAATCCTCATATCCTTAATTGTAAAGAATCAAAGACGACTAAAAGTTTAAATTACTGAACATGGAAATTACAAAAAATATATCAGGTGTATGATGGAGTACTAACCAGTAAATAATTTAAATGCTGTAGGTAATGTTCTTCTTGGTGTGGCCAAAAATATATCAGACTTGGTTGACATGTAGAGTCCAGGATCTATAATCAAAGGCATTGCTCTTTTGTCCCTGCACAAGAACAGGCGAAATATGTTGGCATTTGACATATTTACAGAGTTTAGACAGAGAGGGAAAGAGGGAGAGAACTTACGCTTTCCAACCAAGCTGGCTTGTGTGCTCAACAAAATTAAGGTTCCGGTTTAAAGCCGAAAATGCATAAAGAAGATCTGCAAATTACAAATTAATTGATCAATGACTGTTCAAATAACTGAACACCGAAATCAAGATCTACAACTCCAGGAAAACGGAGAACAAGTATGACATATGATAGAAACTAACCATCTTGAGTCACAAGAGGATAATCTGATGCACTGAGATTGATAAACCAATCCCAATCTTTATTTCTCTTTAGAAGAATTGCACAAGCATGGAGAGTATTAGCAACCATGGTAGGCCCTCTATAAGTAACCATATTAGCCTTGGTGATCATATAAACATTCCCAACTTTGGAGAAAATTGTATGGTTTTTTATTCTGGAAGTAAGTGCCAATCTTTCTTCTGCAGATGCCTCAAGGTCCAAATGGACCACATATTGGTTCCGTGGATGATACAGTGCATGAAGTGTTCTCCAAAGCTTTTCCAGATCACCTTTTGATCCAGAAACCAAATAAGCAAAACGTGGAATCGTTGGACCAGCAGGAGGAGGTGGCGAACCTAGGTTGATCTTCGATTCAGCATACTCCGGTTTTCTTTGATTCATAGAAATGTGAGCCGGGAAAATGGAGAAGATTGAATTGATTTTGTAAACTGGAGAAACAAGCCCCATATTGAAGGAAGTGACAAGAAGGAACATGCATATGAGAGAACTTATCACAAGGGGAAACACCCATTTCTTCTCCATGTTCAGTGATACCATTGTGAGACCTTATCATAGGATCCAATAAACAATCTTCACAGCAAAAATGTGCTCATCACCAACTCAAAACATAGGAAAAAAAAAAAAAACACCTTATATCTTGATTCAGTTACAAATGGTTCCCACAACTACCATAGATCTTCGGATCAAGAACTTTCCTCTTATATATATTCCCAAATATACCTTCTATAGCTGTTAAATGAACAACCAACAGTAATATTAGTTTATAATATCATAGCAAATTATTTTATTATATCATAGCCTGTAATGCTAATTCCCATATTACCAAGAAATTGAAACTTGTTGAAACAATCAATAAAATAACAACAAATTATGAGAAAGAGGAAAAAAAACAAAACATACCAAAAGTGATTGAGAAGGAAATGATTATTTCCAACTTTTATAATGCATGAAAAAAACAAATCTGAATTAAAATTTTCTTGATCATCAAATCTGTAAATTTCCCACTAACAGATTCATAACTATCATTCAATAAAAGCAAAACCCAGAAACAGAAAATAAGGAAAGATTAAATCTTTGACAAAAAGAAATAATACCCAAATCTGGAAATCAAACATAAAGCTATCAATGAAAGCCAAATCTAAATATATATTTAAAAATAAAAAGAAGCCCAAAAAATTCAATGAATATGAACCAAAACCAACATGAGAGGATATTAAGAAAACACATGAAATGAAGATAATTTAAGAAACAAACCTGATTTTTATGCTGGTAGGCAACAAAAAGATTGTTTCTTGCAAGAAAAAAGAAAACCCAAATTTTTTTTTTAATTGTTGTGAGAAAGAGCAGGGTTATGAATTAATGTTAATAAAGAAAGGAATGAAAATGTTTCTTTATCTTTCCTTTTCTGTTTCTCTCTTTTTCTTCCTTTTAACTCTCTTGTATCTAAGCCTTAGGAGTTTCTGTTAATGTAGAAGAGCTCCTTGGATTGACCAAAGACTCTGCAACAACAACAAAAAAAATCCACCAAAAAAAAAAAAGACCGCAAAATTTGAACACAATGACAAGTAGTGAAGTTTCTTTCTTCTTTTTTTTTTTTTTTATTCTTTTCCGAATATTACAGTACATAGAAACAGTTTTCACTTTTCAATATTCTCAGTAGATTTTTTTTCCTTTGAGAAATCATTTATTATGCCTATACAATGCATGTAATCTTTGTTAATGCTATATAAATATATATATATATATATATATATACACACATATATATATATATATAATTTTATTTCATGTAGAAATGTAGAGGTTTTTTTATTGAGTGGCAATAAAATTTTGGGGTTTTATCCATTTAAGTAGGCTTATTTATTTTGGATTTAACAAATTTATAAAAATTATTTTTTTATAACCTTACAATAAATTCAAATTCAAACAATAAAAATTTTTTTAGACAAATAAAACAAATATAAATTTTTAAAAAAATGATATATGAACTATTATTTTTTAATAAAATTTAAGAGAATGCATATTTAGTAAATACAATAAAAAGTTTAACATTAATATTGTATAAATGAATTTATTTGATACGTGTTTAATTTATGATAAATTCATGTATACTTTTAATTTAGCCTTAATTATAATTTGGTTTTTAATTACTTTTATAAATTATTTATATTCTATATAAGATTGGAGCTAATTTTGATAGAATGGATAATACTGATGGAAAATTGATCTAAGGATGTGAGAAAATTTGCAGGGGAAATGGTATCATTTGGGGAAAATTGAATCCAAGACAAAATGTCGGGGGTGTGACTGAGACACCATGGTTTAATGAAAATTTTTTGTTTGTCTTATGAGAAAATCGGTTGGCCAATAAAAAAAAAAGTTTTGACCCCATTTCTTACTCTATTATTGACTTTGCCAAATTCAAAATTTCTTTTTTCTTTTTTCAATATTCTTATTGTTTTATGTATTTCTGGTCATTTGATGCTATCCCAAAATAGATGATCCTAGGAAAAGTAAAACACCATGCAATTTTAATAGAAATTAAATGGAGAAAAAGTAAAACACCATGAATTTTAATAATAAAAAATGGTATTTTTTTTAATTAAGTATATCATATTTTAAACATTTCCCCTTTTCCCATGTCAACTTAATTTTTATTATTTAAATAAATAAATAATTAATTAATTCTGATGTAGAAGTTTGGAAATATAAAATATGGATTGATGATTCCAAATTAAGTAACATTTTTATTAAATTCTTGAAAACCACAGAATAAATGACACTATCAAAGTGAGGTGGGAACTTATATGTGAGGAAACTTAAATATGAATTAAAAAATGATGGCAATTAAAAAGCTAATTTTCATTAGGTTTGGTAGCCAAAAGAGTTTGGTTGAATGTCTCACCATAGTAGCTAAAAGCCACAAAGCTAATGCCCATATTGCAAACCTTTAGGATTTTCATTATGTGATTTTCAAAGATATTTTGAAAGGGTTTTATTTGGTTAATTGAAATTTTTATCATATTATACATTATTTTGGAAATAGATCTTATCGATCATCCAAATGAAGTACAAATTATGATTCGATTTCATTTTCTTTATTTTTTATTTTGAAAAAAGATTTGGAACTCAACTTTTTTAATAAAAGATCATACACATAAATTTATCATTGAATTAAATGCTCAGATATTGTATTATATCATATTTTAAAAGGTTTATAATTTTTATTTATAATTTTTTTGACCTAATTGAATCTTGAAGGACATAAAGGCTCATTGGATTAAGGTTTCATCTTTAGAGATAACTTTCCAAGTAAAAAAGGTTGAAGTTGAAAATTTTTGTAAATCTAGTAAGTAAAAGCCATGCACTAAGAAAGAAGATTTAATATTTTTTGGTTGGTTGTGCAATTTAAATTTCATTACTAAATTTTTACTTAAAGAAAAAGGACTACAATACTACTTTTAAATCAAAAACTTTCCCATATTTTACTTTTCTATCATTCTCATCACAACAAACACATTATAATGAAAATATATATGTTTCATCCATGTTCCATCATTTTCATCACCAAATAAATCTAAGAGAAAAATATAGCTTTTAATCTCTAAATTATGTTTAATTTTCAACTTCTGCTACAAAATTTCAATGATTCAAGTATTACTTTCAAATATGTGCTAATATCAAATTTAAAAGAATTTAAGGTTTTGAATTTATCTTACATTAAATTCAGAGCATTCAGTTGATTTATATAATTATCTTTAAGAAATGACATTGGGGTTAAAATTCAATGTGCAATTAGCCACCCTAAATTAAGCTACATGTGCAATTAGTTTTATAATATAAAATTGAAAATTCAATTTCTTTTTTCTCAATGTTATGTGACAATTAATTTATAAGTATTTGGCAAAAAGAAAAGTAAAAAACGTCAATTATTATTATTATTATTGTTATTGCCCCATCTCCATGTCTCAATTAATCCAACAGCCAAAAAGAAACAGCCATTCTTATTCTAACGTTGCTTGTCATTAATATAGCAATTAAATCAAGCAATTAAAAGAACCAAAAAAAATGTAATAAATGTTGCTTAAAAAACCATAATAAAAAACAATATTGTACAAATTAATGTTCCCCTTTTGGGAAATCTTGTAACAAGCTTACGCCTCATTTGTTAAAAAAAAAAAATCCCACAGTAAAATTGAAAAGAATTAACTAATGGTTTTATTATCCCAATTTTTAGTGCTATTTTCATTTTAGAACCAAATATAATTTTAGTTGATTCATATTAAATTAATATAATTTTTGTAATTTCAAATAAAATACTCTTTCTATCCTATTTTCTTTGTTCATCTTTTTCTTTTTAGGATGTCCTAAAATTATATTTTATTTTCTTTTTTGAACATCTAAATTTTTTTTTATATATTTTAAAATTATTTTTCTGATTTTTATTTTACTTCTTGATATTAAAAATCATGAAACTTTAATTTTATAAAAAAAATTAATTTGAATATTAATTACATTAAAATTAAAGTCTTTTTCTTAAAGTCTGTGAAAGTCCATACATAAAAAATAATATGGGACAGAGGGAGTAGTAAAATTCAAGGAAATAATATGAAAATTTAAAAAAGCTCAAGCCCATGAAAGATTGAAAAAAATTATAAGTATTAATAATCGATCCTTAACTTTACAAAAAAAAAAAAGAATGAGTAAATATATTTTGTAATGATGGGTTAAGAACTTTGCTTTTATTTTTTAAAAATTTATTTAAATGAATGATAAAATTAAAAATAACGATATTTATAAAATTAATTTACTTAATATTGATATTGAATGTTGTAATAATAAAATTAAAATCAATGATAAAATATATATATTTAAATGTAAATATAATAATAATAATGAAATTAAATATAATAATTGAATGTCCTGTATCAAAATCATTCGATTATCTTAATTAAAAAATATTATATTTTAATTTTATATTAAAAATAGTTGATTGCCATGGGATCCAATGGTTCGTTGGATCTTTTTTCAATTGAAAGCCCTAAATTGTACCATTGGACTGCTATGGAATGCAAACGAGCTCTAAATATTTTTTTTAGTGCGTTAGTACATTTTGCTTCTGTCTGTCTGAGTGAAATACACAACAACTAATCACCGCAACTCTCCACGTTTCAATAAGCGGACATTCTTTGCGGAAATAAAGGGCACGGAACCCGAAAGATTCGGCTGTTCCATGACGTAACCTATTACCCAATCATTACGCCAAACATCACCGTTGCTTGCCAGCCGTCTGATTCTGATTTGGAATCTGAAAAGAAATTGCTTTTGGTTACTGGGCCCCTCCCTCTTTTCACAAAGAAATTTGCTTATCTTCACGATTTTAGATAAACTGACAACACCGAGATTAATGCGGGTGAAACATCTGTCACAGACTTCGGAGTTCGTACATCTTCACATTTAACATTGTAGCATATCTTCAGACAAAGACAATAAAAAAATATTTTTATATAATTTTTTATTTAAATGACAAAAATTAAAAATTTAATTATCAAAATTAAGATTTTTGCACGATCACATTGTTTTTGGTTTATTTGATATGATTTCATGGGTTTGATTTCTTGTATTTTTTTTTAAATTATCCTTTTCATTTTTTTTATGATATGGATTATTGAATTATAATATTTCAAAATTTACCTAAATTTAAGTTTATTAGGTAATCCTAATGACATATTATAAAAAGTATAAAAGGTATCTCACGGTTAAAAAGATAATTTTTTTTTATTAAAGATTATCGATAAATAGTTAAAGGTATTTTAAATATTTTAATTGATTTTACATATTAAATTAATTTAATATATGTAATGTCACATCAATTTAGTTACGTTATTTTTTTTTTTTACAAATCTCATACCTCTTACTTATAAATATGAATATTTATGTATTATCATTTCATTTCAGAATATTCTTAATTTTTTATTTTTCTCATATTTTGACTTTTTTCGTATTAATCTTTGACTTATGTATCAAAATATAAATGCAAAAAATATTCTCTATATTTCTTACTCACTACTTTCTTTATTTTCCTTTTGATTTCAATTCTACCTCTCATTCAAAACTTGACACAAACACATACTTTTTCATTTTTAAAATTTTATTTTTTAAAATTTTTCATAAAAATTAAATCTTGATTGATAAAAAAAATCTTTTCTTATAAACTAAACTAATCTTATTGATGTTGCGGTTAAAGTTATTACATTTGATTGCAAAATGTAAAGTTAAATAAAATAAAAAAATGTGGTTAATTAAAATATTAATTATGATTAATTTATTTTCAATCATAAAAAGTCATATTTTCTTCCTTTTTCCCTTTTGATTTGTCTTCATATTTTTTTTATTAGATATAAATCTTAACATATAAAACTTCATATTTAATAAATAAAATAACTTGTCATGGATTAACATATTCAAGAAAAACTTTCACCCAACTATTTGCAAATTAATTTTTATTAATGAACATAAGTATTTACAAATTATTTATTTAATTAAGATGAGGGATTCATTTACACCAACAAAGTGTTACAATAATTGTTTTGAATCGAAATAATTAAATGTAAGTACTATAAATTTAATTTTGATTCGAGTGTAAAAAAAAAAAAGTGTAACGCTTGCATTTATGTAAGCAAATTCTTTAATTAATTTCAATTAATTTTGTTGAGAATAACTTCCTAAAAGTATCATAAATAAAACCACATAACTTCTTAAAATAAAGTTACATATTTAGTTAATTTTCATTAATGGACATAAAATTAGAAATAACTAGTCATGGATACAAGATAGGAGAGAGAGGCAAATTTTGTTCCATCATCAATGTAAAAGATGTTAGAAGATAATTGTAGTACTTTTAATGGGCAAACAACAGCGTCGTTTTGAAGTATTCTCCCTTCAAATTTCAATGATTTGCTCATATTGGTAAGAACTCTTTCTAATTGGACCCAACTATAATGATAAGGGATCATCAGGCCCCAAGACAATTGCTTCAGCCCCATCAGCCTCCCTTTATTACCCTTGTGGGCCTTTAAAGTCCACAAATTAGATAGTTTTAGATGGTAAAATTTGCTTTAAGAAATGGAACTTTTCTTAATTGTTACGAGGGTTAAGAGAGTTTTGAACTTAATTATTTGGATAAGAGAAAATTAGATCTAACAATTAAAAATATGATATGATAATATGATATGAAAATGAAACAAATAAAAAATACAAAAATAATATGACTTAAAATTTTAAAAAAATTATAAATAAATTTAATAAAATCAAAAAATCATATTTTATACGTTCGTGTTCATGTTAATTATGACACGTTATTTTTATATAAAATACAATAAAAATATAATATTTTACACCATATGATGATATAAATTGTCAAATGTAAAAGAAATAAGCATTAACTATTAAAATATATAATCTGATACTTAAGAAATGAAACTTTAGAGAAAAGAAGAGCAAGACCAAACCTGATTAGCTAATTTCTTTCTTTTTTTTTTAAATTTAATTCTTTTTTATTTAGATATATTGAGAAATGTTATGAGTTTATCATTAGATACTTTCATTGTCTTAATAAAACTTTATAAATTACAAATATTTTTTTGTTACACATAAAGGAGACTGAGGAGATAAAAAAGATTTGAACTTTGAACTTAGGCTCAATTGGTGATAATTAAATTTCAATGCATTCTCATTACACCAAAACCTATTCGATTTTATCGAACAAGCCGTTAATCAAGAAAATGTAACAAATCTTAGGTCAAGTTTTGAGGGTAAAATTTTGTTGTTAAATTGACTATATATCCATACTAAAGCCGAATTCAGTTTGAAGTTTATAAATTATGAAGAAACTTTGGCTCCCACCCTCAAAACTAGCTTAGCTCATTCGATGCCAAGTAACCCTATTTGAAAATTTTCGATATTAGCTTACTCTTTTCAAAATTTTACTCAAGATGCATTCGGATTCCATTGTACTGCGAGATGCATTTTAGTAAATATCTTGAAGGCTCTTTCTCCGGTTTTGGTTGAACAATCGATTATGATAATTTATTTCATCGTAATTTTTATATTTAAATATATTAATTATTAATTATTAATTTTATTATCATAATATTTAATCTTATTATCATTATTATTTTTAATATTATTAAACTCAATCTCACTCATAATTCAAATGTACCTTTAAATCATAATATCATAGGCAAAGATCAAAAAAGAGAATAATTTTTAAGTCTATATTTTATATAATATTAATATATAAATTTTATATATCATTAACGAATCATAAGATATCATCTTATTAATAATTAATATAAATTTTTATTAATTTTTAAAATAAATACATAAATATTTATTTTTATTAAATTTTTATTAATAAATTGATATTATCTAATTTATAATAATACATCAAATATATATTTATAATTTTGAGCAAAATTTGCCCATTGAAGTATCCAACCCAAATTAGGAAAATCCCAAATTTGGAACTTAGTATTTAGAAAGATTTTATTACAAAAAGACTTCCTACTTTTCATAGGGGTATTTTTGTACTTTTACTTCCCACGCGTTGACTTCCTCTCTCATCGACGCGAGGAATCAATGGAAAGAAATCGTGTTCAGTAAAATTGATATTGCCAACGTAAATTCTACTAAAATCCAGTCTAACAAAGAATAAAGGGACAAAGCCGACATTTTACATTTCCAAATTGTACATTGGATTTAGTTGCTTTTTCTTCCTTATTTTGTTATTTATAGTTTGATTGATAATTTTGTGTTTGACAGTATCATTTAAAATTATTATTTTATACATTAAAATGTAATTTTAAAATTTCATAAATAAAATTAAAATATTATTATATATTTTTATTACATTAATTTTTTAATTTTTAAAATATTCGGGTAAAGTACGTGATATCACCTAATTTGCATATAATTTATTAAAACTAACATATGCTTAACTTAAAAAACAAAGTGAATTGGGAAATTTGTTTGATGTTAACTCTTCTTCCTAAAGGAATTAATGTTAACTAATTGATGGTGGATAAATGGTTAAATACTACTACTTTGACTTTTTTTAAGGAAAAAATTTGACACCTAATATAAATTTTTTAAAAAATTACACTACTAATTAAATTTATAATCAAATATAATTAATTATATGAATATTTAATTAATAAATTATAATTTAATTAAAAAATTTCATTGTGAGCATAAAAAACCAGATATTTTAAGTTCAGAACTCGATTAACAGCAAATCAGACAAAAAATCTTTGTACCTGCGACATGAAAATCATTGGTCCAACGGAGTTCTTTTCCACCGCTTGTAGAAAGAGAAAAAAAAAAAAAAAAAAGTAAAGCCCAATCGGCAAATCCTTTGTCTTTTTTCTCAGCTGAAAAATCTGTTCTTTTTTCTTTACTTCTATTTCTCTTTCCTCAAACAGGCATTGCTATAAAGCTAAAATCTCTCTCTTTCTCGCATTCCTTCCTTGCCCACTCTCTCTCTTGAAAAGAAGTCAGAAGAGAAAGAGAGTGAGATCTGACCCATCACTCTTTCCTTTGCCAAATTCTTAAATTTACTTTAGACCCTTTTTCTGTAAAAGGTTCTTCTTCTCTCTTTATCTCTCTAAAAGGGTGGTCATATAATCTTTCTTTCATTTCTTCTGTCTTTCTTTCTGGGTTTTTGTTTTTCATTTTATCTGTTGACTTTTTCATTTCATGTTTTGAAAATTCGGGGTTTTTTTTAATCCTTATTCCATAATGTATTGCATGTTAGTTTTCTTGATAGATAAAGGCTTAATCCTGTGTTATGACATGCTTTTATTAATTTGATGTGCTTCTTTTTACTTAATTTTCGATCTGGATTCTATCTTTTTTTTTATTATAGTTAATCAATCTTGTATTTTTTTGTTCAATTTATTTAATTTGATACTGGTAGTAAATATCCCATGCAGAGTATAAGAGACATTGGAATAATTTGAATAATTTCTTTGAAATTCTTCTGTTTTTTTTTTTTTTTTTCTCTCTTTTGATCTGATTAAGAAAGCTAGCTAAAGAAATCGATTTATATTTGTTCTATTTCAACTTTTATTGGTAAAACTTTTTCTTAATTTTGTTTGTTTAATGTGTTGTGTTATTTATGTCAATCAGGTGTCTGGTTTTCCAGATTGTTAACTGTTTTAATCCAATTGATAAATGCTAGCAAAATAAAATTGTTTGGATTGATCTTTTTTCTTGATTTTTGTTTCATAAATGAAATGATATTTATATTTATATTTGGTTATATAATGTGGTATCTTAATCTTTGTTTTCGCATTTTGTTAGGTTCATTTTTGTGATTAATAGGTGTCGAGGTTGTGGGATCAGACATGGCACAAGTATTTGTTGACAAATTAACTGAAATAGACAAATCATTTCTGCATGAGAAGGAAAATGGGAAACTGGACAAGGATACCGTTCATGATGAGCCTATTAAAGTCGGTTCCCATGGTGAGGAACCAGACAAGGGAGAAGAGAATAATGCATCCACTGCTGACTTCCGAAGGATGCAATTAACGAGTGGCCTGCACCTAAGCAGATCCATTCGTTTTATTTTGTCAGGTATCGACCTTATGATGATCCAAAGATAAAAGCCAAAATTGATCAGGCTGATAAAGAGGTGCAAAAGTGGAATAAAGCCAGGTTTCAGCTTACTGATGAATTGAAAGTGAAGAGGGTGAGTGAAAAGCTATTAGTTTTAATTAGATGTATAGCATTATTGGTTGTGCTTATATGTTGTCAGTCGTTTGATGAGTCTCTAAAACTTGTTTTAAGTGCAATATTTCATGTGCTTATAATAATATAATGAATGGAGGCATTAAACCTGGATGCATTTTTGTGAACGTCGGGAACTCAAGTCCTTGAGCATGTAATAACAATTACACATATGCTATTGTTATTTTGTTGTGGTGTAGATTATTATTTTGGTATATTGATTCCTTATTGTTGTGCTTGCTTCAAAATGTTGAGCCAAATTGTGAAGGAAGTTCAAAATAATTATGCTTCCAGCTAGGCCTAATCTCAATTACTTTTTAAAGAATTATCTTTATGTCAATGCAGTCAGATCGAGCAGAGTTGCTTTCTCAAGTGAAATCCCTGAATATTGATTTTGAGCAATTCAAGGCGATTTTAGATGAGAAAAGGAAGGAAATGGAACCGCTGCAGCAGGCTTTAGGCAAGCTTCGCAATAATAACAATGCTGGTGGTCGTGTTCGTGTATGTTCATCTGAGGAAGAGCTCAATGATATTGTATGATACTACTGTAAACTTTGGCTGCATTGAGATTTGTCATTTGTTTTCTGCTACAGTTAATTATTTGCTTCTGTCTTTTAGTCACTTCTTCGAAATTGATGAATTGCAGATCCATAGCTTGCAATATCGCATTCAGCATGAAAGCATCCCATTGTCTGAGGAGAAGCAAATCCTTCGAGAAATCAAACAACTAGAGGGAACCAGGGAAAAAGTTATCGCTAATGCTGGAATGAGAGCAAAGATTCTGGATTCATTGGGTCAGAAAGAAGCCATTCAAGATCAGGTTAAAGTAAGAAACTTGTATTTTTCACCTTTATCGCCTTCCCTGTATTAATGTAGACTATTGTCGCATTTCGCTAATAAACTTGCTATATTTGTTTTATTGTAGCTTATGGGTGTTGATTTGGATGGAGTAAGGAAGGATCAGCAAGCAATCTGGTCCAAAAAAAATCAAATTAAAGAAAAAGTGAAGGCAATTGAGAATAAAATTGACTCTTTACAGGAGGAGTTGGCAGCTGTGACCCAGAAGAGGGACAGAGCTTATGAAACCATTCAGGAACTGAGGAAACAACGTGATGAGGGGGTATGTCTTTTCTTTGCTTCAATTCTCAAGATCTCTGTTTCATATGCATACATGACCATAGCCAAAGATTCATTTATGCGTGGAGAGATACATTCACTTTTTCCAGTCAACTTCCAAACTTCCTTGAGCATGCTAATACCAAGCAGTCATTCTAATTACTGTTATTTTTTTCATTTTTTCAGAATGCTCACTTTTACCAGAGCCGTTCACTCTTAAACAAAGTGAAAGAGCTAGCTGCAAAGAAAGACATTAAGGCTCTTGAGGAGCTTTCAACTGCAGAGGTTTGTTGAGACTGCCGATTAGTGTTACATCCTGAGTATTCATGTGCTTTAGCATTTGGCTGCTCTCTTATCTTTTATATTGCTTTTAGCTTTATCTTTTCTTTTTTTTTTTGGAACTTAGGTTGAGAAGTTTATGACTATCTGGAGTGGCAAGAAGGCCTTCAGGGCTGATTATGAGAAAAGAATTCTGCCATCCCTGGACAGTCGGCAATTGAGTAGGGATGGTCGGATAAGGAATCCTGATGAGAAACCACTGGTTGCACCAGAGGCACCTGTGCCTTATGAAGCTGAAACGATTCCCAAACTTACTGTAAGGCAACCAAAGGAAGGAGCCAAATCCTCTCCCCAACCAGATACTAAACTCCCCAAAAAGGTCCAGCAAGATGCTGAGACCAAAGTAATGGAGTCAAAATTGTCTCTAGAGAATGGTGTTGTGGCAGAGAAAGAGATCTCTGGATCAGGCAAGTTGCAAAAGGACACTTCTATGGACAAGGAAGTTGATGAAGAAAAACTGAAAGAAATAAAGAGAGAAGAGGAAATAGCAAAAGCAAAGCAAGCCGTGGAAAGGAAGAAGAAGTTGGCTGAGAAAGCAGCAGCCAAAGCAGCTATAAGAGCTCAAAAGGAAGCTGAAAAGAAGCTCAAGGAAATTATTTCGTTCTTTATTGTGTTTTGCTTCTTGATAATTAGTTTGAAGGTGAAACTGAAATTCTTTTGATTTTTTTTTCAGGAGCGTGAAAAGAAAGCAAAGAAGAAGGCGGCATCATCTGCAACTGGTGCAAATCCTGAGGAACCAACTGAAGCTGTGGTAGAGGCTTCAGAATCAGAGAAGAGTGATGTTAATGCTGATTCTTCTGTTCCTTCTCCTACACCTGTTTCGGTGAAGGATAAAGTACAAAAGGAGAATACAATTAGGTACAGAAATCGAACAAAAGGACCTGAGTCACTTCCAAGAGCCATCCTGAAACGTAAGAAGTCGACCAACTACTGGATATGGGCTGCTCCTGGTGCGTTGGTGGTGCTGATACTTCTAGCATTGGGTTACTATTATCTTTATCATGTCTGAAGAAAACTTGAATGGAACTGAGAGTTATGGACAACTTTTTTGGTTGATCAATATGCGAGTTGCTAGGTCCATAGTGGCAAAATTTAATTAATTTTGTTCTTTGCATCCCATGAGGGATGGACTAAAAACTCATAAGGTTGCTGGCAGTTCAGTCTGAATGCTTACTGAGGCCAAAACTGTGTACTTACGGTTTGGTTAGTTGTATTTTTAAAATTTTGACTTCTATCAGTTTTAGAATTTCATGAGAAGCCTTTATAGAGAATTGTTGTTCTTGTAGCATTTCCATAGTTGAGATAGATCCTAAATGAATAAAAGGGGTAAAGCTGAACTTGATTGACTGATTTTCTGGCACGGAAGATTTGAGTAGATAGAATGCAAGTGTTCAATGAGAAGATTGTTAAGTTGTTTTGGTCTGTCTTTTTCTTCGGTTGTACCCTTAATGTTCTACCTTGAGTTGTTTTTGGTATTGAATCAAGAAAGTTCCACTACAAACCAAGAGCTGAAACGAGTTGATAAGAAGAGGCTATTATTTTCATAAAGGAAGTCGTAGCTTGAGATATGAGAAGGGATTGTAAGTAGTGAGATTTAAATCTCAAATTTATTGAATGTTATCTCTTAAGGGTAGTTGTATGATTTAATTAAGTTTCGGATTTAACTAGTGTAGTTATTTCATTTCCTAGCAATTACTTATCAAGAATGATACATCATACAAAGAAAGCTGCATACCGATGGAAAACTAAGGCCTAAAGCTATTCTGATGGTATTTGGTAATTTAAACTTCAGATATTGAGCTACTGCACATTAATAGTGTAACTGGTTCATCTAACCTGCTAAACAGTTTGAACTACTGCATTCTTCTCATTTGTTAAAGAATGTTTAGAAATCCCATCTCTTGAATAGTTTGCGATGGTTTGGATAAACCACGGTATTGGTGGCAAACTGATCTCTTGCACTCCCTCCAGGATCTGAACAACGTTCCCCATGGATGGCCTATTTTGCTCTGTATCTTGAATGCACCAACATGCTACTTTACAAGCTCTGATGACTTCTTTTAAATTTGCATTTCCCTGCAACTTGGAATCTATCAAACTTAGTACATCTCCTCCATTGCTTATGCAGTTTGCAGCACGAGCCGGGAAGTAATTTTCGGTCCCATCATCTCTTATCTCCCAGTTTCTTCTTCCTGATATAATCTCCAAAAGCAACATCCCATAGCTGAAAACATCAGATTTTGGAGTGATTGGCTCACCTGAAATCATTTCAGGTGCAAGGTACCCTCTGGTTCCTTTCATCGTGGTCAACACACGGCTGATATCCCTGCCTAACAGCTTTGCAAGGCCAAAGTCTGAAAGCAAAGGATTATAGTCAGCATCAAGCAGAATGTTCTCAGGCTTGATATCACAGTGTATGATACATTCTCTGCACTTCTCATGGAGATAGGCTAATCCTCGAGCCACTCCCACTGCAATATGATATCTTTTTTCCCAGTCTAGGATCTTTGAATCCTGATAAAACAGATGACTGTCCAAGGAACCATTTGGCATGTAATCATATACTAGAAGCCTCTTCATGCCCGTCACGCAGAACCCCAGAAGGCGAACGAGATTAACATGATGGATTGTCCCAATGGTGCTCACTTCAGTGCGGAACTGCTTGTCTTCTTGGTCTTGGCATTTGAGAATCTTTACAGCTATGGCAGATGAATTCGGAAGTATTCCTTTAAAAACAGAACCAAAGCTTCCTTCACCTAACTTTTCCGAAAAATTCTTTGTTGCATTCTTTAAATCACTGAACTTAAAGAGAATCAAAACATCATCTGTTGGTTTAATGTCAGAGAAATTTGTCCTCCTGCATGTTGGAACAAGGAGTCCCAAGATGGCAATCAAAATTAGAATTGCTGCAGCTGCACTAATAATGAACCACTCAATTCTTCCCTTTGTCTTACCTCTCAAAGCTTCCAGCTCTGTCGTTGGAAGCCGAAGATGTAGATCTCTTCCCAGATTGTCACCATATGAGAGGTATTGGATGTTCAACAAATCTTCTCGCCATATGGAGCAGTTACCATCATAGGTGTATGCGGTACAAGAGCAGTCTCTTAAGCAGGCCGATTTACAATCTTCCAAGCCCTTATTATTTGTCAAGAACACTTCATTTGCTGGTATACGAATGTTATGAATCACTTGGAAGCCTTCTTCCTCACCATTTTCGCACTGCAATGGAGTTCTTCTAAGACAACCATGTGTGTAGTTACCTGTACTCCATTCTCCCGGAATTTTAGGTTCAAATCCAGGCAAGCATCTGCATGTAGGCAAACTGAACTGATTGCAGGCTCCATATAATCCACAGAATGCATAGATTTCACATTGATCCTTTGGTTTTGCCCAAATTGTTTTCCATTCCTGAGAATCATCTTGCCATATGAGTTGCTGCAGCTGCCCGGATATATCCATCACAAATCTTACAAGAATTGAAGAGTTGGTAACTGTGTAAATGTAGAAGTTTTCTTTCTCATTTGACACATAGTTCATAGTGGTATATTTGTTATCTACGGTATCATTACTAAAAGAGGAAATTCTTTCCAGCCAAACCCCACAAGTCCAGTGCCTTTTCCCATTCTGAAGAATATGATACGTGCTTGTTCCATTGAGGTCTAGCCCCAGGGAAAATGGTCCAGGGGCAGGATCAGTTGAATTGCTCCATGCAATGTAGACTTGCCTTCTCTTGGTCATCTTATCTATTCCAAGCTTGGCACCAGACAACCAAGTATCAGTAGGGTGATCAAAGCTTTGCCATAATATTACTGAAGGGTTTGAACTATTTCTCAAAACAAGATTTCCACTGTTCTTAAGTAATGCAACAGTGGAATTCATGGAGTTCAACGATGATTGATCGGTTGACCAAACTGGGATTTCAGATTGGTTGTAGAGGACAAGGTTGCCCTTTTCAGAGAGTTGAAGTTTTGAAGTGGAAGGATCAAGGACTGGCTTATCTCTATTAGCCACCCAGACCACAGTCTGAACAGGGAGTTTCTTGTACCAGATGCCTACATAGTATTTTGTGGAGTTACCTGGCTTAAAGAAACCAAGTTCAAATCTTCCATTTTTTGAGGTGATAGTTTGGTTACCAGAGAGAGATTGGCCTGGATAAATGGTTTTCATTTCAATGGAGAGATGGGTCTCAAAGGAGAGGAAGTAAAGGATCAGAAAATGAAGGGGCAGAAGCTTTGTTTTGTTTCCCAATAATGGAGAAAAAAGATTGGCTGCAATATCTAGAGTAGAAATTTAGTATGGCTTGTTCTTGAATGAAGTATTGTAATCATACCTGCTTTTATACACTACCACTTCATAAAAGACAGGAACTTTTTTTTTTTTAAATTTGTTTTTATACTCATACAAATACACTTATATGACATACATCTATACGTTTATATGCAAATATGAATTTTTAAAATTACAAATATTTAAAATTTTAAAACCTCAAATAAATGAAATAAATGTAAGAATATTAGGAAAATGTAATAATTTATTGTTCAATAACCTAATTAAATGAACATGTATTATTTTTGGGATGAAATTTTGAAAAAAAAAAACATGAGCAAAAAAGTATTATAAATTGATTAAAAGAATAAAAGAAGTGAAAAAAAAAAAAAATCAAAATCTTGCATCCATCAACGAATACTACGTATTGAAATATTAATACAAATTTATTCGTATAGATTAATTTAGAAAATAAAATGATACATGAACTTAAATTTATCAATTTTTTTCAAAATCAATAAATATCTATTGATATAACCATTATCAATATGATATAAAAAAAAAATTGCTTATGACCTTCATCATAGCCACGTTAGAGTACACGTTTTTTGACTAATTATGCTTTAAGTGTACTAATCATGTAGTTTTTGAAGCTTATTTAACGGGTCATCCTTTTGTTGCCACTCCAAAAAGCAGTTTGCTTCAAGACCTTTTCAACAACTTTTTCGAAGGTGAAATAGACTTTAGATTGTGTGGACATGATACAAACGATTATCCTAATAAAAAACTGAATTTTGGGTATTAATTTAATTAAGCGTGTGGACTCTACTTTGAAATTTCTATTTAGATTGCATTGTTGATAATGAAAGCAGTGAGCAAAAAAATTGACAAAAATTAAGTATTTGAGCGTTGAATGGTTCTTGATGGGGAATGGATTTTGAATAGAAAATTGCTTTAATTTGCCCATTGACAAGGCACCTAGTCTTCCACTAAACTCCATATTTGGTTACTTTTTGGTTTTTGTTTCAAGGCGTTTTAAACACTGTTGGGAGTTTGCGCTTGATTGATTCACCAAATGGAGGGTCAGCTGAGACAGCTAACATTTGTATTAATGAAAAGATGTGGATGCCTTTTTCATTTTTTTTTAATTATATAATCATCAATATTATTGGTACGTATTTTACGGGTTGAATCCTTTAATTACTTTTCAACATGTTCATCCAAAATTTTTATGTATGTGAAACCTAATTATAAGGTATGAATTTTATATATTGAATAACGGTTAATGTCATGCTCCAAATTCAAAAATTTAATATGTAATAGCGATATATGTCTAAGATAAATTTCACAATAATGTAAAAAAACAAATACCATATTAAGTCAAAATTAATGTCTTTAAAAATCTTCAAAATTTATGATTTACAAAATTTTAAGTCTCCATAATTATATATGATACAACTTAATTAAATAATACAAAATATTCTACTTACTAACAAATCTTTTAAATTGACATCAAAATAATCACTTTAAAGGTTATATCAAACAAAAAATAGATGCTAAACTTGCTATTAGTGCTCTTGTCAAAACTAATTCTCTTAAAATATAATTATCAAAATCTGAAAAATAAAAAAATTAAAAGAATAAATACAAAGACTTAGCAAGTAATCATATCCTAAACTGGATTAAGCATGCTATAAAACATTTAGACCAAAACATTAATTATACAATTTAAAAATATTGTAGGATAATTTTGTATTCATAAACATATTTATACAAATCATATTATCAAAACCAGATTCTCAAATAATAAAGCAAAACAAAATATCATAAAATTATAAGTTTTATTGGTCTCTTGTAATATACTACCTTTCAATGTAATGGGACAAAAATATATGAAAAGCAACTAGATGGTTAAATTGGACAAAATAAATATCACAATATTTCCTTTAATTCAATGGGACGAAAGTATATTAGAAGTAATCTAATAGTTGCACTGACCAAAACAATAAAAATCATAGTTTCTCCTTTAGTGCAATAGGATAGAAGTATATCACAAGTAGCATGGTAAACAAAAATCACAATTTTCAACTGAAAGCATGGTGTAAAATTGGTTCTATCACAAAATACAAGTTGATATGGTCAATAATTTACCTCTATTGACAGGGTCAGAATATAATCATATTAAGAGACAAAAATCAAAACATATTTTGAAATTACTTAACATATACAAATTCAATATTCATATTATTTCTCAAAATATAATTCGTACATAGCAAATTTTATATATCATTCTTTTTCTCAATTCAAAGTATCCTTAAAACATAGATTCAATAATAAAAATAAATTTTTTATGAAAATAATCTTAATATGGATGATGATTTAGTTTTCTAGATATTTCTTAAAGAAATAAAAATTTTTGAAGTAACACCATTTCGAAGATAATTTATCCAAGAAAATATTTATTCAACCAAAAATTAAATAAAATTCAAATAATCAAACTTTTTATTGTTTATAATATTTTAGTGCTATTATTGAGAAAATTAATTTTTAAAATAATTAAAAACCTAATATTATAAATTCTAAAATTTTAGTATTTTGTGATCATTTAATTTATTTTGAGTCATAAAATCTCTAATGTATTGTGGTTTCTAGTGACAACAGAAAACAACAATTTCTATAATGTAAAATTTTGTTTTGATAAAAATTATTTTAAGAAACTTAATTTTTAGAGGCAAAAATTTTGAAAATCATCACAAATAACTTAGTTTTTTTGCATTTTTAAATTCATGAAGTTAACTTTGAGATTTAATTTCTCTTAGTGTATAAGTCATTTGACCAAACCAAATACACCACTAGGAAGATCATGTTTCATACTACAAAACCGTCAAATAATAGATCAAAAAGGTTACCGGAATGTGGAGTTTCGATGACCCAAATTTGAATCATAAAAACTGTCAAATATCTAGTTTTTCACAAATTAAAAAATTCATAAAATCTAAAATACAAAACCAAATTAGGTGCTACAAAAACCATAATAAAGGTCTTTAAGAACGCTTTCAGTTAATACCAATATGCCCCCGAAAGATAACTGGAAGGTTGTCAATAAATTTAAAAAAAAAATTAAAAACCTCAAATTAATGCTTTAGTATTTCTCACAAACACCAAAATTAAAAAGATTAGAAGACTAATCTTACCATAATCCATCAATTGAGAGAATAAAATCTCAAATTCCAGCCTCTCTTCTCCTTCTCTAGGGCTTCCTCAATTTTCCAATTTGTTTTCTTTTATTGTCAAAAAATCTATGAAAAATAAAAACCTATCGATAAATTTTCTTATATTTTCTTCTCCTTTTTTTTTTATTCTAATAAAACTCATAAGCTAATAACGACATGTTCAATTTAATATGTATTGGGCCTTTTTAGGTTTGGATATTACAGTTAAAAATGTATTCAAAAGTAATAGGATGAAATTAAATCCGTGTAACACTAATTTTTGAGTTAGCGTGAAGAGAGCCTAATCGGAACATGTCGAGATCCTTTTTCCATTTCTTTTTAATACAATAACTATCATTATTAATACATATTACTTTTTAACATGTTCATCAACATTTTTTATATATGTGAGACCTAATAAATTATAAATCCTATATACCTTAATAGTAATAGAACGAAATTAAACTCAGTTTATCTTTAACAGAAATTTTTATATGTGAAAAGAGAATTATTAATTTTTAAAATTTGAGTTTGAAAATTCAAGTCATCAATCATTTTGGTTGAAGATAATAAGTTAGATAAAAAAGATCATCGAATGTCAAAGATACCATTAAATGAGATGAGGGATGTGTTTATCATTTTTGTATGTTTTTCTTCTTTTTCATTTCAAATATGAGCGATTATCCACAAGTTAGTATGTCTAACCCTTGCAAAATTTTTTTACATTTTCTTTTTATGAAGAATAACTTGTAATTATTTATTAGTATTTTCTTAAATTTTATTCATAATTAATTATTACATCTATATATTTTTGATACCGACCCTAATATATAAATATATAACTAGCATTTGATTGGATTGGATCCAAAATTAATTCAATATTTTTAATTTAAAATCATATTTATAAAAATATATTTTTAATAAAATTTACTGGTAGCAAACTTACCACTACACATTTTAATAACTATAAACTATGAGGAATATAGGTTGGGTTATAAGTCTGAACCGAAAATTTTGTGAGCATCCTAGAATTTGATGTTGAAAAAAAAAAAGATTCAAGAAATTTTGACACGTTAGTTTAATATAATAGAGATATACAAGTAAACTGAACAACGTTTACATAAAAGGAGACAATTGTCAAGACCAACGAATTCGTCTCTGTTAGTGGAAAAGATCAACACTACTTTTTTAATATTACTTGAAATAAATTCTATATATAATATAAGAAATATCATAATTTCACTAATTTTCAAAGCCATCGTTTTATTAAACCATGGAAATTTTATACAAAGGCAAATATAAACATAAAAATTTATCATACACATTAACCCTTATACACACAAATGGAATGAAAGAGTTAAGAAAAGGAAAAAGAAACAACAACTAAATCAAGGTTTATGATTACATTATGAAGAAAAGAACATGAGAATCAGAAAGCAATAGACGTTTGGATTGTGATTCAACTTCAGCAATAGGGCCTGCAACCTTCTTCCCCATTGTATTGTATGTATCTACCAAAATAGATAAATTACATAAGTCCCGTAATACTTGTATTTTATTATTTTTAAACCTGACAAAAATGAAATAAAAAAAGATGAAACTAGAAATGGAGCAATGGTATTATAATAATAATAATAATAAAAAAGACTCACGCTTGATCAACCAAATAGCGTCTTCCATTTGTAGCTGTCGCGATCCAAGAACTCGAGGAAGGGCAGAAGAACAGTCTTTGCATGGGGATGGTCCCACTCCAATGATTCCCACCATTCTTTTGGATGCACGCTGATTTCCTTGAGAGGAGGAGGAGGAGGAGATGGTTTTTCCTCATCAAGGTTGTCAAGCAGGGGAAGATACAGAGGAATCCGCTTTAGCTTTGGGCAATCCCATATAACAATGCTTTCGAGAGAATCACAAACCATTACTCCATTTTTACTACAAATGCTCTTCAATTCTGGTAAGACCTGCAATGTCAATTCCCTTAATTTGGGAAGTGTATATTTGATGGTACCCATTCCCTCTTCCTCTGATACTATTATTTCCTCCATTTTGTCACAAAATCCAACAGTGATAACTTCCAAGTTGTGGAGAACCAACTTAGCTGAGAACAAATTCTTTATTTTTCCACAACTGGATAGACGGATTTTTTTGAGGGAGGAAAATGTGCCTACTGATGACCCTTCGACTAAAACCTTCAAATTCTCTAAAGAACTTAGATCTAGAGACTCAAGTGTTTGACGTTGACACCCCGATGAAAAAATGGACTCCAACTCCTCACATTGCCTAATTCTACATTGTTTCAAATCAGTTGCATTTTTCAATTCAAAAATATCGTTTAAACTTCTCATACCTTTGCACCTCCAAAATTCTAATCGCTGAATATCATATGGAAGTATAATTCTCTCTCCAGAATTAATATCACAACCCCCAAATGCAACAATTTTACTATAATTACTTGCTTCAAAATGGCAGTAATTCACCAAAGAGTAGTAAATATGAAGCTTTTTTCTCTCACTAGCATACGTGTTCCAGTCACCCAAGTTACTAAACCAACCTTCAAAAGCTTCCAAATGGCAGTAATTCACCAAAATGTAGTATTTATGAAGCCTTTTTCTCTGACGAGCATACGTGTCCCAGTCACCCAAGTTACTAAACTGACCTTCAAAAACTTCCAACTTGTTCAACTCCCTTATCTCTTTCGCTGGTGTTGATGCTGGATATATTGCCAAATACTGAAGACGACACAATTTCGGCAATAATCCATTGGGGATCTCTTCCAAATACTTAGTATGTCGAAGATTGAGATATCTAAGATTTACCAACATTTCCAAACCTTGAGGGATTTCCTTGATTAAAGTTCCTCCAAGGTCCAATTTCTTCAAAGCTAGAAGCTTCGATAAAGATGGCAAAACTTCTAAACTGCAACAACCATGCAGCATCAATGCATTGAGATTCTCCAGATTAGAGATAGAGTTCGGCAAATTCACAAGAGGATTATTAGAAAGATCAAGAATCTTTAGATTAGGAATGTAGGCAAAGAAAGATTCTGGAATTTCTTCCAATGAATTTGCTGAGAGTAACAAGGTTGTGAGCTTTTGAAATTTTGGGGATTGTATATTTGGAGGAATTGATGATATGCAAGTGTACATTAAAGAAACCTTCTCCAAATCTTCTGTCCATTCTTCCTCATTCGGTAGCTCTTCCAACTGCTTACCAGCTTTTACCAAAAAACCTTTTTTTGTGATATCCAATGCCATATCTCGAACAACATCATGCATCTTTATATGTGAACCTTCCCAAACCCATTCTAGCAAACAATTCTCTGCGAGCTTCTGCAAAATAGAAAGACCACAACCTTCCATTGCTTTTCTAGTTCCCATTTCAGCTATAAGTCCTTCTTCCATCCAGTATTCAATGATTTCCTCTTTTTTAATTTCATAATCTTCAGGATATAATGCACAACACAGAAAACAATCTCGGTCTATTTGTCTTAGATGATCATAGCTGAATTTTAAACATCCAAACACTTTTTCTTTCACACCCTGGATGCTGATGATGCAACCTCTCAGCTCATTCAAAGCATTTTCCCAGAGAAGAGGATCGGATATTCCCCTCATACAACCAGCTACTGTGACGATTGCAAGAGGGAGTCCACCACATTCTCCCACAATATCTTTCATAATTGTTTCTAAAGTTGGACTGGGCAACATGTCTCGTCCAACTTTGCTTAAAAATAGTCGCCACGCCTCATCTGTAGAAAGACAGGGCACTTGGACTTTCTTACAGCCCATTGATCGAACAACCTCTTCTGTACGTGTTGTTAACACTAATTTGCATCCATTATCTGGTGTTGGCTCAAGGATTCCGATATTCTCAAGAGAAAGGCTGCTCCATACATCATCCATTATTAGCACATACCTCCCTTGTTTCCTCAACATTTCGGATAACTTTGCTGCACGTGTGATTGTATCTTCCTCATCTGACAACTTGTCCTTCAATTGACTTGCAATGTTGTTTTGCAGCCTTCGAATATCGAAGTCTTGGGATACAGTTACCCAAATCAATTTGCTAAACTTGGTTTCTTCCACCAACCTGTTATGGACATGCTTCATAATGGTTGTTTTACCTATCCCTCCCATCCCACACACTCCAATCATTCTAACTTCATCACCCATCAAATAGTTATAAATTTCTTCTTTTACATTAGTCTCACCTGCTAATTCTTGTGTTGGTAGTTGAGCAGCTATGATAGAGGGATCATTAACCACCAAGCTCCCAGAAAAATGACCTTCAGCTTTCACATCCTTTAATGCTTGAGTTGCTTCGTCAGCAAGCTTCCCCAAACATGATCGAAAGAGATATTTTCCTTTTTTGACTTTGGCTTCAACACGTTGAGCACGACCTAACTCCTCCTCTACTTTCTCAAGCCAAATTTCAACTTCCCGCTTTCGCTTTTTACCAGAACAATGCTCGTCTTGCAATTGTTGTTGAATATCTTCCCTACTAGCTCGCAATTCTGCTTGAGCTTGTTCGAAATCATCCACATGTTTGTTGAATTTTCTGTGGTAATTAAGATATCTTATAGCTGGACTGCCGATGAACTTTATAACTTCAAGGATTGGCCCAACAAGGTCAGACATTGTATTAGCTTTAATGTCCCTGCATCAAAATTGCCACATTGTTGATTAATTCAGAATAGTTACTATTGTGCTAGACTGATCTTCAGAGTAGGAGCTGTTTTTGAAGCTTACCTGATCACTTTGGAATCAAGCTGTGAGGACTACTGAGGCTCTTTCCAGCACTTCTAGAGATCCAAATAAGAAAGGAAACCAAAAAATTTTCCTTCGAGGAAAGTAGATAAAGAAACTCCGGGGAATAATAGAAACGAGAACAAATTTTAGTATCCTGCTTGAGCTGTTTGAGTTAGTAGACCGGTGGTGATGATGGGTCTTATGCTTTCTACGAAAACCACTGTGGCTAGTCAACAAAGGTCCAATTTGTCATGGGGCCCTGTTAAAAAGCTGAAATAATTAGTGGAGCACTTTAAAGTGGCTTGCACCAAATAATGTTTACAAAGATGGTGAACGGTGGAGAATAATAAAAACAAAAAATGTTATAGGAGCGGTATTATTCTTGTATAAATACCAAATATTAGTAGATGCTTGATGTGATGGACTGAAAAGAGAAATAAAAAAAAAAAGCTGTACTAAAAGCAAAAAAGAGAGATAGTATTATTCAATAATTGAGTTTTGTTTGTATTTAATCAATAATTTGCCTTCTCTTGGTCATCTTGTCAATATCAAGCTTGGCACCAGACAACCAAGCATCTGTTAGGTGATCAAAGATTCGAGCTACTATGACTAAAGGGTTTGAATTATTTCTCAAAACAAGGTTTCCACTGTTCTCAAGAACCGCAACAGTTGAATATATTCATCGAGTTCAATGATCAAACCTTCCATTTTTTGAGGCAATAGTTTGATTACCAGACAGTGATTTATTGGCCTGGACAAATGGTTTTCATTTCATTGGAGAGATAGGTCTCAAAAGAGAGGAAGTAAAGGATCAGAAAATATTGAAGAAGGAGCAGAAGCTTTCATCTGTTTCTCATTGTAGAAAAAAATACACAAAATTTGCTGCAATATCTAGAATAAAAATTTAGTATGGATTTTCCTTGAATATGGTATGGCAATCATTTTGTCTTTCAATTTAAAAGAGAATAATCTTTGTGAGATTACTCTTGGATAGTGAAAAAAATATTAAGGTAATGCTAACATTTAAAAAAAATAAATAAATAAGCAAAAGATACTAAAATTTTAATTTGAAAATTATATGAATATATCATTTACACAAATTATTATTTTTTATCTTTCAAATTTTGAATTCAGACTATTATCATGTATGTAATTTTGATAGTTTGACAACACTAGAATGGAGTCTTTAGTACATAGATTTTTAGTTGAAATTTTAAGTTTTTCCTTTTCCTTCTTTAACAAATACTGGTATTTATTTATAAAAAAAAAAAAGAAGTTATTTTCAAAATATAGACAAATAAAATAAGTGTCTTATGAATCTTTACAAATTCGTAGTAATTTTTAATGCTAACAATTGTTTGCGTTATGACAGCTTAATTGATTCCAATAAAACAATAAAAACTTAAATGATTATATAAATTTTAATTTCTGGTCTTTTTTACATTTAAGCCAAAAAAAATTAGTAACTAAATACTGGCAAAATTTATTTGTACAATGGAATATTAGAAGTTTGTTCTTCCTTTGTTTTTATTAAACATAAATAAATGTAGTAAAGCGCAGGTGCAATTCATTGAAGCAGTTAATATTGTTGAAGTATATAATTACCTGAATTGGCAGTCTTGTAAAGTTTGTGGATTCAGTGTTGCAATTGCAAGGGCTGTCTCATCTAATCTGTTTCTACCACTTCAAGAGAGTTACACCTAAAGCAAGTTCTGTGGTTAAGAGTTATGTTTTCTTGAGGTAGAAGTACTTAGGAAAATAGAAATTAAATTAAGAAAAGGAAACTGAAGAGCAGGTTTTTTCTAGTTTACAGGGAAATGGAAAATAGAAGAGCAAGGCTTTTTTTAAAAAAAGAAGAAGAAGAAGCTAGAAATTATGAAAAGAAAATCGATTGGCAGCTTCTTCTTTATATATATTAGATTGAAAATCAAGATTGAAATTTAAGGCAAAAACGTTCTTTCCTTTTTTTTGGCTAAAATTAAAATGAAGAAAATGAAATTAATAAGCAAATATTCTTTTTTTCCCTTTTGGAGTTGTAAAAGAAAATCACTCGGACTCTACTAAAAATTAAAGTAGTTAAGAAAAATGGCAACACAGAAAGAGGCATATAATTAAGACAATTTAAGTAGGAGCAGTTCTTGAAGCTTACCTGATCACTTTGGAATCAAGCTGTGAGGACTGCTGGGGCTCTGTCCACCACTTCTAGAGATTCAAATAAGAAAGGAAACTAGAAAATTTTCCTTCGAGGAAAGTATATAAGAAACTCAGGGAACAACAGAAACAAGAACAATTTTAACAAACATGTAAATTTAAGTTTAATATTATAATTAATTTTAACAAACATGTAAATTTAAGTTTAATATATATGCAAATATTATAATAACTAAAATCAAATTAACAAATATTCAATTGTAATTTTTTAATCAATTCTTTTACTATATTTCACATGCTTATTTTATTTGAAAATTATTACATGTCAAAATAATTAATATGATTGTTTTAAATATATTTTCATGTTTCATAATGTAAAAATATCATGTAAAAATTTGAATGTTTTAATTTATCAAATCAAAGTCTTTACTTTATTGTTTCAAAATTTAATTTATTTAAAAAATATGTTGTTGTGATTTTTCACTTTAATAATTTAAATATTAAATATGATAAAATAATGTATTAATATTGTAAAAAAATAATGATTTTATTTTTATAAAAAAATATTATTAGTGATTTATAATTAAAAATTATGGGATAAATTGCTTAATATATTTATTTTATTTTATATATTTACATATTAATATATTTATAATTGTAAATTTTGTTATTATATGTTTGCATTTATTTTTAATTATTAATAAATGTCATATATTTTTTATAAATTTATTTTAAAATATTATTTTGATCCCTTTAAAATTAAAAATCAAGATCGAACAAAGCTGCGAGGACTGATGGGGCTCTTCCCACCACCACCACCAGAAATGTTTCCTTTGAGGAAAGTAGATATGAAACTCCAAGGAACAATAGAAACAAGAACAATTTTTAGTATTTCTGCTTGAGCTGTTTGAGTTAGTAGACCAGTGTTGGTTACGGGTCTTACACTTTATTTCTAGGGAAACAACTGTGGCTAGTCAACAACGGTCCAATTTGTCATGGATCCAGCTAACTCTTGTTTGGTGAGTGAAACAATTAGTTCCGCACCGAAAGTGACCTCCACCAAAAGATGTCCCGTCAACAGTGGAAAATACGAAAATAAAAAAGGTTATAGGAGTAGATTATTGTCGTATAAATACAAAATATCAGTAGATACTTGATGTGATTGACTGGAAGATAAATTAGACAGGGAAAAAGACAAGTGGAAAATAGAGAGAAATACTATCATTCAATAAATGAGTTTTGTTTGTATTTGATCAATAATTTGCCTTTTCCCGGTCATCTTGACTGTTCCTGGCTTGGCACCAGACAACCAAGTATCTGTAGCTTGATCAAAGCTTTGATTTACCATGACTGAAGGGTTTGAATTATTTCTCAAAACAAGGTTTCCACTATTCTCAAGAACTGCAACAGTGGAGTTCATGGAGTTCAATGATTAAGTTTTTTGCGAAAATAGTTTTGATTACCAGAAGTGATTGGCCTGCACAAATGGTTTTCATTTCAATCGAGAGATAGGTCTCAGAAGAGAGGAAGTAAAGGATCAGAAAATATTGAAGAAAGAGCAGAAGCTTTGTCCTGTTTTCCATTGGAGAAAAAGATACATAAAAATGGCTGTAATATCTATAATAGAAATTTAGCATGGATTTTTCTTGAATGAAATATTGCAATCATTTTTTATTTCAATTTAAAAAAGAATAATCTTTGTGAGATTACTACGTGTGTGGATAGTGAAAAAAAATTAAGGAAATGCTAACATTTCAAATAAAATAAAATAAAATATTAAATTTTGAATTTTAAAATTTATATAATTATATCATTTACATGTATTATTATTATTTAAATATATATTTTTTATAAATAATTTCAAATTAAAAAATATTTTACATATTATTACAAAGAGAAAATTTAAGGATTTTTTTACTTGTCGGAAAAAATTCATCTAAACATCCACATAAATAAATTTTATTAATTTTTTATATATTTTTTAATATAATATTATTTATAATTTATAATTCATTCAATAAAAATAATTTGTTAAAAATAAGATAACCAACAAAATCCTATGTTATCGTAATTATTATGCTGTGTTTGAAAATTAAACAAAAATGCTGTGAGAGATCCTCACCTAGTGCTTGAAAAAACTTGGATGCTTATTAATGTTTTTCAGTGATTAGTCGTGGATTTCAATTGCAACAGCTAGCCATTACACAGAGATTTTAATGTGGAAGCTTTTTCCCAAACTAAGGTATTAAGAAATCTTAATTCCCTAATAAGAATACTTTTATTCTTATTTACTAAAATAGGTAATTTTTTTGCGTGTAAGCAGAAGACCAGCCGCCTCATCCTTAACTTAATCTCTCTCATAGTCTTTTGTTTTGTTTCCTTTCCTTTTTTTTTTTTAAATGCACTTTCTTAGAATAGGCTACAATAAGGCAGTCGAAGTCTACTACAAACTCTTCTTCCCTTTTGTATTGGTATTTTTATTGTAACGCAACAGTGAACATTTTTATTTTGATTAATCACTGATTAAAACATATTTTTTTAATAAAAATTTTAAAATTAATTAAATTTTATCAAAAAAATAATTTTTGAATTTGTAAAACAGTTTGAGCTCAAAAATTGATTACATGTGAAAAAGATTAACATCTCTACAGTATCCGTTAATAACGATACCAATTAATTATATATTATTTTTTAATTTTAACAAAATAATCTTAATTTTGATATTTAAAATTTAATTTTCTTAATTTTATTTAAAAAATATATTTATATTAATAGTACGTTTGAAAAAAAAATAAGAACCTTACATATTGAAAAATTTTTACAAAATATTTCAATTCTCTAGTAATATTAAAAAAGACCATCTCACCTAAGAAATCTTTAATAATCGCTACTCGAAATTCTCAAAAATTCTATCCTCAGTGTCATATTTATTTTCAATATTTATATTTAAAAAATGTAAAGTATCTATAATTTAAAATCAAATAATATTTTCTAAAAATTCATTTTTGTGCTATTTATAAAAAAAAAAAGAAATCTTTGTAAAAAATTAATCTAAATGTTCCAATATATTAGTGACATTTTAGATAAATTTTTTTACTTAGAGATTCCTAAAAAATTACTACTTAGATTTCTTTTGAATCTCATCTTCGGAGATTTTTCATTTGTTTTAATATTTAAAAATCATGTAATAATATAATTATCTATAATTTATTTTTAAAAGATATATATTTTTATATTATAAAAAAATTACTCAAATTGAAAATAAAAATGAAAATTTTCATATTGAAAAGAAATTTCTAAATATTCAATACTTTGGTAAATTTTAGAAGACTTTTCTCATCCAAGGAATTTTCAGGAATCATTACTCAAACTTTTCAGATTCTCATCATCGAAAATTTTCATTTACACTTATGATCATGTAATGTGAAACAATAAAGCAGAATAAGCACGCAAAAAATATTTTACTTATTATTATTTTTTTATGTTATATTTTATGTTATTCATTTTAGTTTTGTTTTAATCTCCTTAATTACCTCACAAGTCTTAGCAATTTGCAAAAAAGGAACAAATTAAAGAAAATTTTTTTATTGAAAATTTTTCTAGATACTTTGATACTTTGATGATATTTTTAGAAAAATTTTCTCATATAAGAATTTCTTAAGAATCTCTTCTCTAACTTTCTTAGAATCTAATTCTCAAAGATTTCATTTACTTTTTCCTTTCTTATCTAATTATTTATTATTTTTATCCTAAAACTTTTTAACTTTTATTATTATTGTTAATGATTAACAAAATTTTTAATAAAAATAGCTAATAACACTCATGTATTGTTATATTAATTTAGTTAAGAAAAATACTTTTCCTTTTCATTATGCCCTATTCCTCCTCTTTCTTTTTTTTTTTTAAATCACCTAACTAAAAAATATTTTTAGGTAGGTAAAAGAATGAAAATTTTTTATATTGAATATTTTCCTAAATATTCCATTTCTTTGGTAGTATTTGTCATAACGTCTAGATCCGAGGATCTATCGCTAGACATTTACTTAAAGGAGTCGTTACCAATATTTTTTATCTAGGTGCGATTGACCACCTAAAGAATCTATCATTTTAGGGAACACCTAAGCTTAAGGGTCCTTAAAAGACTAGGTTCAGGTCTGCTAACCAGAACGGAGTTCGGGAGTTCGGTTACGTGTGAGGAAGGTTATAGCACCCTCACAACGCCCATCAAAAGATGGTACCAGCTTAAATTCATGTTATCCAAAAAGCCTTAAAATTTACCAAGTAATTAATTATTGGAAATTATTCTCAATTGACTCTAATACTTTTAGCAAAAAATTGAGAAAATCCCCTCACCTCAAGAGTATGCAAGAAAAACTAATGTTTTACTTGCAGAGGCTCCGTCGTCGGATTGGTTAAAGAAAAAATCAAAATCAAAATCAAAATAAAAAGGAAGGAAAGAATGATTGTTCTTGTGTAGGAAAAATTGATACTTTCAACTTTTCCCCAAAAATCTTTTTGAAAATTTATTTTTAAGAAAAATTGATACTTTCAACTTTTCCTTAAAAACATTTTTTGAAAATTTTGATTTTCAAGGGAAATTGATACTTTCAACTTTTCCTCAAAAACCCCTTTTTTGAAATTTATTTTTAAGGAAAATTGATACTCTCAACTTTTCCCTAAAAATATTTTTTTGGAAATTTTGATTTTCAAGGAAAATTGATACTTTCAACTTTTCCTCAAAACCTTTTTTTTTTTAAATTTATTTTTAAGAAAAATTGATACTTTCAACTTTTCCCTAAAAATATATTTTGGAAATTTTGATTTTCAAGGAAAATTGATACTTTCAACTTTTCCCTAAAAATAATTTTTTGGAAATCTTGATTTTCAAGGAAAATTGATACTTTCAACTTTTTCTCAAAAACCTTTTTTTTTTAAATTTATTTTTAAGGAAAATTGATACTTTCAACTTTTCCCTAAAAATATTTTTTTGGAAATCTTGATTTTTATTTAAAGAAAATAGAATAATAAAAAAAATAAAAGTGAAAATAAATAAAAATAAAAAATAAAGAAAAGTAAAAAATAAAATAAAGATAAAAAGAATATTAAATAAACCTAATCTAATAAAAAAAATAAATAAACAAATAAACAAATAAATGAAAAAAAAAAATCTGGAGCGGCTCGGATCATGGCTCGGCTCAAGGAAGAGAAAAAGGCTGGGAGAAGCGGCTTTGGAGCTCGGCTCGGCTCGGCTCGGCTTGGAGGGAGGCAGACACGCGGATCAGGAAGCGGGTCGATGCTCGGGTCGGGTCGGATCTCGACAAAACGCGCGGATCCTCTGGGTTACTTAAGGTCAAAACGACGTCATTTTGAGAGGGTATAAAAGGTACTTCCCTCTGTTTTTCGGTAGAACACTCTTTCCCTCTCTCTCTCTTCTTCCTTTTTTTTCTTCTTTCTCTCTAAAAGGCTGAAGAACTCCGGTGGAATTTCGTCGGATTCTGGAAAAGTCATCGAAATCTAGAAAATTTCGTCGAAAGTTCACCGAAAGATCATCGGTTTCTGGGATTTTTCGTTGAAAACTGGGCAGGTCGTCAGAAAATTCAAACTTCGCCAAAAAATTCTATTGGAATATGGAATTTTCTAGAAATTCTCAGAAAAAAATCGCCAAAAATCTTCAAAAAATTTCTGCTAGCTCCCAGAACACTCTTAAACCTTTTCTTAGCTTCCTATACGCCTCCTTTTCTCTCAAATCAGTAGCTTTGCTCACCGTTTTTTTCTGTTGTCCAGCATCTATTCCAGGAAGTCCCTTTTATAGGGATTGATCAAGAGTTCCTGATCAATCCCAATTCCTCCTTGGATAGGGATTCAATCTTTGAATCCAATTTGGACTCTCTTGATTGAATTCCCCTTCACAGTGGGATTCTTCAACTTTCAATCACAGCCATAAAAAAAAAAGAGTAATAATCAGATAATCGAAAAAAATCAGATAAATGAATAACAATAAAATTAACAGATAATTAAAAAAATAAAATAAGATAAATCCAAAAATATTACAAGATAAAAAAATATAATAATAATAACAATAATATAATAATAATAAATATAACTATATAAATAAAATACATATAAATATTAACAGGAAAAAAAAAGAAAAAAAATAAAGATATACATATATTAATACATAATAATAATAAATAAATAATAAAATACATAAAATATAAAAGAAAAAAAATACAAAACAAAAATTGAATTGGGCTTACCTATTTGGGCCAGGCCCAATTGATCCAGGCCTGGACCAAATTGGGTGTCTACAGTATTCTTTTAGAAAAATATTCTCACCTAAAAATTTTAAAGAATTATTATTCGAATTTCCTTAAAATCTCATTCTCAAAAATTTTCATTTGTATTATTATTGTGTTAGGTATAAATCTAAAAAAAATAAATTATTCTAAAAATAAATTGAAACACAACATTGTAGATTGCATAAAATTATGATAGACATAAAAATCTATCCACAAAAGGATATATATATATATATACATATAAACATGAAATTGTAATTGTAATTAAGCTTGAACAATATACAAGAGATGTAGATTTACATGATACATATAAATTATGCATAACAATCGGCTTTACGGAAAACAAGCAGATATTTGGCATATATTACAACTCTTGTATATAAAAAAGAACATTTAACACCTAGGATTTCTTATTATCTGTCATAACGTATTAAATCGATTGACCTACCGCTAGACTTGGAATGAAAAAGAGTCATCACTAATATTTTTTAATTAGGTGTGATTGGCCACCTGAAATTGATCTGCAAAACAAAGGTTAGGTTCGAAAGTCTATTACGTATGGAAAAAGTTGTAGTACTCCCAAAACGTCCATCCAAGGGATGGTATCAATTTAATTTCAAATTATCCAAGCCTTATTTATTATCATTTACCAGATAGTAAATTTTATATTCCCCCATTTTTCCTTTCTTATTTTTTTGTTTTTTATTTTTTTATTTTTTTTGTTTATTTATTTTTTTAAAGAAAAATCCCTTTCTAGAAAATTTTCTTTTCCTTTTTTCTTTTTTTTTTTAAAACAGAATATAAAATATGGGTAAAAATAAATAAAATCAAATAGAAATCAAACAATAAAAAGAAAATTAAAAAAAAAAAATCTACGATCGGGTCGGGTCGGGTCGAGACACGGGTCAGCATGCGAATCTTTAAGTCAACGTGCGGATCTTGGCTTTGCAAAACGATGTCATTCTAGAGCGGTATCAGAACCTTAGAGTCTTTCTCTCTCTACAAAGAAATTCCTCTAATCTCTCTCTAAAATCTCCATCGAAAAGTTCAACTAGAAATTGAAAATCCTATTGGTTTTTGGAAACTTCACTAAAAAATTCAATCAAAAATTGAAAGACCCATCGATTTCTGAAAAACCCATAGGATTCTGGAAACTTCACTAAAATTTGGCCTAAAACTTCAACTTTCGTCAAAAAATTCAACTGAAAAATTCAAATGTTTTTCAGAAACCTAAAAAAATCGAAAAAAATTTTCAGATAATCCTAACCCTTCTAGACCTCTTACAACCTTAAATCCACCTTTTGAAACACAAAATCACACCCAGAATTCCAAATTAAACTTGAAATCTCTATCCTCAAATCTCAGAAACCCTTATTGCCAAAATTTTCCTAGAACTTTCCTAAGAATTTCCCATAGGTTTTCTCTTTCTTTTTGTGTGTCTTTCAGTGCTAGAATTAGTTCAATTTATAGGTGATCCTAGGAGCAATTTCAAGACATGGACATAATCAATCCCATGCTTGAATCTTGGGATCGCATTCTATCTAGCGAGATTTTTGAGTCCAAAATTCCAGTCAATCTCCTGCTAATACGATTTGGCATTGAAAGCTTGACTCAACAGAATTTTGATTCGATCACGTTGTAGACACCCAATTGGGTCCAGGCCCAGACCAATTGGGCCTGGCCCAAAGGGGGTGAGCCCGATGCAATTTTTTTTCCTTCTATTATTATTATTATTTTTTTTTCTTTTTTTCTTTTGTGTTTTATTTATTTTATTATTATCATTATTATGTACTAACATATGTATATATTGATTTATTTAGTTAATATTTATATGTAATTTATTTATATAGTTATATATGTATTATTATTATATTATTATTATTTTTTTATAATATATTTTTAGGTTTATCTTATTTTATTTTTTTAAATTATCTGTTAATTTTATCTGATCCTTTTTGATTATCTGATTTTTTTTTCCTATCTTTTCTAATTATCTATCTTTTGATTTTATTTGATTTTGGAGGGCTGGGATTGAAAGTTGAAGAATCCCACTGAGAGTGGGAATTCAATCAGAAGAATCCAGACTGGATTCAAAGATTGAATTCCCGTCCAAAGGGGAATTGGGATTGATCAGAAACTCCTGATCAATCCCTATATAAAGCACCTCTTGGAACAGAATGAAACACACAGAAAACAGTAAGCAAAGCTACTGATTTGAGAGAAAAGGAGGCGTATAGGAAGCTAAGAAAAGTTTAGGAGTGTTCTGGGAGTGAGAAAATTCCAGATTTCGACGAAAATTCCGACGAAGTTTGAATTTTTCGGCGAAAATTCCAGCCAACCTTGAAGTTTCTGGCACCAACCCAGTTTCCGGCATAGAATCCCAGAAACCGGTGATCTTCCGGCCAACTTCCGGTGAAATTTCCAGATTTCGATGACTTTTTCCAGAATCCGACGAAAATTCCACCGGTGTTCTTCAGTTTTTAGAGAGAATGGAGAGGAAAAAAGAAGAAGAGAGAGAGAGAGGAGAAGGGTTTTGTCGAAAAACAGAGGGAAGTGCCTTTTATACCTTTTTAAAACGCCGTCGTTTTGGCCTTAAGTAACCCAGAGTATCCGCGCGTTTTGCCGAACCCGACCCAACCCGGGCGTCGACCCGCTTTCTGACCCGCGCGTGCCAGCCCCCCTCCGAGCCGAGCCGAGCCGAGCCAAGCTACCAAGCCGCTCCCCCGAGCCGTTTCCCTGCCTTGAGCAGAGCCGAGCCGAGCCGCGATCCGAGCCGCTCCAGGTTTTTTTTTTTTTTTCTTTTCTTTGTTTATTTGTTTATTTTATTTTTTATTTATTAGATTAGGTTTATGTAATATTCTTTTTATTTATTTTTATTTATTTTTTTATTATTCTATTTTCTTTAAATAAAAATAAAAAATTTTAAAAAATATATATTTTTAGGGAAAAGTTGAAAGTATCAATTTTCCTTAGAAATAAATTTCCAAAAAACATTTTTGGGGAAAAGTTGAAAGTATCAATTTTCCTCAGAAATAAATTTCAAAAAAATATATTTTTAGGGAAAAGTTGAAAGTATCAATTTTCCTTAAAAGAAAAATAAATTTCCAAAAAAAATATTTTTAGGGAAAAGTTAAAAGTATCAATTTTCCTTAGAAATAAATTTCCAAAAAATATTTTTGGGGAAAAGTTGAAAGTATCAATTTTCCTCAGAAATAAATTTCAAAAAAAAATATTTTTAGGGAAAAGTTGAAAGTATCAATTTTCCTTAAGAATAAATGTCCAAAAAATATTTTTAGGGAAAAGTTGAAAGTATCAATTTTCCTTAAGAATAAATGTCCAAAAAATATTTTTAGGGAAAAGTTGAAAGTATCAATTTTTCTTAAAAGAAAAATAAATTTCCAAAAAAAAATATTTTTAGGGAAAAGTTGAAAGTATCAATTTTCCTTAGAAATAAATTTCCAAAAAATATTTTTGGGGAAAAGTTGAAAGTATCAATTTTCCTCAGAAATAAATTTCAAAAAAAAAATATTTTTAGGGAAAAGTTGAAAGTATTAATTTTCCTTAAGAATAAATTTCCAAAAAATATTTTTAGGGAAAAGTTGAAAGTATCAATTTTTCTTAAAAGAAAAATAAATTTCCAAAAAAAATATTTTTAGGGAAAAGTTGAAAGTATCAATTTTTCTTAGAAATAAATTTTCAAAAAAAGGATTTTTGAGGAAAAGTTGAAAGTATCAATTTTCCCTCAAAAAAAAAATCATTCTTTCCTTCCTTTCTATCTTAATTTTGATTTTGTTTTTTTTTCTTTAAATAATCCGACGACGGAGCCTCTGCAAGTGAAACAGTAGTTTTTCTTGCATACTCTTGAGGTGAGGGAATTTTCTCAATTTTCTGCTAAAAGTATTAGAGTCAATTGAGAATAATTTTCAATAATTAATTACTTGGTAAAATTTTAAGGCTTTTGGATAACACAAATTCAAGCTGGTACCATCTTTTGATGGGCGTTGTGAAGGTGCTATAACCTTCCTCACACGTAACCGAACTCTCGAACTCTGTTCTGGTTTGTAGACCTGAACCTATTCTTCTAGGGACCTTTAAACTTAGGTGTTCCCTAAAAGGACAGATTCCATAGGTGGCCAATCGCACCTAGACAAAAAAGATTGGTGGCGACTCCCTAAAGTCAATGTCTAGCGATAGATCCCCGGATCTAGACGTTATGACAGCTTGGCGACTCCACTGGGGACGTCCGAGAGTCAGGCCAGCAAATAATTTGTGTTATCTAAAAGCCAAATAAAATTGAACCTTTTTGTATATATGTGTTATTATTCATTCATGTTTATTCACGTTGTTAATTATGTCATTCATGTGCATGTGCATAACATGAGCTCTATACCCGAGCTCTGTCCTTCTAGGAGGGTGTAAAGTACCTATTGCTTTCGTGAGGTCTAATGCCTCCGCAGTGGCTAGCGAAATACTCCCACTCAAATTGAACCTTTTCCGCTTGTAGCCTATAATGGGTGAGGATTAGGGTACCTTACTAGTCTGTGATGGACAATGATGTAAGGAACAATTTGAAATCCTTTAGATTTTAACCTTGAACCACATATAGTGAACCTTAGAAGTGCCTAAACCTAGGATAGAGCCTTTTCTACCCAATGATAGATATATCCTGAAATTAGGACACAAAAGGGTGTTTATCTAATCATTTTGATTGTCTGACTTTGTGCATCATTTTCATTATCATATGTAACATTATGCATCAGCATCATTTTCATTTCATCCATGAAACTAATTATATTGTTTGTCTGATTATATGCATCTACATTACTTTCATGATTATGTTTTAACACAATCATTTGCATCCATTTCATATTAGATTTCATTCAAAAAATGTACATTTCATTCGTGAATCAAAGCATCATACATAAAGCATAGCATAGCATTTTCAATCATAATTGTGGTGCTAGAGGTTCAAGGATAGCTCCACCAAGCAACTCCACTCACCAATACAACACAAGATCCAGAGCCAGCCAAATGGAACAAGAAAATTCCAATCATTTCGAGAGATTAGAGAAAGCTCAAGAGAAGTTAGAAAAAGAGGCTTTGAACAAGCTAACCAAGGGAAGGCAATAGCGGAAAATGCTAGCCAAATAGAGGAGGATGACCCATTGTACCCTCTTGGTTTCGAGCCACATCAAGCCTAATCTGCACAAGGTCTACCACTACAATGGTTCACCTATCTTGTAGGGTACACATATCCAGAATGCCATCAGCTTCAAGTCAAAGACAATTATTGTCTTTACTGAAAAGGCAGTAGAATCAATATCGATCCCTAATTTGGATGATTTAGAAGAAAAGTTAAGGCCTAAGGAGAAAGGGGCTTTAGAAGCTTCAAAAGTTGAACAGAAGATGAACATGTTAGAGAAAACGCTATGAGCAGTGGAGGGAGTTAGTTTTTATAGCTCAGTTGATGCTGCTGGGCCCTGTTTAGTTCCTGATGTGGTTATTCTTCCAGAATTCAAGGTGCTGAAGTTCACATTACTATGTATTATCAAAAAATGACTGCCCATGTCAATAATGAAAAGCTCTTGATGTATGTATTCTAAGACAGCCTCACTAGGTGGTATGTCCAGTTGGACATGAATCGTATTGGTTCTTAGAGCGATATGGCTTATACGTTCATTAGTCGATACCAGCATATAATAGACTTGGCCCTTAATCATCTTTCTTTACAGAATATGAAAAAAAAAGTAACTGAATGCCCAACAGTGGAGAGATATTGCTTCTCAAGTGCAACCTTTTTTTTTTATTGAAAAAGAGACCATCGTATTGTTTGTCAGTACTTTGAAATTCTTCTATTATGAATAGGGAATGCCACAAAGAATTTCGCTGACATGGTGATCTCAAGCGAAATCATTGAGAATGACAAGCTGAAAGGAGAAGAAACTAAGGCACCTAAGAAGAAAGAGACTGAAGCTCAAGCTGTAGGCTTTGACAGATAGTTCAGGGGATATCAACCCTATTCACCCTCAGATTACTCTCCATACTATCCTATTGTGAATAATGCCTCATCCTACCCATACCAGCTAGCCCCACAACCATCTTATTCATCCACTTACCGCCTTAACATTCAAGCTCCTGTAAGAACCCAAATTCGCCCTATTAACCCAGCAGGTGGCTCACGAGAACAACGGACTACTCGAGAAAAACCTGTATTTGATCCAATTCCTATGACTTATACAGAGTTATATCGAGAACTTTATAATAGCCATTTGATTGCCCCCAGCCATGTGGAACCGCTTAAACCACCCTATCCAAAGTGGTATGATCCTACAGCCCACTGCGACTACCACTATGGAATTACTGGCCATTCTACTAAAAATTACACTGCTTTAAAGTATAAGGTGCAACGGTTGATCAATGATGGAATGGTAAGTTTTGATTAAAGAAAAGCAACAACATCTAATGTTAGCACTCTGAGTGAAAGTCAAGAACAGAAAGGGTCCGGAGAGTCACAATGAATTGAGGGGCAAGATGTCAATAAAGATTCTTCACTTGATCATATAGGGGGATAATTTTTTAGAATGGAGATAAGGCTGGTTGAAGTTTTTTTTTTGTCATTTTAAGATTTCTTTTCAAGTAATGTTAGGATTTCTTTTTGCAATATGATTTCACTTGTTATCATTTTAATAAAGGCAAGTCAATGCATTTCATTACATTTTTCTCTTTCACTTGACCATTATTCCATGCCCTATTACCTTCCATAACTTCACATTCCCATTCTTAAATTTCAGATGATGAATATTTAGACAATGATAACAATAATTCTGGGATTTAATTTTGAGAACTCATCCACGTCAATGTGAGGAGATGATTTGAGCAAAAAGTAAGCTGTTACTGAAGGTGAAATAGATATGTCTTGAAAGTGTGCAATCTTTTATACAAGTTCATGAGCTTTGTTCAATAGATGATGTTCAAGAAAGGTATTCACAATTGAGATGAAAAATGGCCATCTTTCTTTTACCATTTGAAAAACCATTTATTGTTACCCCTTTGAGCTTATCATTTTTTTTTTTTGAAGAACCCCAACCAAGGATCACCCTCTACACTGGAGGGTAAATTTTGAAAAAAAAAAAGAAGAAAAAAAAACACCACAAAAGGTCTCAAAAATGGAAAGAGAAAGAAAAGCAAAAGAAAAATAAATGTCACACATGACTTGGGGCAAAGTAACGAGAATCCTTTGTGTGAAAAAAAAAGTAGTGAAACGATGTGGGGGCAAAATGCCAAGTTGTATCGAATGATCCTTTGGTTTTGAACCTTTTTAATACATGTTTTGAGCCTATTATATCCATTTTTTTTTATGACCCTTCACCTTGGCCTACATTACAACCTTGAAAAGTCCATTTGGATCAAATGTGAATACTCAACTTGAATGATCACAGGTTGAGCAAAGATATGCTCATGATGAAGCAATGGAATCATGCTACATGAAAGATATCAACACTGGATGAAAAATGAGAAAAGAAAAAAAAAAGAAAAAAAAAGGGGAAAAAAAGAGAAAATGAAAAAAATGAAAAAAGAGATCCAAATTGAAAACCTGAAAGGGTGATTTTGGTACCAAAAAAAAAAAAGATCCATGTCAAATGGCTCACATGAATGGAAGATCAAAGACATCTAAAGATCCCTCAAAGACTGGGGCAGAGTTCGCCAAGCTCAAGTTGACTTCAACAGTAAATGGAATGAGTTTTTGAAAAAGAATCCTAGATTAATGTTGAAAATTGTCTGAATATTCATCATTTGGACATACCATTCACCTCAATGACATCCAATTTATTTCCTTTCCCATTTATTTTCTACCAAAATAGATCTCCATTGATTATCTTTACCATAATTCACCTTCTGTTCTCTTATTGTTTCACCCCTAGAATGAATTGAGAAAATGCTTGATTGCATTATATTTGTCAAGAATTGAAATGATAATGAATGAATGAATATGTGTTTAAAAGAATCTTACATTCATTTGAAAAGAAATTTAAGATGATGAAGAAATGGTAGAAACCTAAAAGAGATGATTTAGAATGATGTATGATGTGATCAAATAGAGAATATGATGGGGCAAATCTTGAAAAGTGATGAGTACAAAAATGAATTGATCGATATGACTTGCAAGTTATGATTGAACAATCAGTGGACAGAGTTTGTTTTGGAATGGTTAATGCTGAGACACCTATGAGACAAGGACCCAGTGATGGTGGATGAAATTCGTTTTAAAATTTGCTAGTGTTGAGAAATTCATTGAATGATGGTCAAGGGATGATCGATTGATGAAGCTTATTCCAAAGTATTGAGAAACTGAACAAGGAAAGAATGTGAGTGGAAAGGACAATTGAGAGCTACACTGGTTCGATCTTAGAAGAGCAGTGCAATTGGATCCTTGAGGAATCAAAGGGCTTGACACCCAAGAAAGAAAAAAAGAGCTTGAGAAACTTGAGTACCATACATTGAACAGGAATTAATTGGCCAACATTTGCATAGCATGCATTGAAAATCATGCACATTGCATAGCATACACTACTTTCAGGAAAGTATAGTGTATAAATTCAAGAAGTAGGGGTGTTCCAACATCCCATATGGAGAAGACAAATATGAAGATATTTTGCAAGATGGAGAAGAAACTTGTCAGGTAAGTTCCTAATCCTTGAAATAGGATGTCTTTTGGTATCAGGGTTAATTTATAAGACCTTTGGGCATAATCTCCTGAAATTCCCTCAAACACAACTTTCAACTCCTTCGGACATGATTGTCTAGGAGTATTTACCTTTCCAAGTTCGTTGCCTCTGTTTAGAGGAGCAATTTACTTTTCCAAAGTCGTGGTACCTCTGTTTAGAGGAGCAATTTACTTTTTCAAAGTCGTGGTGCCTCTGTTTAGAGGAGCAATTTACTTTTCCAAAGTTGTGGTACCTCTGTTTAGAGGAGCAATTTACTTTTCAAAGTTCGTTGCCTCTGTTTAGAGGAGCAATTTACTTTTTCAAAGTCGTGGTACCTCTGTTTAGAGGAGCAATTTACTTTTCAAAGTTCGTTGCCTCTGTTTAGAGGAGCAATTTAGTTCCAAAGTCGTGGTGCCTCTGGCTTTGGTTAAAAAACAAAAAATAAAAAATAAAAACAAAAAAAACAAAAAAACAAAAAAAACAAAAAAAAACAACAAAAAACAACAAAAAATAAAAAATGACAATGTTGAGTCGGGTCTTGATTGGGTGTCTACATCTTTGCGCAATTTCTGTTTCACAAAAAATGTGCAAAGGGGGGCAGCTGTAGACACCCAATTGGGTCCAGGCCCAGACCAATTGGGCCTGGCCCAAAGGGGGTGAGCCCGATGCAATTTTTTTTCCTTGTATTATTATTATTTTCTTTTTTTCTTTTTCTTTTCTTCTTTTGTGTTTTATTTATTTTATTATTATCATTATTATGTACTAACATATGTATATATTGATTTATTTAGTTAATATTTATATGTAATTTATTTATATAGTTATATATGTATTATTATTATATTATTATTTTTTTTTATAATATATTTTTAAGTTTATCTTATTTTATTTTTTTAAATTATCTGTTAATTTTATCTGATCCTTTTTGATTATCTGATTTTTTTTCCTATCTTTTCTAATTATCTATCTTTTGATTTTATTTGATTTTGGAGGGCTGGGATTGAAAGTTGAAGAATCCCACTGAGAGTGGGAATTCAATCAGAAGAATCCAGACTGGATTCAAAGATTGAATTCCCGTCCAAAGGGGAATTGGGATTGATCAGAAACTCCTGATCAATCTCTATATAAAGCACCTCTTGGAACAGAATGAAATACACAGAAAACAGTAAGTAAAGCTACTGATTTGAGAGAAAAGGAGGTGTATAGGAAGCTAAGAAAAGTTTAGGAGTGTTCTGGGAGTGAGAAAAATTTTTTAAAAATTTTTGGCGAAAATTTTTTCTGGAAATTTCTGGGAAATTTCCAGATTCCGACGAAAATTTTGACGAAGTTTGAATTTTTTGGCGAAAATTCCAGCCAACCTTGAAGTTTCTGGCACCAACCCAGTTTTCGGCATAGAATCCCAGAAACCGGTGATCTTCCGGCCAACTTCCGATGAAATTTCCAGATTCCGATGACTTTTTCCAGAATCCGACGAAAATTCCACCGGTGTTCTTCAGTTTTTAGAGAGAAGGGAGAGGAAAAAGGAAGAAGAGAGAGAGAGAGGAGAAGGGTTCTGCCGAAAAACAGAGGGAAGTGCCTTTTATACCCTTTTAAAACGACGTCGTTTTGGCCTTAAGTAACCTAGAGTATCCGCGCGTTTTGCCGAACCCGACCCGACCCGGACGTCGACCCGCTTTCTGACCCGCGCGTGCCAGCCCCCCTCCGAGCCGAGCCGAGCCGAGCCAAGCTACCAAGCCACTCCCCCGAGCCGTTTCCCTGCCTTGAGCCGAGCCGAGCCGAGCCGCGATCCGAGCCCCTCCAAGTTTTTTTTTTTTTCTTTCCTTTGAATTTTTTTTATTTCTTTGTTTATTTGTTTATTTAATTTTTTATTTATTAGATTAGGTTCATGTAATATTCTTTTTATTTATTTTTATTTATTTTTTTATTATTCTATTTTCTTTAAATAAAAATAAAAAATTCCAAAAAATATATATTTTTAGGGAAAAGTTGAAAGTATCAATTTTTCTTAAAAATAAATTTCCAAAAAACATTTTTGGGGAAAAGTTGAAAGTATCAATTTTCTTCAGAAATAAATTTCAAAAAAAATATTTTTAGGGAAAAGCTAAAAGTATCAATTTTCCTTAAAAGAAAAATAAATTTCCAAAAAAAATATTTTTAGGGAAAAGTTGAAAGTATCAATTTTCCTTAGAAATAAATTTCCAAAAAATATTTTTGGGGAAAAGTTGAAAGTATCAATTTTTCTCAGAAATAAATTTCAAAAAAAAAAAAATTTTTAGGGAAAAGTTGAAAGTATCAATTTTCCTTAAAAGAAAAATAAATTTCCAAAAAAAATATTTTTAGGGAAAAGTTGAAAGTATCAATTTTCCTTAGAAATAAATTTCCAAAAAATATTTTTGGGGAAAAGTTGAAAGTATCAATTTTCCTCAGAAATAAATTTCAAAAAAAAAATATTTTTAGGGAAAAGTTGAAAGTATCAATTTTCCTTAAAAGAAAAATAAATTTCCAAAAAAAATATTTTTAGGGAAAAGTTGAAAGTATCAATTTTTCTTAGAAATAAATTTTCAAAAAAAGGGTTTTTGAGGAAAAGTTGAAAGTATCAATTTTCCTTGAAAATCGAAATTTCTAAAAAAATATTTTTAGGGAAAAGTTGAAAGTATCAATTTTCCCTCAAAAAAAAATCATTCTTTCCTTCCTTTCTATCTTAATTTTGATTTTGTTTTTTTTTTCTTTAAATAATCCGACGATGGAGCCTCTGCAAGTGAAACAATAGTTTTTCTTGCATACTCTTGAGGTGAGGGAATTTTCTCAATTTTCTGCTAAAAGTATTAGAGTCAATTGAGAATAATTTTCAATAATTAATTACTTGGTAAAATTTTAAGGCTTTTGGATAACACAAATTCAAGCTGGTACCATCTTTTGATGGGCGTTGTGAGGGTGCTATAACCTTCCTCACACGTAACCGAACTCCCGAACTCTGTTCTGGTTTGTAGACCTGAACCTATTCTTCTAGGGACCCTTAAACTTAGGTGTTCCCTAAAAGGACAGATTCCATAGGTGGCCAATCGCACCTAGACAAAAAAGATTGGTGGCGACTCCCTAAAGTCAATGTCTAGCGATAGATCCCCGGATCTAGACGTTATGACACACGTGTGAATCAAAATAGAAAAGGAAAGAAGGGAAGAAAGAAAAGAAAAGAAAAAATAAAAAATGAAATTATAGTAATAATAATAATAATAATAATAATATAATGTGATATAATGTATAATAGAGTAGAAAAAAATAAAAAAATAATGATAATAATAATAATAACAACAACAACAACGACAACAACAATAATAATAATAATAATTTAAGCATTCACTTGGACCAAAATGAGCCCTAATGAGCTTGACCCAAATGGGCTTACCCGAAATGGTAGTTAGGTCCAGACCAAAATGGGTCTAGTCAAGCTCGGACCAAGATAGGCTAGTTGGGCCCGAACCAGAATGGGTCTAATGGGGTTTGAACCAGAATGGGCCCAATTGAGCTCGAACCAGAATGGATCTAATTGGGTTTGAACCAAAATGGGTGTTTACAGCTATCTTTTTTTACAGATCTTTGTTATACAGAGATATTGCAAAGACCTAGACACCCACTCTGGTTTGAATTCGAGAAATGACTTGGACGGAATCAAGGTCAGGTAACGAGACTAAATCACGAGTCAAATGAAGTAACCGAAACTAGATTAAAAATGAATGACTGAGACGAAACCATGAGTCATAAGAAATGACTAGACTTAGCCAAGATCAGGTGCCTGGGATGAAACCATAAAGTCAAAATAAAGGTGACCAAGATCAAGTCGAGGTCAAAAATAAATGATGAAACTACAAATCATGTGACTGAGACGAAATCACAAGTCGAAATGAGGTGACTAAGATCGAGTCGAGATAAAAAATAAATAATCGAGATAAAATCACAAATCATGTGATCGAGATGAAACCACAAGTCAAAATAAAGCGATCAGGATCGAGTTGAGGTTAAAAATGAATGATCGAGATGAAATTATAAATCATGTGACCAGGATGAAACCATGAGTCAAAATGAGGCGAGTAGGACCAAGTCAAGATCGAAAATAAATGATCAAGATGAAACCACAAATCATGTGAAATGATTTGGATGAGCCAAGATTAAGGGAGTGAGATAATGCAAATGTATGCCTTATCTAAGATGCAAATGAATCATTGATTGTAGTACTAAGGCTTTTGTATTCTCGTTTTAGAAGAGAAACCATTAGATATTATCCTGTATGTTCACTTTCACTAAACAAATAAATTCCCCTTCACATTTGACATGAAAAGCTATTTTTCATCAATCTGCATCAACTTGGAAGTATACAAGGAATGCGTCAACCTAGAGGTATTTTGGCATAGGAACTTTTGCGTCCACATGTCTGCTTAACCAAAGAGAGCCATGGAAGTCCTCATTTTTTTTCTTTTTTTTTTTGGGTCAGCCTTTGCCTTTATTTCTTTCAACCCTTCAAAATAACACTTTTCTTATGATTTTCTTCAATTATTGATCATTATTCCAATTTCAAAGTAGGATGATCCAAGTTATGTATCTCTTCCATTCATGGTAAGGCATAAAAAAGAATAACAATGTACAGGATTTAGAGAATGATAAAATAGCTTTCATTGATGTGGATAATCAATTACAGATGATGGTGTGAGGGAAAAGAATGTACATGAGTGATTATTTTAGGGAGACAGTGCCCCAGGACAAATGATTAGATAACCATGACAACAAATTTTGAATTTCCTCCAAAAACTCAATCAAAACTTAATGCCCTAACACTTAGAAGCTCTTCAAAATTTACTGTCCCTAATATGCCAATTCCAATTCTTTTTTAGAGTTCTAATCCCTCATTTGGTTCGAAGTCGCCCTCCCAAGTTTTTGACTTGAACTTCTTCCCTTTTTTTTTTGGTTTTGACCATCTTTTTTATGGTTCAAATTACCCTTTTGAATTTTTAATTTGACCTTTTTTATTTTTTTCTTTTTGGGAAATCAAGTAAAATACTTTTTCACTACATCAAAATTGATAGGACCAAGAAGTTCATCTCTATCCATCTCCGACAAGATCAAGGCTCTTTCGAAAAAAACTCTTTTTACCACATAAGGCCCTTTTTAATTTGAAGTCTATTTTTTTTATCATCATGATGACTTGGAAAAATCCTTTTCAACACCAATTCTCCCTTTTAAAACTGCCAAGATTGGACCTTTTATCATGAGCTCTCATCATTCTTCTTTGGTATAATTAGCCATGGCGTAAAGCTGTTAATCTTTTTTCCTCAATAAAGTTCAATTGCTCATAGCATTCTCAAATCTATTCAGTTTCTTCTAGCCCTATTTCCTTTAGGATCCTTATAGATGGAGTTTCTACTTCTACTTGTAATACAACTTTCATTTCATAAATAAAAAAAAGAGTTGCTCCAATAGAAGTGCGCACAGAAGTTCGATATGCATATAAGGCAAAAGGTAACTTCTCGTGCCAGTTCCTGTATGTTTCCATCTTTTTTAAAATTCTTTTAATGTTTTTGTTTGCGGCTTCCACTGTACCATTTATTTTTGAGTGATACAGGGTCAAATTATGATGTTTAATTTTAAACTGAGTACATACTTTTTACATCATCTTGTTATTTAAATTCTTGGTATTATCTTATATAATTCTTTCTGAAAGCTCATATCTATAAATTATTTCTTTTTTGATGAATTTACAGATCACTGCTCTAGTCATTGTAGTGAAAGAGGCAATCTCGACCCATTTGGTGAAGTAGTCAATCATCACAAAAATGAATATGTTCCAATTAAAAGCTTTTGGTGTGATAGGACCAATGACTTCCATGCTTTACATAGAAAATAGCCAAGATGGTGTTATGACATGCAAGGCACTAGGCAAAGCATGAATTTTATCAATATAAATCTGGCATTATGGCACTTTCGGGCATAATCGATGCAGTCTTTTTTCATTGTCAACCAGTAATATCTTATTCGCATGACTTGTCTCGTTATCATATGACCATTTGCATGTGCCCTACATACACCATCGTGCACTTCTTCAACAATTCTTTTGGCTTCAAGTATATTTACACAACATTGTAACATTTGGTTTTTGCCTCTTTTGTACAAAGTTTCCCCATCTAGAAAGAATCCCATGACCAATCTTCGTAAGACTCTCTTATCATTTTTTATTGCTTGGTTTGGATACTACTGATTCTTTAAATACTGCATGATATCATAATACGAAGGGCAACCATTCTTCTCTTCTTCAAAGTTGGCACAATGTACTGAGATATCTTTGATATCCAACTTGATGGCTGGATTTTAGTGGTATTACTGATCTATACCATGACGACCAAGGTAGCTAAGGCATTTGCAATCTGATTTTCTTCCTGAGATAAGTGTTCAAACTGAATTATTTTAAATTATTTGCATAGCTCTAAGATGTATTTTTGATAAGGGACGAGTTTCGAATCCCTTGTCTCTCATTCACCTTTCAATTGATAAATGACTAGAGTTGAATCTTCAAACACCTTTAATATTTTAATTTTCTTGTCTAGAGCAGCATGCAGCCCCATGACACAAACTTTATACTCGGTGACATTATTGGTGCAATTAAAATTTAATCTTGCTGCAACAGGATAGTAGTGCTCTGTTAGAGATATTAAAACAGCTCCAATCCCATACCTTATGGAGTTAACGGCTCCATCAAAATACATTTACCATATTTCTTCTTCATCATCATCTTCTTTTGATTCTAAGGTGGCCATTAATTCCTTATCCAAGAAATTAAACTTTATGGGCTTGTAATTTTCAATGACTTTATCTACCAAGAATTCAACAATGCACTTTCTTTGATTGTTTTTTGACTTACATATGCTATGTCATATTCGAAAAGCAACACTTGCCATCTTGCGATTCTTTTTTATAGTGAAGACTTCTCGAATATATATTTGATGAAATCCAATTTAGCTATGAGCAAAGTGGTATGGTACGACATGTATTGCCTGAGCCTTTTAACCGTCTAAGCCAAAGCATGACGTATTTTCTCTAGTGATGAATACTTAGACTCATACTCTGTGATTTTCTTGCTTACATAATAAATAGTTTTTTTTTTCTTATTGGATTCATCTTGTTAGCCCAGCACACATCCCATCGATGCATTCTGTACCACTAGGTATATAATTAGTGATTTTTCTGGCATAGAGGGTGCTAATATTAGAGGGTTTGATAAGTACCGCTTGATCTTATCGAAAGCTTCTTGACATTGTTCATTCCATCTCCCAGGGATTATTCTTCTGAAAAAAATTTGAAAATGGGGTCATATTTAAGAGTGAGTTAAAAACTGAATTGAAAAATATAATTAAATCTGCCAAGAACTCGTAAACCTCTTTCTATGTACTTGATGGAGATAGATTTTAAATGGCCCAAATTTTGTCTGGATCTACTTCTATCTCTCTTTCGCTAACTATAAATCTTAGCAACTTTCTTAACTTGGCTCTGAATGTGCATTTAGCCGAATTTAGCTTGAGTTAGAATTTTTGTAACTTTTCAAATAGCTTTCTGAGATTGATTACATGATCCTCTCTTTTTCGGGACTTGATAATCATGTCGTCTACATATACCTTAATCTCTTTGTGCATCATATTATGGAAGAGTGTCACCATAGTCCTTTGATAAGTTACCCTAGTATTTTTTAGCCTGAAGGGCTTAACTTTGTAGCAAAAGGTTCCCCACATGATGATAACAATGATCTTTTCCATGTCATCTAATGCCATTTTTATCTGAGTATACCGAGAGAACCATCTATGAAAGAGAATACTAAAAGCTAGGTCATATTATCCACCAAAGTATCAATGTGCAATAAAAAAAATTATCATTAGGGCTAACCTTGTTCAAATCCCTATAATCTACACATATTCGTACCTTACCATCTTTTTTAGGGATAAGTATGATATTAGTCACCCATTCAAGATACCTGGACATTTGCAAAAAGCCTATATCAAATTACTTTTTAACTTCTTCTTTGATTTTTAACAACATCTTCGATTTTATTCTTCTTAGCTTTTGCTGTATCGGTTTGTATTCTGGCTTTAATGGTAACTTATGTTCTACTATTTCATTGTTAAGTCCAGGTATATCTTAGTAAGACTAAGTGAAGACATCCATAAATTCCCAAAGTAAATCCTCTAACCACTGTCAATCAACAACCAAAAGTAAAGTTCCAATCTTGACTTTTTTTTTTTATTTTCGGGATCACCTAAATTGATCAATTCAACTACTTCTTGATGAGGCTCAATAGATTTATCTTCTTGTTCAATCATCCTCATTAAATCTGAAGATAAAGTATATTCTTCATAATCTTCTTTACTATCAAGGTCATTGGTATTAATGAACATTTCAAAGTTAAACCCTAAATTATTGTCATAATTATCTTCGCATTTATTCGAAGACTTGAAAGTTAATAGAATAGGAAATATTGGCAAGAGATTTTGATGTTGAAATGAATGGAATGGAAGAAATGAACAAAATGCATGCTCCTACTTTTATTAAAATAAGAAAAAATAAAAGGCCCAAACGTGAGATTTCATTCTAATGCATTTAGGCATAAGCGATTAAGATATGTGATTATATTTAAGAAAAATAAAAAATAATAAGCATTTGGATGACCCTCTAGTTCTACAATTCATATCCTGGTAGGCAAGGATAAACTATGGCTTTCTCATTTTGGCTTTCATCATTCACCATGTGATAGATAGCTTGGCAAACATTTCCTCTCACTTTGGTTCCTCTTCAACTTTTGGAAATATGTATCCTCTAAAAGTGAAATCCTCATTCAAGTGGGGAATAACTGTCGACTCATTTCTTGTCCTTTTGTTAAGACTTTTATCTCATAACCCAATTCTATTCTACCACTATTGTCTTTAAGCTTCGAGAATTCTCTCATCCCTTAAAGGTTCTTGCCTAAACTAAACCTAATACTCCAACCCTTGTTAACCATCTGGTTAGTCATGATTCGACTAAACTTGAGCCATTTACCTACTTCATTAACTAGTTCAAAGGATCTATATGATCACTCAAATGATACTTTTGTCATTTCTACATATGGGGCATTTATTGGTTAGATTACCAGTAAATCTTCCTCTTCGGCTACATCACCAATTGCCCTTCTACATTGAATTTAATTTTTTAATGCAATAAAGAGGGAATAACGCCTGCCTTGTGGATCTATAGTCTTTCTAATAAGTATTTGTATGATGGAAAAATGTTCATGACTTAAAATTTTATATTGAAAACATATTGACCAATCTGTATGGATAGCTTAACATTTTTTAATACTTTTTTCCTACTCTCATCGAAAGCTCTGACTACCATCTGACTGTCTTGGATAAAAGACATATCAAAGGGTAACTTTGCTAAAGTGGACATGGACATAACATTAATGATTAACCCATTATCAACAAGAACCTTAGCCATTATATGGCCTTTACATTTAATAGTGATATGCAATACCTTGGTGCTTCTTTTACGTTTTGGTGGGATCTTATCGTCACTAAAGGAGATATGATATGGCACTATTAAATTATTTGTTAGATGATTCACATACTCTACAGAGACATTATGGGCCATATATGCCTGATTCAATACCTTTAATAAGGCATTGCAATGCAGTTTAGAGTTTAGAAGAAGTGAAAATAAAAAAAATTTTGGCTGGCATCTTATTTAGTTGCTTCACTACAGAGTACTCACTGTGTTTAACTAGCTTCAAAAACTCATAAGCCTCTTTTTCAAGCACAGGTTTTGATGTATCTTTTTTTGAGATTTTTGGTTTAGTTTTTAGTTTACTTCTCATTCTCTTTTTCTGACTTATTCAAAATCTCCAGAGTATAACATCTCCACTCTAATTATGCCTCTTACTCCTGTTATATGGGCAGTTTTAGCTTTTGGCACATCACTTTGTTGTCCTTGAACTGTTACCCCGTATTCATAATTTCAGGGGATCACTTTGTTATCCTTATAAGAAAATGGGTGTGAAACCTTGAAGACTAGTGGTTTGGGAACAAACTTATTCCTAGTCGATGGTGACTTCTATTTATAGTGTATAGTGATAGATTTTGTCACCTATCTATCTGTCATAGCCACCTCGATGTCTGTTAAGACTTTTGACTCTGATATAGCTCTATTTGGTGAAAGTTCATCAGTTTCTGAACTTCACCTCTGAACCATTTGTAGACGTCGATCGAATGACCAACATCTCACCATGATATTTACAATTTTGATTTGGGATGTGTTTCCCTACTCGAGTGTGTAAAGCCACTGGTTGTATCATCCTGGCCTTATATAAAAGCTTCATACAACTAGTCTAATGGCATCTTAAGCTCCTCTACCCTCTTCTTCACATGTTTTTTAGTTGTGTCCAAAGTATTAATTGTATGGCTGGGCAAAAAATTCCTACTGACATTAGGTGTAAAACTTTCACTAGTATAAAAGCTTATCAATCCTTATTTAATCAAACTCTATACTGTATATTTAAAAAGAAGGTAATTTTTAGTAGAATGTCATGCTATTCCAAAATGGTAATTATAATGGACATTAGCATCATACTATTTATGATAAGAAGGTTCAAGCTATTTTACGGGGACATGAGCTATTAAATGACTTTTATAGAGCTCTTGATATAGCTCCGTGTAGCTTATGGGTATGGGATCAAAGGTTCATTTTTCTCTAGTTTATGGTTCTTTGGTATTGCTCGTAATGCTGACTAGGTGAACATGGGATCTTGGAAAAGGTGGATAAGATGGTCAAGCAGTTATTGGTATGGAGACATGAAAGTTGGCTTATTGTATGATGGTATGTGGGGTAGGTAGGTCGAGAGTAGTTTTTGAATTACTGTACCTCAAGACTCACAGCTTGAGTCTCACTTTTTTTTTTTTTTTTGGGTGTTCTCTTGGATGACTCATCTCCTTCAAGCTTGTCATTTTTTATAGCATTTTCGATGATCTTTCTTACAATCACCATGTTTGCGAAATTCTTAGTTGTATTCACAATCATCCTTTCATAATAACACGACTTTAAAGTGCTCACAAATAGCACAGTAGTTTTTTTCTCTGTTAAAGGGGGTTGTACCTAGACAGCCATGTCCTGCCACTTTTGGACATATTGCTTTAAGGACTCAGACACTTTATTTTTCATTACTTAAAGGGTGAGATAATTGAGAGCCATGTTAATGATGTACCTGTACTGGTTAATAAAAGATCTGGTCAAATCCTTCCATATCTTGATATGAGTCCTATCTAATTAGACATACCATCTTGCCACAGATCTAGTCAAATTGTCTTGAAGCATATTCATGAGTAATTTTTTATTACTGGCATGTACAACCATTTTATGGTAATACATAGTAATATATGTGATAAGACATTTGGTACCATCGTACTTCTCAAACTTTAGCACTTTAAATTTCGGTGGCATCACTACATCTGGTACTAGGTAAAGTTTCATTGTATCTATGGATCCATAGAAGTCTATTCCCTCTACAACCCTAAGTCTTTTTTCAAATCTAGTCATCGCTTAATCAATTTTAGAGTCTCCTAAGGGCATAGCTGCCTGTGGCTTTTCCTTTTCCTTTATCTTATCTATGGTAGGAAGTTGAATAGGCTCAATTACTTTTTCAGCAAAAACGAGGTTATCATAGCTTTGGACATTCTAAAGACCTGGTGTATAGGTCATTCCTGGATAATTGTACTTAAAAAAACTACCTGTTAAGGCTGAAAGAATGGTGTGGTTTGATTTTATGGTGGGCCAAAGCTTGGAGGATATGCCAAATTAGTGGCTTCCTGTGAAGTGTCATCTTCCACTGATTTTCCCCTATGTATCTTTTCTAGAGCTTTCAAAATTTGACTCAGCTTTCTTTCTAATGCTTTTTGGGTTTTCTCTATCTTTTTAAAGTGACTTATATTATCTTATTCCATCTTTCTAGCTCAAGCCTGAGTGTTGTATTAATAAGAAGCTATTCTTGCACTTTAGTACCATAATTAAAGATTCAATGATCATGTTATGATAATGAATGTATGAATGAATATGGTGTGAATGCAAGAAAATGGAAAAGAACAAAAAAAAATATTTACCCCTTAAAAAAGATCCAATAAAAGAAACTTTCATTTATTCTATAAAAGTCTATTTTACATCAAACCTAATATTATTCTTCTATAGAAATGCCTAACTTGCTCATATTGGTCTTGAGTCTCCTCAATAAAGTTCAACAGTTTTTATCCATGCTCCCTTGCTGGTGTGATCAAAGCTCTCATAATTTTAGCCTTTTCTACCATATCATCTACTTGGATCATGGCCTTACCTATCTAAGCAATGAGGTGTTCTATGTATCTATGTCTTCTCAACCTTTCTTTTTTGCCAGACCACACTTGATAAGATAGCTCCCTATGTTTTTTTATAAAGAAACTAACACGATTTCTTTGTTCACTTAACTTTGATGTCATGGTCAAAATATGGTCTGAAAGCCATTGCTTATCTTACTCAATCTCCATAAAAGCATTCTTTATTTGGTCATGCTCTTTTTTTAGCTCTTTATTTTCATGAACCAACTCTATGTGGTTTATTTTCTTAGCTTGTACCTGTATGCACAATCTCTTATGCTCTTGTTGTAATTCCTTTAGCTATTTTAGGGCATCAACCCATTCCCTAACAACTTTCTGGGCCTTATTGTACTTTTTGGAAACCTTGTGGACTTGGACATCTAGTTTCTCTGCTTTGTTTTGCCATTGATCCTTCTCTTCCTATAGCTTCAAAACCTCTGATCTCAATTTCTCTTTTTCCATCTCATGCTCTAATTCTTAAAGCTTTTTATTAAACTCTTGACCCACTGGTAAAGGATGATCCTGAAGCCCAAATGCAATTTCTTGACTTTTCTTATTTCTCCAAATCAAATACCTTTGAGTAACTCGATCAATGAATGGCCCTGGACTTACTCGCTTGAGCTTTTTTCAAGCTTTAATCATGTTATCAATCTTTTGAAAGGTTTCAAGATCCCCATATGAGCAATCAAGCTAGTCGAGTTTATGGGTTATAAGAATAAACTGTTCAGCCCCATGCTGTCTTCTTACCATTAATAGAGCATAACTTGTTAACCTTCATAGGCTTAGAAGTGGGACCCCTATCTCATCTCTACGTTAGTATAGCATAGGTTCTCTATCCATCTATAGAGCCAACCATCTTATCTGATTAGCTGTGAGTTCTTGTAGCAGATATTTTCACTCCTTTTAAGTTATTGTCTCTGGTCAAGTGCTTTGACAGAATTCTCTAATTAAACTCCTAGTGCGAAGATAAAGTTTGATGAAGGCACTTTTCTTATATTCAAAATAGCTTTTTATCTATACATATAATAAGGGTATGCAACCCATAAAGTGGGCTTTGTCCATTTGTCTACAAAAGCTCAAAGATCTGATAGTTTCTATCAAGATAACTAGTGAAGGGTTACAACCTCTTTCAATCTGCTTAAATAAATCCATCACTTCTATTTCAATGTGCCCTAAGATCTTAGGAAAGATGACCAACCCATATATGACTAGAGCAAATACATTTATTCCCTGATCATCATCTGAATGCTTGACAATGAAATCTAGGATGACCTTCCATGAAATACCTTTGTGATCATTTTTCTCTCGAATGTAGGAATCTATAGTCTCTTTTACCACCCATAGCATCTGATTCAGCTTCCTGTGACTCCCTGATTTCTATTTCTTCATGTATGTTCTATTTGGACACAACAGATGTACGCCCATCATAGTTGAGTACTCCTCAATTGTTGGCACCAGATTAACCTCATTAAAGATAAAACATCAATAAGAGGGATCTCAAAACTATATCATTCACCCTAATTAGTGAGTAATCAACCTCTAATGACAAGAGATATGCTATATGTCCAAACTTCTCACAGAAGGCCTTATGTTTTGAAGGGGTTAAACCACTCCATATTTCTGATAGGCTTTTCAAGTTATTGTGCTTGAGGAGTAAGTGGACTTCTCCTAATAGTGTAAGGAGATGGCTAGGTGGCAAACAATCTCCCTCTTCCAGCTATCTCTTTTCTGATTTGATCTTCACCTCTAGGAGAGTATCACATTTAAACAGTATAGATAAAGCGTAAACCTAACATTCTATGGAATCCATGAGAACTTTTGTTGAAATAATTTTAGGGAAAGAATACTTTGCAATCTGCGAACATGTTCATGAATGGGTGCAAAAAGAAATAAGAGAAGATAAAGAAATTAGTTAGTTATTTTAGTGACATACATGAAAATATAACAATTAAGAAAACAGTATGACCTAGAATTTTGCATTATCTACAGAAGGTGAGAAAATAAGGCTCTACCTATGGTGGGGTTTCTAAGGTCAACAATATGTGGTTTGGGCTATTTCTAAGAGGTTCCCAAATTGTTCCCTACATTATGGTCCATTATAGACTAGTAAGGCACCCCAATCCTCACCTATCACATGCTTCAAGCGAAAAGAGTTCAATCTGAGTGAAAATGTTTCACAGACCCATACGGAGACATGAAATCTCACGAGGGTATAGATACTTCACTCTCTCCTAAAGGTTGAGCCTGAGTGGAAGGCTTATGTTACGCACATGCAAGTAAATGACAGATATAATAAATATATATTTAGGCAAAATATAAATACTGAATAATAAGGCAGACGACTAAATAATAAGAAAGCAGATATAAGCAATGAAAAGAAACAATTTCAAATTTGTTAAATAAGGCTTGGATAATAAAAATCTTTTACTAGCTTGACTCTCATAATATCCTCAATGGACTCGCCAAGCTGTCATAACGTATAAATCTATGGACCTACCGCTAGACTTGGAATGAAAAAAAATTGCCACCAATCTTTTTTGATTAGGTGTAATTAACCACCTGAAACTGATCTGCAAAACAAAAGTTAGGTTCAAAAATCTATTACACATGGAGAAAGTTGTAGTACCCCTAAAAGGTCAATCCAAGGGATGATACCAATTTGATTTCGAATTATCCAAGCCTTGTTCATTATCATTTACCAGATAGTAAATTTTATATTCTTCATTTTTCCTTTCTCTTTTTGTTTATTTATTTTTTATTTTTTTAGGAAATCCCTTTTTATCCTTTTTTAGAAAAATTTCTTTTCCTTTTTTCTTTTTTAAAAAAACAAAATATAGGTAAAAAAATAAAATAAAATAGAAATCAAAAAATAAAAAAAATAAAAAAGAAAAACCTGTAATTGGGTCGAGTCAGGATGCGGGTTAGTGCGCAGATCTTCGGGTCGATGCGCGGATCCTAGCTTGGCAAAACAACATCGTTCTAGAGCGATGTAAAAGACACCTTTCAATGTTTTTCCTTAAAACCCTAGAATCGTTCTCTCTTTACAAAAAAATTCCTCTGACCTCTCTCTAAAATCTCTACCAAAAAGTTCAACCGAAAGCTGAAAATTTCGTTGATTTCTAGAAGCTTTGTCTAAAAATTCAACCAAAAATTGAAAAACCCATTGGATTCTAGAAACTTCACCAGAATCTGACCGAAAACTTCAACATTCGCATGAAAATTCAACCAAAAAATTCAAATGTTCTTTAGAAACCTAGAAAAACCCAAAAAAAATCCAAAAATATCTAAAAAAATCCAAAAAAATTTTCAAATAATCTTAATCCTTCCTAGACCTCTTACAACCTCAAATCTACCTTCAGAAACCCAAAATCACACCCAGAATTTCAAATTAAACCCAAAATCCCTATCATCGAATCCCAAAAACTCTTATTGCCAAAATTTTTTCATAACTTCCCTAACAATTTCCCGTTGGTTTTCTTTTTTTTTTTGTGTGCTTTTCAGTGCTAGAATTAGTTCAATTTATAGGTGGTCCTAGGAGCAATTTCAGGACATGGACAGAATCAATCCCATGCTTGAATCTTGGGATTGCATTTGTCCAGCAAGATTTTCGAGTCCAAAATTTCAGTCAATCTCCTGTTGATACGATTTGGCATTGAAAGCTTGACTTAGTAGGATTCTGATTCTGATCACATGTGAATCAGAACAGAAAAGGAAAGAAGGGAAGAAAGAAAAGAAAAAAAAATGAAAATATAATAATAATAATAATAATAATAATATAATGTGATATAATGTATAATAGAACAAAATAATAATAATAATAATAATAATAATAATAATAGTAGTAGTAGTAGTAATAAAAATAATAATGTAAGCATTCACTTAGACCAAAATGGGCTCTAATGAACCTGACCCAAATGAGCCTACCCGAAATAGGTCTAGTCAGGCCCAAATCAAAATGGATCTAGTTGAGCTTGGACCAAAATGAATCTAACAGAGTTTGAATCAGAATGGATCCAATTGAACTTGAACCAAAATAGGCTCAATTAAACCTGAATCAAAATTGGTGTCTATATTATCTAGTTGAGACCAATGCTATCGATTTGTAACTTTCTATTTTCATCTAAAGTAAAAAAAAAAAAAAATAGAGCTACGACAATCCTAAAGTTGCACACCCTATTATTCATGTTTTGGAGGCTTATTTTATTACATATATATATATTTAGGTCCTCGGGTTTCTAGTTCTTAGGCTTTATGATTTCTTCCTCTTTTAAAAAAAAATTTCACAGCAGATCATGAGAGTGCAAAGGATGTGACGCCTAGCTTGTACATAGAGTGGACAACTATACAACCTAAACTACCAATGACCTCCTGTCCGAGTGAGAAGAAAAAAACCTATCATTCGAAATTCCCTACAAGCAGTCCCTTGGACCATGCCACGTTTGAAACATTTTCTTTTATGAAACAAGGTTACAAACATGTTGAATGCTGCAAACACCATCATTACGAAGCTAAAAGACTACATAAGGAAGTAAGGAAACGGCGAGCATGAAAGAATGGGGTCTGATTCAAAAGTTTCTTGCTGCAGCCACAAGAGTCGTCGTTCTCTTCGACTTCCCTAAGTTTTTATTTCATGAACAATAAACTACCTTTTACCCAGAACTCAAAGATAGTGGCGATGGAATCCTAGCACCTCTTTGACAATCAAGCAGTAAAAAGACGCAAATCTATTAAACCAACAAATGCAAATAAAATTTACTTTATTTTTTTTGTACAGCCCTCATGCGAGAGGGTCCAGCCGACCTGAATCAGTATAAATTCCCATGAACAAACCACATGCGGGAATTGAAAAGGAATATACGCAGAACAGGAAAATCCAAGTTTCTGCAACTTGACCACACGTAAAACCAGTTTCAAAGAGGAAGAAAATGAAGTCCAAAAAAAATTGTTTTGGGGCTTTCTTAATGCGCAAATGAAGGAGATGAATAAGAAAACAAAAAAATAATCCTTGGAGTTCTTCGAAACTTTCAGTTTTCTTGGTGTTTTTTGCCTATTTGAAGATTATTAAGCCTGAACAATAATACAGGGAAGAACAACAAGTTCACTTTCAACTTTATATGGAAATATGACATATATAAGAATAAAGTGACCACCTTTTTCAAGTTTTTGTTTTCCTTTCTGGAGAAACTTTCTTTGTTTCCAGCTAGCAAGGTTCCACCTTTCTTTTTTGTTTTTGCTTTTGTTTTGTTATGCTTTTCCCTCTTCCTCTCCTAAGCTACCCCGCCCCTTTGATAAAGGATTCTTCCCTTCCTTTTATCTTCTTCTTGCTTACTCCAAAACCCTTTCCTCCTTTTTCTTCTCTCTTTTTTTTTCCTTCTCCTTGAAAAATCTCAGACTGCTCCTTTATATCTAAAAACCACCTTCTTCACCAAGCTTCCCCGTTTGTCCTATTCTTTTTTTTTTTCTACTCCACCATTTTCTGCTCCTTACCAGCCCACTAACCTTGTCTCTCTTTTTTTGTTGCAGGTGTTGTCCTCCCTTGTCCCTTGCGGCAAATCAACCATTTTTAGCCAGTTGTCCCCTCCGTACATGCATGTTCATGCACTCGCGTGAAGGCCACCAAATGACTGCCTCTCCCATTTCTTTTGTGTTAATTTCGGTTTGAGCTTTTCAGAACCTCTTGGACCTTGTTTCGGGTTAAAAAATGGGTTTTGTTTAGGCTTCAAACGGGCTTTTAAAAAGAGCCACTTTAAAATAAGAGTTTTAATTTTCGTCTTACAATTTCGTAAAATTAACGGTATAATAGGTTCGAAAAATAAAGATCTCAGATCATGTATAAAAATGAATTTGGATCAATAATATTGAATTGTTTCAGATAAAATTTGATGTTTACATTTGTATTTAATTTTTTTTCATTTTTCATTCTTAATCTAGAATTTCTTTTTTTTTTCCTCCATTTTTAATAAACTAAATAGAGCCTTAATTTTCCTATTCAAGCCACAAAATTTGCTAATTTATATTTCTATGATTTAGCTCATAAAAATGAAAGAGTTTAGACTTCAATTTTTCCCTGAAGATTATACACTACTTCAATTTCTTTCTCACCAACCACTAAACAGAGATGATATTTCCCTCTACTCCAAACAAATGTTTTTAGAGTTTGGACAAAGAATTACAAAATGCAAACACTTCAAAATCTTAAATCTACTCATCAGTTATCGGATCGATCTAAAAAAAAAAGGAGATTATCTAAATGCGGAACAAATCTACTCACGTAGCAGATCTTTGAACTTAGACTTGTAGTCTTAGCTCTGCAGAAGGACAAAGCACAAACGGTATGCATGTATCTCAATATTATAAACTGAAAATGATTTTTAAATTGCATTGAAAAAATTGAGAATAGGTTGTAAAACAAAGGAAAGTGCAATTTTTTTAGGAAAAAGGAGACCGAACGAAACAAAGAACTAAGAGAGACGAAATTAAGGATGAGGTATCCCCAAGCTTTTGGTCTAGTGGCTAAAGGTGCTTAAGAGGATATCAAGAGTTTGATTTTGAACTAAGCCTCCCCCTCCTCTTTACTTATTCTAGAGCTTTACTCTCTTGATGTAACCAAAAAAAAAAATTAAGGATAAGGTGGCTGATCTTGTGATTACATGGACAAAAAAAATGACCACTATGGGAAATAAGAATAAAAGTACTCTTATTAGAGAATTAAGATTTCTTAATATTTTAGTTTGGGAAGGAGCTATGTAATGCAATTTTCTGGTGAAGAAAGACTATAAGTTGACATCATCAAATCCTAGGTAATGATATCTCATTGCTTTAATTAATCACAAGCATTCTTCCAGTGATTTTTTATAGAGATCCACATGCAGTGAATCACCTCCTCGATCATAAAATGATTATAATAACATATGTGACAAACTAATATTTTTTATACTAAAGATTACTAAAAATTGAACTTGATCACAAGAATTAAAGAATTAAGACTCTAATATTCAATGGTTATTCCACCAATAAACAAAAACATAAAAATAAGGCTTAAAAAGTATAAATACAGATTCATTACTCAGATTCTACTAAAAATTAAAGTAGCTAAGAGAAATGGCAGTACAGAAACAAGCATATAATTAAGACAATTCAAGTAGGTGCAGTCCTTGAAGCTCACTTCATCACTTTATGGAGAGACAATATAGATACTCAATTTTGTTTGAGGTTTTTTTTATGTTATTGGATCTCGAATTGCATTTTCATTTTAGGTTTTCAAAGCTATTTTTAAGTTCAAATAAAAAGTCAAAATGTGTTTTTTATTTTTTATTTTTTATTTGGGTTAAATATATATTTGATCCTTAAGTTTTATGATTTTTGTCACATTGGTATCTAAAAAATTTTTTCTACTATATTGATGCTTGAATTTTCAAATCTATTATCATGTTAGTACTTGAGACTAACATTGTAAGTTAACTTTTTGACATAAAATGAACATCCAATAAATGCTAACATGTGTAAAAAAAAAAAAAATTCAATCAATGTTACATCATCATTGCTACGTCATTTTTAAAAGAAAAGTTTAGAAAAAAATTCAAAAAAAATTTTAAAAATTTTAAAACCTTCAAAAAAATTTAAAAACTTAAAAAAGTCAAAAAACTTCTAAAAATTATAATAAAAAGTCAAAAAATTCTAAATTTTAAAAAAAATTGATGACGATTTCTTATGTTTTTCACAATTTATTTAAATTCTTACATTTAGTGATCAAGTTTTCGAACCGATACGTTACGACATCTGTTTAAAAAGTAAATTTTTCATCAAACTTTTATTTGAATTGTAGGATACACTTTTATTTTTTTAAATTCCAACAAATTTAATATAAAATAAAAACTAATAACAAAATTATTAAAAGAATAATAAATAAAATACACATACATATTCAAATACTTCTTAAACATAATAATGAACAATAATGAAATTATAAAAATGAGTTTAATAAAACAATAAAACGAGTTTAAAGCTTTATTAAAAGGATAATTTTGGTCTATGAAAATAGAATGGGTTCAGGAGTTGGTTATGTATGAGGAAAGATTAACACTCCCTTAATGCCCATAAATTGATACCAATTAACTATGCGCTATTTATAATTTTGGACAAAAATTATTTTTTATATAAAATTTAATTATAATTCCCTTTGTTTTGTGAGAAATAAATTTAGTTTTAAAAAATCCTTTATTTAGGAATATTAAAAAAATTTTCAAATTAAAAAAATACCGTCAAAGTCTTTGATATAAAGGTAAAATTTAAAAATAGTATTTCCATTTAAGATTTATCATAACACTCCTTCTAAAAATAATAAAATAACATTCTTTATAAATAATAATTATTAATGACTTTCCAGCATCTAAGCAGAATATCAATAAATTATATTTCATGGAATACTATTTTAATTTTATTTATTTAAAACTAAAAATTTTTAAAAGAACTTTTGATGTAGTAAAAAACTGATTATAATATAATTAATAACAAACATCCATAATTGGAGTAAACATGTATATATGCATTATAAATGAAGACATTAATTAAAAACGAAACACATGTAAATAATGATCAAATGTGATTGTAAGAATCAGGTTTTTAAATATAAAAGACCCGTCTAGACTCTTTAATATCTAGGCAAAGTTTAGGTGCAAATTTTATATTTAAAATCCCATCCTATTATTTTTCATACTTATTATATTTTTATAATCAAGATTTTAACAAAAAGAGTTTATTTTTTTAGCTGCGGAAATGTATGAAAATCTTTAATGAAATAAAATTTTTTAAATACTCCAACGTCTAAACGACATTCAGGAACAATTACTTCACAAAAGGTTTTCAAATCCTTATAAATTTAAAACAAGTTTGAGGTTTTGGGTGAGTTCAAGTTTAAATTTTAAGAATCTACGAGTCTCTTTAAAAGTCTTCCACATCTAAGCAGACTTTCGGATCAAGCTCATTTTATAATTTTTTTAAAAGTTTAATTAATATTCTTTGTATAACTAATTATATATTTTTCAGCATAAAATTATTATTATTATTAGTAAAAATCTTTGAGATGCAAATAGCAATTAAAGAACATAAAATATATTTAAAGAACATAAACAAATCAATTTAAAAGCTAATATATACACAAAGAGATTAGACATTTAAAACCTAGCATAATAAAAAAATAAACATGATTATCATGCTAAAATAATTATTCAAAAGGATACTTAAATATTCTTATACCTTAATTATTTTATTATCCATCTTAGCCTTATTTTATTTGTTGTTATATTTTTTAGATCATATAGTAACTATCATGCCAAAGATAAAAGAAAAATTAATTCATCCTTATAACTATCATGCTAAGGAAAACATTTAATGCATGTAAAACTATCCCTACACCAAGAAAATTAAGCAACAAGATAATGGTGGGACAGTGTAGTATTTATAATATTTTTCCTTACATCCATGGATGATTCACGCAAGGATGGAATAAACAATAGCATGCAAAAGGCCAAGCAAAACAACCATAAAGATGGGACAACCTATGTCACGTGAACCTTGCTCTACACGTGACCTATTTTCAGCTTTCCACTCTTCATATAGTCAATAATAAGAACAAACCAAAACAAGACCCCACATAGAAAAAAGAAACCAGAAGACAACAAAAAAACTTAAACCTTTATGGTTTGTACAAAGCCCTTTCCCAAAGGTGAAACAAAGAGTTGGAAGAAAAACTCCAATTTTTAAACCTTTCTTTCCCTTCTAACAACTTATCACCCCCTCTTTAGAAGTCATTTTCTGTTAAAGTCTTCTTTCCCTGTCAAATAAATAGAGTTGTGTGAATGGCCTTCAAATCATGATTATCCATGGTTGTGTGAAAAGGCATCTAAACCGTAATTGTTAATGAAGAAGCAAGTAGCATAGTTTGGTTGCTCCAAGCTAATTTCTAGATATTTATTTATTCCGGCTTAGGCTAACTAAAGACTATTCATGAAAGATAGAAAAGCAAATATGGAATACTTTGTGGAAGGAGGCCAATTGCTGCTACCATTAAAAATGCAGAAGCTGGTTGGTAATAGCATAAAAATGAGATGAAGTTTCAACCATTTGTAAAAAAAAAAAAACATAGAACATATAAAGCTTTAGACTTTATTAACATTTACAACAACGTCAAAACATGTAAGAGACGCATGAGAATACTTTGCAAAAAAGATCATGGTATGTGCAAAATGGTGTAACAAACAATGACATAAAATAGCAAACACACGCCTTTGTATGGGCTGTTCACCTCTTTTAAAATTTTTTTTTGTTTTTAGCTTCTTTTCTTTTATGTTTGTGCTCCCCCCCCCTTTTTTTTTAACTACAAGCTTCCTATCTCTCCTTAGCCAGCCTTTCTCTCTTTTATCCAATCAGTAGACCTTCTTCCAAGATGAAAGATTTCAATCTTGATTGATAAGGACCCTTAGATGAAATCTCATCCAAAGGTTAAAATTTCTCTTTTTCTTCTTTCCAAGGGGTTACCTTTAGTCATTAGAACAAAAGCCACAGAAATATCCAATGGCCCACATTAAACACTACAAAGTTTAAATTTTTACGCCCCAAACCCATGAAAAGACCATTTTACCCCTAATGCAAATTTTTTTTATTTATGGTCATTTTATTAGAAATCAATGTTTCCAAGGCCATTTTTGAAATTTTAAAGCATAAAAAATCATAAAATATTATGAAATTAAGATCTGAAAAGTTTTATGAAAATTCGAACTCGAGAATATCAAATTACAAAAATACCCTTATAAAGGTATTTTGGTAATTTTACACTTTTTGGGGTACTGCTATGATTTTAGATGTACTAAAAATCATAAAATATTGTAAAATTAAGATCTAAAAAGTTCACAAAAATTTGAGCTCAGGAAAGCCAAATTACAAAACACCCTTATAATGGTATTTTGATAATTTTGTCATTCTTGTGATACTACTATGATTTCAAATGCACTAAAAATCATGACATATTACAAAATTAAGATCTGAAGTTTCATGAAAATCCAAGCTTATGAAGGTCAAATTACGAAAATACTCCCTTAAAGGGTATTTTGGTAATTTTACCTTTTCTAAGGTACAATAAATATTTTAGTGTTTCAAAAAATTTCAAATTTAAATGTAAATCACATGGGTTGACTTTGGATTCCTAAATAGGCAAATTTGTGGGCACCTCATGGGTTGTAAATGATCCCCCTAAATGGTCTCAACCCACGTTCACAAATGAATACTGGGTTAATCATGTTGAAAAATATTTCGGACAAAATTCAGTGTCTACAACAAATATAAATTTATTTTTATATATAATTAAATTTATTTAATTTAAACTAAAAAAGCCATCAAAATTTAGCTAAATTCTTTATTAAATTGTATCATTAAATCTTAAGAGATATATAATATATATAGTACAAGACTTTTTAGTCATATGGTAATATGTTTCTAATTAATGTCAAAGCCAATTAATAATATTGAAAACGAATTTATTATTTCCTTCATAAATATAATTATTTCCTAATATTTAAAAGTGAGGTTTGCCTATAGTAAAGCCGCAATATATCAATCTTATTCTAAAATCATGAAATATCATTATATCTTATGATATATCATAATAAATTTTAAGAATAATATAACTTTAAAAAAAAGAACATATTAACACGTAAACATTAAAATATATAACTTTATTTAATTTATTAATTTAAGAAACTAAAAAAAGATATATTTTTAAATTTTATAGCATCAATTTATTTTTACAAAATCAACTTAATTAATTACATTTAATAATATATTTTTTTTACTTTTTTTATCATTACATTTAGAGTTATTAAAACTTTTTTTGAGGATAAGACATTTCAAACTCATTTTACATATAATGATATGAATTTTATGATTATTTTTATCTTTTTACGTTAACAATTTTTTTTATTTAGGATCTTTTAATTTAAAAATATTAATTCTTTTATATTATCAAGTTAATTATTTACTTTAATTTTTTGTTACGCTTATTCTTACTTTTTATTTCGTTTAAAATTATTATAACTCTTTTGAAAGGTATTACAATGTCAAATGATATTAATTTTATGATTATTTTACTTTTTTACTTTTTTATGTTAACACATTTTTTTTGTTTAAAATTACGTTTTTTATTTATAATAATAATTTTTTACGTTATCAATTTAAGTATTTATGTTTTAATAATATATTTTTACACATGTTCTTATCTTTTATTATGTCTAGAATTATCATAACTTTTTTAAGGTGTTACAATACTTCTAATACACTTTATGTCAAATGATACAAATTTTACGATTATTTTACATTTTTACATAAACACTTATTTTTTGAATGAATTATTTTTTATTTATAATAATTTATTTATGTTGTCAACTTAATTATTTATGTTAAAATAATTTTTATGCTAGTTTTTATATTTTATTAAGTTTAGAATTATTACAATTCTTCCTTAAAGTATTACGATAGTTCTAGCATATTTTATATCAAATGATACTAATTTTACTACCATAATCACATTTTTAAGTTACGATATTTTTAATAAATTTAATGTTAAATTATATCAATTTTACGATTATTCTCACTTTTTTATGTTAACACTTATTTTTAGGTTTAAAATTATTTTTTATTTATAATAATAATTTTTTATGTTATCAATTTAATTATTTATGTTACAATAAAATTTGTTATTCTTATACTTACATTTTATTATATTTGGAACTATGATAACTTTTTTTTAAGGATTACGATGCTTCAAACATATTTTAAGTCAAATTATATCAATTTTATGATTTTTTTCAGCTTTTTACTTTAATATTTATTTTTTTATTTAGAATTATTTTTATTTATAATACTAATTTTTTATGTTACAAATTTATTATGTTTCAATAATATATTTTTATGTTTGTTGTTACTTTTTATTGCGTTTAAAATTAGTATAATTTTTTTATTAAAGTGTAATGGTACTTATAACCATTTTATATAAAATAATATCAATTTTATGATTATTCTCACCGTTTTATGTTAACTCTTATTTTTTGTTTAAAATTATTTTTATTTATAATAATAATTTTTTTACATTAGCAATATAATTATTTACATTATAATACTATCTTTTTACACTTGTTATTTTCTTTCATTACATTTAGGATTATCATAACTTTTTCTTAAAAGTGTTATGACACTTTTACCATTTTTTGCCAAATGATATCTATTTTATGATTACTCTCACCTTTTTTATGTTAAAACTTATTTTTTTTGTTTAGAATTATTTATTTGTAATAATAATTCTTTTTTGTTGTCAAAAATATTATTTATGTTACAATAATATTTCTTTTATAGTTGTTCTTACTTTTTATTATATTTAAAATTATCACAACTTTTTTTTAAAGTATTACGACACTTATAATTCAATTTAAGCTAAATGACACCGATTGTACAACTATTCTTATTCTTTTACGTTATGACATTGTAACACATTTTACACCAAATTATTCCAATTTTTTAATTATTCTCACCTTTTTTTGTTAACACATTTTTTTTTGTTTAGAATTATTTTTATTTATATTAATAATTTTTTATATTGGCAACTTATATTTGTCTTACAGTAAATTTTTTTAACACTTGTTCTTATATTTTATTATGTTTAGAATTATCACAAGTTTTTCTTAAGGTATTATGACACTTATAATATATTTTATGCCAAATGATACTCATTTTATGATTATTCTCATATTTTTTCGTTAACACTTATTTTTTATTGAATTATTTTTTATTTATGTTACTAATTTTTTTATGTTACAAATTTATTGTATTTCAATAATATCTTTTTACGTTTGTTATTACTTTTCATTACATTTAAAATTATTACAATTTTTTTCTTAAGATGCAACGATACTTTTAATTATTTTATGTTAAATAATACCTATTTTACAATTATTTTTACCATTTTACGTTAACTCTTAATTTTTTATTTAAAATTATGTTTTATTTGTAATAATGGTTATTTTATATTGTCAACTTAATTATTTATGTTCTAATAATATCTTTTTAGACTTATTGTTACCATTCATTAAGTTTAGAAATATTACAACTTTTTTCTTAAAGGTGTTATGACACTTCCAACTATTTTACTCTAAATAATATCAATTTTATGAATACTCTCACTTTTTTTTATACTAGTACTTATTTTTTTTGTTTAGAATTATTAATTATTTGTAATAATAATTATTTTACATTGCCAAAAATATTATTTATGTTATAATAATATTTTTTTACACTTATTCTTGTTTTTTATTACATTCAAATTTATCATAGTTCTTTGTTAGGGTATTACGATAATTCTAATCCAATTTATGTTAAATGTTACTAATTTTATAATTATTCTTACTTTTTTACTTTAAGACACTTCTAACACTCTTTACGCCAAATAGTTTCAATTTTACGATTACTCTTGCTTTTTTATGTTAATACTTTTTATTATTTGGAATTATATTTTATTTATAACAATAATTTTTTTATGTTATCAACTTAATTATTTATGTTATAATAATATCTTTTTACACTTGCTGTTACCTTTCATTATATTTAAGATTATTATAACTTTTTTCTTAAAGATGTTATGATACTTCTAATCATTTTACGCAAGAAAAAAAATTAATTTTATGATTATTCTTATCTTCTTATGTTAACGCTTTTTTTTAGGATTATTTTTTATTTATAATACAATTTTTTACATTACGAATTTAATTATTTAAGTTTTATTTTTTTTTTACACTTGTTGTTACTTTTCATTTACATTTAGAATTATCGCAATATTTTATTAAGGTATAATGATACTTATAATTATTTTACGTTAAATAATACTAATTTTATGATTATTATCACTTTTTTACATTAACTTTTATTTTTTGGTTTAAAATTATTTTTTTATTTGTAATAATATTTTTTTTACATTAGTAACTTAATTATTTTTGTTACAATAATTTTTTATGTCTGTTGTTACTTTTCATTACGTTTATAACTATAACAACTCTTTATTAGGGTGTTACAACTTCTAACTCATTTTACATTAAATAATACCAATTTTATGATTATTTTCACCTTTTTATGTTAACATTTATTTATTGGTTTAGAATTATTCTTTGGGTTTAAGGTAATAATTTTTTTATATTGTCAACATAATTATTTACATTACAATAATATTTTTTTACACTTGTTCTTACCTTCATTATGTTTAAAATTATCACAATTCTCTTTTAGGGTGTTATGATATTTTTAACACATTTTATGTTAAATAAAACTAATTTTACAATAATTCTCACCTTTTTACATTAATTAATTTTCAATTAAAATTTTTTAAATATTATATTATCTTGTCCTTTTTTTTGGGAATTTTAAATAGATTGTATTTATTTGTTAAATTTTTTATTTTATTTAATAAATAATATTTAATAGTAATTAATTAAAATTAGATTAATAGGTTAACAAGTAATTAATTATTTTTACAATTAAAACAAATCAATTATTTATATTAATTCTTTATATATAATGGTTATTCAATGACCTTATAATAAGGTCAAAAAATTTAAACTTAGTGTAGAAGTTCCCTTAAAAGTGTGAACTTTAAATGTGTTAAAATGATTGATTTAAATATTCTACTAAAATTTTAAATTAATAGAATTATCTTTAAATATATATAACTTTTATTAATTTATTTAAATTTAATTTAAATCAATTAAACTAAAAATAAAGTCTTTCAAATTTATCTACCTAAAATTTTAAAATTTTAATTTTCAAAGTATTAAAAGGGATTGACTAAAACACATTTAGTAAATTTTTTATAAATTTTAATTTAAATGAATTTTCTTTTTTATTATTAGATTCTTTTTTATAATTAGACTAAAAAAATGCTAAAAGTGATTTTTTTTCCATCAACTAAAACTGACTAACTGAAATACTCTTAATAAAATTTTAATTCCAAAAATGTTCAAAGTAATTAATTAAAATACTATTAGTAAATTTTTTATAAATTTTAATTTAAATGAACTTTTTAATTAGACTTGTATTAATATACAAATTAGGATTTCACATCAAATAAAAATACAAATAGAATTGGATCAACATTTATGAGTGTGTATATTTTATTTAATTATGGTTTTATTTTGAGATTGAATGGAGAAAGTTAAAATTAGGATGCTTTATAGATCTCTGATTCATTAAAGATGAGATAGTGTGACCATATTAGACATGATACAAGTCTGGTGGTACAGGTGCTGCAAGGCTATTTGTGTTTTACGCTGTTTTGATTGACACTTCTCACTTCTTAGCTTTAGATGGCTAAAAGGGTTTAAAGCTGGAGGCTATTTGGTTGAGCTGAAAAAAGCTGTTTCGGTTAACGCCATGCTTCCTTTCACATGGTGAGGGATCTTGCTCAAGGAAACATTGATTATATTTTTTTATTACTGCAATGACATGAATAGAAATGATCTTGTGACATTTAGTATCCAGCAAAGTTGACTTTGATCTTGATTGTTTTACAGAGATGTTCCTTTAGATGTTGGTGTGGATTGTGATAACTTGATTTACATTATTGGTGGTATTCATGGTACAACGGGTGTTAGCTCTGTATTTCACATATTGTGGTTTTGTCGGGGTTTGATTTGTCTAGAGTGTGAATTGGTGGATGTCGATTTACAATTAGGACTCTTTACAACAAAGATGTAGTAAGAGCATTGCTATGCTTTTTATAATAGAATTCATCTATTGGCTGAGCAAAGAAAAAAAAAAAGCTTATGAATGTGCATAGCAATAAAACAATTAGATGGAGTTCTTTTTTTTTTTGTTATTTTTAAAAACAATTGCATATGTAATTTATATTGATAAATAAATTCATTAAAGATAATCATAATAGTTTATTGAAACATTTTTGTTTTTATTTTTAATTTTTTGCCTTTCAATTTTTTGCTTTAATTGATTTGTTAACTATATATGTATGTTAATGATTTTATTGTTTGTAGATTTTATGAGTTGATAATTTGATTAATTTTTTGGTACAAATCATTTTATCATTGATTACATAATTAAATCTTGTTAGCAACTTGAAACAAATTTTTTAATATATATCATTCTTATATGATTTAGGAGGTAGTAGAGTTACACTAATTTAGGACCCAATTACCATAAGAATTGTTCACCTTCTATCTCAAGATTATTTAATCTTTCTCAATGGTATTAAATTGCTCACTTTTGTTTCTTATTAAGGAGGTTAAAAGCCCCAAAGTGAATTATTTTAAGTAGAGAATTATCAAGTAAAGTAAAATTAATTATTTTTGGTAAATTTTTTCAAGGCATGACAAAATTCATTAGAACCATTTATTGAATGTATTTATGCCATGTTACATGTTTTTTTTTTTTTTTACCAATTCCAATGTTACATGCATTCATGAAAATTTTATATTGTTAATACTAAAAATGAAATTATAAATCATATGGGTGTCACATAACAAATTTGTTGTTTTGAGAATTGGAATTTCCTTAAAAAAAAATAACAAGTACTAAGGTTAGGAATTTATTTTATTTCATTTTTTATTCTAAAATTATGTATTTTAATATTTTCATATAACAAAAATTTTTAAATAAAAGGAAAATTAAGCTTTTAATTGGTAGAACATATAATTATACTTAATCAATCGAAGCAACAATGAAAGATTATGCCAAGCAAAAAATAGATGAAAGATTGACTGATTATGCATAGCTTTATCTTCTTTATATGATAAATAAGATTAGTGTTATATGATGTTTCAATGAAGAATATACAAATGTATTGATTTCAAATTTTTTAGGATAAATATGAAACTCTTTTATTAGGAGAAACATTTTTTTTTCCATTATATCAATTGAATAATATTCACTATTGTATTAAAAATTTTAAAGTTATCATAATAGGTAATATCTGTTCAAAAGCAATGAAATTCATTAAATTAATTATGCAATTACATTTAATATAAAAATATTAGGCTAAAACAACAAAAAAAAAAAGCCCTTTCAATTTTACCATTTTACTTAGATAAGCCCTTATAATTTTATTATACTCAAATAAACGCTTAACCTTTAATTTGCACTTAAATAAACCCTTAAGCTTTAAATTATATCCAAATAAGTCTTTATTATTGAATTTGTACCGAAATGATTTCTTCACATAAATCAATCTTTGGTTTGAAATAAGGGCTTATTTGAATAATAATCAACGGATAAGGGCTTATTTGAGTACAACAAAAGTATAAGAGCTTACTTTAAAAAGTAAAATAGTTTAAGAACCTTTTTAATATTTTAGTTAAAACATTCTATAAATTATAATTTAACTAAATTTAAAAGTGATTTAAGGGCATTAATTAGCAAAATTCATTTAATAAATCTTTATTTAATTATGTATTTAATATTTCAATAATTTTAAATTTTGACTTTTCATAATTACGAGTAGGGTTTTAAACTTAAGATCAATGATCAATTAGGTTAAGTCAAATTTTATCTTCTATTTCTTTTCATGGTATACTTAATTATTCACTCATGGATTTGAGCAAATTTTGCTTAATAGTTGGTTCAAGCTTCTTTTTGTTTAAAATGCTAGATTTAAATCATCTTAAATCCAAATAAAAAAGAAGTATACTTAATTATTTATAACAGTAATTTAATTTTAGAAATATTCTTAAAAATTAATTAATCAATTCTATCACAAAGATAATAAAAATGAGACATTAAAGATGAAGGGGAAAAAAGCTTAAATAAGAAACTATTAAATTATTATAAAAAATAAATAAAAAATATTAGATTCTGATTAGGTTACTATTTCAATTCAAACTTTAGTTATGTTCAATCATTTTAGGTTTTAAATAACTACTAAGTTGTTGACTTTTTAAAATAAATTGAAATTGAGTTAAGTTAGATTATTTTTATAATTTTGTGTATTTTATTAATTTTTAATTAAATTAAAATTTAAAATAAGTAAAAAGTTTATGTACATGCAATTTGAGTTTTGAACAATTTCAAGTTTGAGTTGATCAATCATGTTATTTTTTGCTATACTTTTATGACATCGACAATAAACTTTAAAACAAAACATGAATATAACACGATGAAATTTAAATACAAAAGTTATGGAGATACTAATGATAATTATAAAAGAAAATATTTATGTCTAACTAGAACATTTCATTTAAAAGAGATGTCATAATTATACTTATTCATGAAAACAACAAAATTAAACAATATTTGGATTGTTATTACCCCTTACAATATTTTTTATATTTTCAAATGAAGAAGTTGGTTGACATCATAATATCGAGAAAACCATTTGAAATGAAGGTAATAATTAAGAATAAAGCAATAATTGAAAATATAATATATTTTTGTTTAGTATAAGAAATTTTTTGAAGGAGAATGTGAAAGCAATTATTGTGAACTTAATTTTTTTTTGAAATGTTGTCAGTTTATTTTTATAAATTTAGTAAAACTTTTCTTATTACTTTTATCATATATATAACAAAAATTTTTACCCAAAATTATATATTTAAAAATATAAACATAAGGCAAAGTTTATGAATTTCATTTTTGGCAGAACACTTCAAAATTTTAATTTTTTATATACAATTGTACTTTCGCTAACATGTATGAAAATACAAATACTAATCATTTAACCAAATCATCATAAAGCTTCTCTTAATATATATAATTTTACCATGAACTAAAAAATTTGAAGAATATCTTAAAAATATTGACTTAATATATATTGTATATATTTACTTAATTTAGTTTTGATACTTGTATTAGCATAATAAGTTATTATTTTAACTTATAATTACATGTTAAGCTACAGATAGCAAATTAAAAGCATTTACTCATTGCTTTTCAAGTCGTCTACAGTTAAACTTTTTTTTACTTTTTTTCTCTGCTTTACAAATTATATCATCTAGCATACATTGTGGTTACTTTTTTTTTTCTAGATATACGCAAATCAACGATTATATAATATTAATAATTGATGACTTTCTAATTAATTATTGAAAACTTAAAAGTAACTAGTATAACTTAGCAGAAATAATCGATAACTTAATAATTAATTGGTGATAACTTAATGTCATAACATCTAGATTCAGGGACCTATCACTAGACATTGACTTGAAGGAGTCACCACCAATCTTTTTTATCTAGGTGCGATTGGCCACCTAAGGAATCTGTCCTTTCAAGGAACATCTAAATTTAGGGGTCTTTAAAAGAATAGGTTCAAGTCTACTAACCAGAATAGGGTTCGGGAGTATGGTTACGTGTGAGGAAGGTTATAACACCTTTACAACACCAATCGAAAGATGGTATCAGTTTAATTTTGTGTTATCCAAGAAGCCTTAAAATTTTACCAAGTAATTAATTATTGAAAATTATTCTCAATTGACTCTAATACTTTTAGCAAAAAATTGAAAAAATTTTCTCACCTCGAGAGTATGCAAGAAAACTATTATTTCACTTGCAGAGGCTCCATCGTCAGATTATTTAACATTAAAGAAAATTCAAGAATATAAAAAGAAAGAAAATAAATGATTGCTTTTGTACAAGGGAAATTGATACTTTCAACTTTTTCCCAAAATATTTTTTTGAAATTTTAATTTCGAGAAAAATTGATACTTTCAACTTTTCCTCAAAACTCCACTTTTGAAAACTTATTTTTAAGGAAAATTGATACTTTCAACTTTTCCTCAAAAAAAAAAAGATTTTTGAAAGCTTATTTTTAAGGAAAATTAATACTTTCAACTTTTCCTCAAAAATATTTTTTAGAAAGCTTATTTTCAAAGAAAATTGATACTTTTAACTTTTCCTCAAAATTTTTTTTTTCAATTTTATTTAAAGAAAATAAAGAAAAATATAAATAAAAATGGAAATAAAAGAAAAATAAAAATAAAATAAAAAGTATTAAATAATTCTAATATAATAAATAATAATAATAATAATAATAATAAATAAATAAATAAATAAAATAAAAATGAAAAAAAAAACTTAGAAACGACTCGCCTTGAGGAAGAAAAACGGCTTAGAGACGCGGCTCGGAGGTGTCGGCTCGGCTTAGGAAACAGCTTGGAGACGCGGGTCGAAAGCGGGTTGGTGCTCGGGTCAGGTCGGATCTTGCAAAATGCGCGGATCCTGTTGAGTTTACTAATGCCAAAACGATGTCGTTTTCACTGGGTATAAAAGGCTAATCCTTCTATTTTTCAGCAGCCGAGCCTTCCCTCTCTTTCTCTTCTCTTCTTTTCCTCTGCCTTTTCTCTAAACCACGAAGAACTCCGGTTGAATTCTTGTCGGATTCTAGAAATTTTCATCGAAATTTGGGTTTTTCGTCAGAAGTTCGTCGAAAAACTGATCGATTTCTGGAAATAGTCATCGAAAACTGGAAAATTGGCTGAAAAATTCAAACTTGGCTGGAAAAGTCACCGAAAACTTCAATCTTTGTTGAAAAATTTAACCAGAATCTGAAAATTTTTCAGAAATTTCCAAAAAAATTCGTAAAAAATTTTTCAAAAATTTCCCACCGATTCCTAGAGCTATCTAACGTACCTAAACCCCTTTTTAGCTTCTATTTCTTCACTGTGTGTTTTTTCTTTCTATTTTTTAGCACCCATTTATAAGGATTGATCAGAAGAGTTTCTAATCAATCCTAACTCTTTTTGGGATTTGGATTCAATCTTTGAATCCAATCCCAACTCTGCCAATTCCCAAATCACGGCTAAATTCATTCCAATTTTTATCCTAATCCTAATCTTAACCGAATTAATCAAAATAAAAAAGATAAATATATTAATAGATAACAAAAAAAATTAAATAAATAAAAAATAGATAAATAATAATAAAAATAAAAGCAGATAAATAATACAAATATTAATAGATAAAAAAATAAAAAATAAAAAATATATTAATAAATAAACAAATAATAAAAATAATAAAAATAAAAATAAAAGCCCCTTGGGCCAGCTAATTGGATCTTGAATCGGACCCAATTGGCTTAAGCCCAAACCCTATTGGACCAGGCCCAATGGCCTTAGGCCCGGACCAAATAGGGTGTCTACAACTGCCCCTTTTTGCACATTTTCTGTGAAACAGAAATTGTGCAAAGACGTAGACACCCATTCAAGACTTAACTCGACATTTTTTTTTTATTTTTGTTTATTCTTTTTTTGTTTTGTTTTTTTTTTGTTAAAATTTTGATCAAAGCTCCTTTAAGCAGAGGCTTAACGACTTTGAGAAACATAAATAAAGCTCCTCTAATCAGAGGCTCAATAACTTTTGAAAAATAAATGGCTCATCTAATTAGAGGCTCAACGACTTTAGAAAAATAAATAAAGCTCCTCTAATCAGAGGCTCAACGACTTTTGAAAAATAAATAAATCTCCTATAATCAGAGGCTCAATGACTTTTGAAAAATAAATGGCTCCTCTAATTAGAGGCTCAACAACTTTAGAAAAATAAATGGCTCATCTAATCAGAGGATCAACGACTTTTGAAAAATAAATGGCTCCTCTAATAAGAGGATCAACAACTTTAGAAAAATAAATGGCTCCTCTAATCAGAGGCTCAATGACTTTTAAAAAATAAATAAAGCTCATCTAATGAGAGGCTCAACGACTTTTGAAAAATAAATGGCTCCTCTAATTAGAGGCTCAATGACTTTTGAAAAATAAATGGCTTCTCTAATCAGAGGCTCAACAACTTTAGAAAAATAAATGGCTCCTTAACAATCATGTTCAAAAGAGTTATAGATCATGACTAAAGAAATTTTGTAATGGGAACTCAAGGATTCACAATTTGAGTTCAACATTCAGAGGTTCAGATTCGCAAGAATCTTTCAACTTCATAAGAATTTACTGAAATTTGATTCTCAAGATTTCAGTTTCATTCAAATTTGTAATATCTCGAGATTTGCATTTGCAACTTGCAAGACTCGCATCTAACATTTAAAGATCCTTATTTGAATTTTAAAAATTCACATCCAAAAGTTCAAGGCTTTTCAAAGGTTCTCATTTGGCAAACTTGGAATTCATATCCAAAAGTCTAAAGCTTTTCATTTGAATTTTGGAGATTCACATCCAAAAATTCAAAGCTTTTCATTTGAGTTCAATGGTTCACATGCAATAAAACTTAGAGTTTTGCATCTAAGTTCAAAGGTTCTCTTTTAAAATATTAGCAATTCATATCCAAAAAGTTGAAGCTTTGTATTCACATCCAAAAGTTCAAAACTTTTCTTTTGTTCGAAGATTCACATTCGATGAACTTTAGGGTTTCACTCCTCAAAGATTCTCATTTTGAAACTCAAAGATTTTCATTTGAGTTCTCAAAAATTCTCATCAAAATATTCACAATTTTGTTTTCAAGTGACTCAAAAATTTCATGAATGAATGTTATGACCAAAAATGCAAATACCTTTTTAATGATGCAAATGCAACAACCTGGATTCTCATAGTGCCATGCATGTCCAAACAAAGTTTAATTCATCAAATTATGTGCATGTACTATTCAAGCAATGATGCCACCATGATGCATGTAATGCAGACGTCTATGTCACAAAATTCTAAATAATTGTGGTAATATGGCTCTCAAAACTTCATCATTTCGCATGTCTTCCTTGTTCAGTTTCTCAATATTTTAGAACAAGCTTCACCAATTGATCATCATTTGACCATCATTCATGGGCTTTTCAACACTAACAAATTTCAGAACAAGTTTCATCCACCATCACCGAGTCATTACTTATAGGCATCTTAGCATTAACCATTCCAAATCAAACTTTGTCCACTGATTATTCAATCATAACTCGTAAGTCATGTCGACCAATTTATTCTTGTATGTATCATTTGGTCATAACACCTTTTCAAGTTTTTGCATTCTCTTCATTTGTTGATCAACCTAACACCATTTTCATCATTTGATCACACCTCATGTTATCTTAAATCATCTTTCTCAAGTTTCTACGATTTCTCTATTTTTTTTATCATATTGGATTCTTTTCAAAGGAATGTAAGACTCTTTTAAACACATATTCATTCATTCATTATCATTTCAATTCTTGACAAACACAATGCAATCAAACATTTCCTTGATTCACTTTAGGGGTGTGAAGACAAAAGAGCAGATAGTGCATTAAGAGTAAAGCAATCAATGAGAAGTGAGTCTTAGTGCAAAAAAAAATGGGGAAAGAAATAAATTGGTTGTATGTCATTAGGACAAATGAATATTCAGACAATTTTGAACATTAATTCAAGATTTTTTTTCAAAAACTCATTCCATTGATTGTCAAAATCATTTTGAGTTCATTAAACTTTACCCTAGCTTTGGAGGATCTTTCGATGCCTTGATCTTCTATATATTTGAACTGTTCATCCAACTTTCAACTCAGAGATTTAGTCTACCCAAATTGCCCTTTCGAGTTTTCAATTTGAGTCTTCTTTTTTTCTCCTTTCATATATTTTTTATTTTTTCTTTTTTTTCATTTTTTTCTCTTTTTCATCCATTTTCCCCTTTTTTTCATCTTTCATCATTTTATTTCTTTTATTTCATATTTCATCCATTGTTGATATCTCTCACACATTAATCTTTAGGGCAATAACATGATTCCATAATGAGCATGCTTTTGCCCAACATATGATTATTCAATTCGAGCATTCACACTTGATCCAAATGGATTTTTCAAGGTTGTAATGTAGGCCATGTTGTGGGATCATGAAAGAAATGGATAAAATAGGCTCAATATATATGTTTAAAGGGTTTAAAACTAAAGGATCATCATTTGATGTAGCTTGGCATTTTGCCCCACTCTATATCGTTTCACTACTTTTTTTTTTCTCACACAAAGAATTCTCATTATTTTACCCCAAATCATATGTGGCATTTATTTTATCTTTTTCTTTTCTTTCTCTTTCCATCTTTGAGACCTTTTGTGATATATTTTTTAAAAAATAAATTATCTCTCAGTGTAGAGGGTGATCCTTGGTTGGGGTTCTTCAGAAAAAGAAATCATAATAGGCTCAAAGGGGTAACAAATAAATGATTTTTCGAATGGTAAAAGAAAGATGGCCATTTTTCATCTCAATTGTGAATACCTTTCTTGAACATCATCTATTGAACAAAGCTCATGAACCTGTATAAAAGATTGCACATCTTCTTCAAGACATATCTATTCCACCTCTAGTAATAGCTTACTTTTTTGTTCAAATCGTCTTCTCATATTAATATGGATGAGTTCTCAAAATTAAATCCCAGAATTATTGTTATCATTGTCTAAACATTCATCATCTAAAATTTGAGAATGGGAATGTAAAGTTATGAAAGGTAATTGAGCATGGAATAATGGTTGAGTGAAAGAGAAAATGTAATGAAATCATATTGCAAAAAAAAATCTAACATTACTCGAAAAGAAATCCTAAAATGACAAAAAAAAAAGAAAAAAAACCTTCAACCAGCCTTATCTCCGTTCTTCAAAATTGTCCCCCTATGCGATCAGGTGAAGAATCTCTATTGACATTTTATCCCTTAATTCATTGTGACTTTTCATACCCTTTCTGACCAATGTGTTCTTGATTTTCACTCAGAGCGCTAACATTAGGTGTTGTTGCTTTTCCTTGATCAAAACTTACCATTTCATCATTGATCAATCGTTACACCTTATGCTTTAAAGCAGTACAATTTTCAGTAGAATGGCCAGCAATTTCGTAGTGGTAGTCGCAGTGGGCTGTAGGATCATACCACTTAGGATAGGGTAGCTTAAGTGGCTCCACATGGCTGGGGGCAATCAAATGGCTATTATAGAGTTTTCGATATAACTTCGTATATGTCATGTGGATTGGATCAAATACAGGTTTTTTTTGAGTAATCCGTTGCTCTCGTGAACCACTTGTTGGGTTAGTAGGGCAAATTTGGGCTCTTGTAGAAGCTTGAATGTTAAGGCTATAAGTAAGTTTTGAGGGCTAAAAATTAATTGGTATGTGGATGAATAAGGTGGTTATGAAACTAGCTGGTATGGGTAAGATGAGGCATTATTCATAGCAAGATAGTATGGAAAGTAACCTTGGGGTGGATAGGGTTGATAACCCCTGAATTCTTGCCTATCAAAGCTTACAGCTTGAGTTTCAGTTTCTTTCTTTTCTTATGCCTTCTTGGTTTCTCCTCCTTTCAACTTGCCATTTTTTATGGCACTTTCAATAATTTCTCTAGAGATCACCATGTCGATGAAATTCTTTGTTGCATTCCCTATCATCTTTTCATAATAGGGAGATTTCAAAGTACTGACAAACAACACTATAGTTTCTTTCTCAGTCAGAGGAGACTGTACTTGAGAAGTAATATCTCTCCACCTCTGGCCATATTCTTTAAAAGTCTCATTGACCTTTTTCTTCAGGTTTTGTAAAGACAAACGATCAGGGGCTAAATCCATGATATATCGATATTGACTAATAAAATCATGGGCCATGTCACTCCAGGAACGGATGCATGTTCTGTCTAACTGGATATACCACCTAATAGTAGAACCAGTAAGACTGTCTTGGAAAATCTGCATTAGTAGCTTTTCGTCATGAGCATGGGCTGCCATCTTTCGACAATACATGGTAATATGAATTTTTAGGCATTTTGTACCATCATATTTTTCAAATTTTGGTACTTTGAATTTAGGAGAAATGACCACATCAGGGACTAAGCAAAGCCCAGTAGCATCAACTGAACCATAAAAACCAATTCCTTCCACAACTCGTAGCCTTTGTTCTAGCATACTAATTTTAGAGTTTTCCTGAGCTTTCACTTTTATCTTTTCCTTATCTTTTCCTTTTAGTTCATCCAGATCAGGGATTTGAATTAGTTCAATTGCCTTTTCAGTAAAGACAAGATTCACATAGCTATGGTAATGCCCTGGATTAGAAGCTGATGGCATTCCAGGATATATAGGATATGTGAAGTGTTATGGTGGAACCTCTTATGTAAATTGGGCTTGAGGTGGACCAAAACCAGGTGTATATAGGGGGTCAGTCACTTCTCACGATATAGGACCTTATTGGCTTATGTTCTCTTTTACTCATTTCCCCTTATTTAATTTGTTGAAAGCATACAAAATTTTACTTAACTCATTCTCAATCTTTTTCTGAGCTTTTTCCAATTTTTCAAATCTATTAGAGTTTTCTTGTTCCATTTGTCTGGCTCTGACTTTTGTGTTGTATCGATGGACAGGGTTCTCACTAGATGGAGCTATCCTTGAACCTTTAGCATGACAATTATGATTAGAAATGCTATGCTATGCTTTATGTATGATACGTTGATGGATGAATGAAATGTACATTTTCATGAATGAAATCTAATATGAAATGGATGCAAATGATAATGTTAAAACATGATCATGAAAATAATACATACACACAAAATCAGACAAACAACATGGTTAGTTTCACAGATGAATTGAAAGTGATGTCGATGCATAATGTTACATATGATAATGAAAATGATGCATAAAGTCAGACAATCAAAATGATTAGATAAACACCTTTTTTGTGTCCTAGTTTCAAGGTATGTCTATCATTGGGTAGAAAGGGCTCTATCTTATGTTTAGGCACTTCTAAGGTTCACTATATGTGGTTCAAGGTTAAAATCTAAAGGTTTCTAAATTGCTCATTACATCATTGTCCATCACAGACTAGTAAGGCACCATAATCCTCACCCATTATAGGCTACAAGCGAAAAAAGGTTTAATTTAAATGGGAGTATTTCGCTAGCCACTATGGAGGCATTAAACCTCACGAAAGCAATAGGTACTTTACTCCCTCCTAGAAGGATGGAGCTCAGGTATAGAGCTTATGTTATGCATATGCATATGAATGATATAATTAACAAAGTAAATGAATGAATAAAAAATATATACAAGAGGTTCAATTTTATTAGGCTTTTAGATAACATAAATTTATTTGCTGACCTAACTCTCGGAGTTTCCCAGTGGATTCACCAAGCTGTCATAACGTCTAGATCCAGGGATCTATCGCTAGACATTAACTTGAAGGAGTCACCACCAATCTTTTTTATCTAGGTGTGATTGATCACTTAAAGAATCTGTCCTTTCAAGGAACACCTAAATTTAAGGGTCCCTAAAATAATAGGTTCAAGTCTACTAACTAGAACAGGGTTCGAGAGTTCGGTTACATGTGAGAAAGGTTATAGCACCCTCACAACGTCCATCAAAAGATGGTACCAGCTTAATTTTGTGTTATCTAAGAAGCTTTAAAAATTTATCAAGTAATTAATTATTGAAAATTATTCTCAATTGACTTTAAAACTTTTAGCAAAAAATTGAAAAAATTCCCTCACCTCGAGAGTATGCAAGAAAACTATTGTTTCACTTACAGAGGCTCCATCGTTGGATTATTTAACATTAAAGAAAATTCAAGAATATAAAAAGAAAGAAAAAATGATTGCTTTTGTAAAAGAGAAAATTGATACTTTCAACTTTTTCTGAAAATATTTTTTAGAAACTTTAATTTTGAGGAAAATTGATACTTTCAATTTTTCCTCAAAACTTCACTTTTGAAAACTTATTTTTAAGGAAAATTGATACTTTCAACTTTTCCTCAAAAATCCACTTTTGAAAACTTTTCCTCAAAAATATTTTTTAGAAAGCTTATTTTCAAGGAAAATTGATACTTTCAACTTTTCCTCAAAAATATTTTTTTTGAATTTTATTTAAAGAAAATAAATAAAAAATAAAAAAAATAAAAATGGAAATAAAAGAAAATTAAAAATAAAATAAAAAGTATTAAACAATTCTAATCTAATAAATAATAATAATAAATAAATAAATAAAATAATTAAAAAATAAAAAAAAACTGGAAACGGCTCGACTTGGCAACTCGGCTCGGCTCGGCTCAGCTTGAGAAAGAAAAACGACTCGGAGACGCGGCTCAGAGGTGTCGGCTCGACTCAAAAAATGGCTCGGAGATGCAGGTCGCATGCGGGTTGAAAGCGGGTTGGCGCCCGGGTTGGGTCGGATCTTGGCAAAATGCGCGGATCCTATTGATTTACTAACGCCAAAACGACGTCGTTTTCACTGGGTATAAAAGGCTAATCCCTCTATTTTTCAGCAGCCGAGCCTTTCCTCTCTCTCTCTCTTCTCTTTTTTTCTCTGTCTTTTCTCTAAATCACGAAGAACTCCGGTTAAATTCTCGTCGGATTCTGAAAATTTTCGTCAGAATCTGGGTTTTTCACAGGAAGTTCACTGAAAAACTGATCGGTTTCTGGAAATAGTCGCTGAAAACTAGGAAGTTAGCCGAAAAATTTAAACTTGACCGAAAAAGTCACCGGAAACTTCAATCTTCGCCAAAAAAATTCAACTAGAATCTGAAAATTTTTCAAAAATTTTCAGAAAAAATTCGTAAAAAATTCTCCACCGATTCTTAAAGCTATTCTAACACACCTAAACCCCTTTTAAGCTTATATTTCTTCACTGTGTGTTTTTTCTTTATGTTCTTCAGCACCCATTTATAGGGATTGATCAAAAAAATTTTTAATCAATCCCAACTCTTTCTGGGATTTGGATTCAATCTTTGAATCCAATCCCAACTCTGCCAATTCTCAAATCACAGTCAAATTCATTCCAATTTTTATCCTAATCCTAATCTTAACCGAATTAATCAAAATAAAAAAAGATAAATATATTAATAGATAACAAAACAAATAATTAGATAAATAAAAGAAATAGATAAATAATAATAATAAAAAATAAAAGCAGATAAATAATATAAATATTAATAGATAAAAAATTAAAAAATAAAAAAATAAATATTAATAAATAGACAAATAATAAAAATAAAAAATAAAATAAAAATAAAAGCCCATTGGGCTAGCTAATTGGATCCTGAATCGGACCCAATAGGCTTAAGCCCAAACCCTATTGACCAGGCCCAATGGCCTTAGGCCTATACCAAATAGGGTGTCTACACTTAATAGTAAATCATGGATAAATTAATAGTAAATTAATGATAAATTAATAGTAACTGAATGGTAATTTAGTAGTCAATAACTGATAACTTAATAGTAAATCAATAATAACATATATTAATTGCATAATAATTTAATATTAAATCAATTATAGTATATTTATAAATGCATAATAACAAAGTAGTAAATTAATGATAACTTATTAAAAAATAAGTGAAAACTTAGTAGTTAATTGTTGATAACTTAGTAACAAATCAATATTAATTTAATAGTAAATTAGTTTTGGTTTAATAGTAATTAATTGATAGTCATAAATTATAAATAACTTTGTGGTAAATCAATGATAACCTTGTGGTAAATAATTAATAATTTAGTAGTTAATTACTAAAAATTTAATGGTAAATCAATAGGGAATAGTTAATTAGTGATAATCTACTAGTAAATTATTGATAATTTAATAATAGATCGGTAATAATTTTGTAATATATAATAAAAAATTAAGTTGTAAATAAATGATAACATAGTAATAAATAAATATAATGCAATAGTAAACCATTGTTAATTTAATAGTAAATTATTGATAATTTAGTAGTAAATTGATAACTTAATACTAAATCATAAATAACGTAATAGTAAATTAGTAATAACTTAGTTATAAATTAGTGATAATTGAATAATAAATTATTTAATCAATGATAACTTTATAATAAATAATCGATAAATTAGTAATAAATCAGTTATAACTTTATAATAAATCATCAATAATTTAGTAGTAAATCACAAACAATTTAATAGTAAATCATTTATAACTTAATAGTAAATCATTTATAAATTAGTTGTAAATAATGGATAATCTACTAGTAAATTAATAATAACTTGATTGTCAATTATTGATAACTTTTTTATACTTAAAGTTGCCAAGAATTAAACCATGGTTACTAGTAGAAACAAAGTCAAAACTTTCATCTTGAAGGCTAGGATAATTCTACCATAAAACTATTTAATAAAAAAGTTTAGCAAAAAGAAATTCTAAATTCTAAATTTCAATGAAATAATAATGTTATTATATAAAAAATTATCTCATATATTTTTAATGAATTTTTTAAACTTTATATTTTATAATTAGAAATGCATAACAACATATTAGTAAATCGAGGATAACTTAATAAAAATAAGTGATGACTTAGTAGCTAATTATTGATAACTTAATAATAAATCAATGATAACTTAATGGTAAATAGTTTTAATTTAATAGTAATTAATTGATAAACTTAGTAGTAAATTATAAATAATTTAGTAGTAAATGAGTAATAATTTAGTTGTTAATCATTGAAAACTTAAAAATAGATCAATATGACTTAATAGTAAATCATCGATAACCTAATAGTAAATCATCGATAATTTAATATAAATCAATGATAACTTTATAATAAATAATCGATAAATTAGTAATAAATCAGTTATAACTTTATAATAAATCATCAATAATTTAGTAATAAATCACAAACAATTTAATAGTAAATCATTTATAACTTAATAGTAAATCATTTATAAATTAGTTGTAAATAATGGATAATCTATTAGTAAATTAATAATAACTTGATTGTTAATTATTGATAACTTTTTTATCCTTAAAGTTGCCAAGAATTGAACCCTGGTTACTAGTAGAAACAAAGTCAAAACTTTCATCTTGAAGGTTAGGATAATTCTACCATAAAACTATTTAATAAAAAATTTTAGCAAAAAGAAATTCTAAATTTCAATGAAATAATAATGTTATTATATAAAAAATTATCTCATATATTTTTAATGAATTTTTTAAACTTTATATTTTATAATTAGAAATGCATAACAACATATTAGTAAATCGAGGATAACTTAATAAAAATAAGTGATGACTTAGTAGCTAATTATTGATAACTTAATAATAAATCAATGATAACTTAATGGTAAATAATTTTAATTTAATAGTAATTAATTGATAAACTTAGTAGTAAATTATAAATAATTTAGTAGTAAATGAGTAATAATTTAGTTGTTAATCATTGAAAACTTAAAAATAGATCAATATAACTTAATAGTAAATCATCGATAACTTAATAGTAAATCATGGGTAATTTAATATAAATCAATCATAAATTGGTATTGAATATGTGGACAATTTGATAGCAATTTGTGATAATTTTATAGTAAATAGTGAAAAACTAGGTAATAAATAAATGATAACATAATAGTAAATGTATAAGAATATATTAGCAAATCATTGATAACTTAGAAGTAAATTATTGATAATTAATAGTATTAGAGTTTTTTTCTAGCACAGAAGTAATTTAGAATCTTTATTCTTTAATAGGAGTAGTTTTAAACTTATTTACCTTGATAAGATATTTTAAATCAGATTAAACCCATGTCAGCATTTCATCCTTCTTTTTCTTCTTTTATTTTAGCACTAAGGAAATCAAATACTTGACAAAAAAAACTACTCTTTTCTTTAAGCGAAAGCCTTTTTTCCGATCTAACATTATTTGAAATTTGTTTAAATCAACAAAAAAATCTTCATGAGTTAGCACTACCCGTCAAAGAAAATCATCAAATCAATTGACAAACTTGACAAAAACAAACAAAATAAATGTTTTGTAATTCAAAAATAAGCTTTTTCCAATCTTTGTGCTCTTGAAGAAGAATTTGCTTGAATTTTTTACTTGGACTTTGATCCAACTTTGAAGGGCAATATTGAATTTTTTTAAGTCACCGAAGTTCTTCTATATATCTTCTATTTCATTTCTTTCATGAATGTAAAAAACGTATGTGGAGCACTGGTGCTCTCTCGTAGACATGAAAAAGCAAACATAACATGAAATGGCAGGTCCACATAAGGAAAAAAGAAACATGCTTCTCGAATTCCATCTTCCTCACTCTCTCAAAAATAATTTTCTAGCAGCTTTTTTTTCTCTAAGAAAACGAAAGAAAAAGATTAGTTAAATTTACAGTGATCGAGGTCAACAACAATTCATGCGTGGGTAATTAATGGCCATATTGAAGTTCAAAGAACCTAACGACACCTCTATTGCTTGAGAAAGCTTTGTAGCTAATAATAAGCTTTTTCCCCTTTTTGTGTTCTTGAAGATGAAAAAACTCAATTTTTGATTGGCAAATAGAAAAGGAAATGATGATGCAATAAGATGTTGATTGAATAAGGTTTTTTTTTTTTTTTAAACTTATGAATATATCAAGGAAAGACAGTCACCATTCCGTATCACGACCCGAAGATAATACCATCTTCTCATGGTTTGATATAATAAAAAGCTTTCAGGACATCATTTGAAGGCAACCAGTCTTGTTTACGGTATTCTATGCAGTACAAAACCATTATCCGTTACCCATTGGCGAGCAGCTGAGAAAGAGCTATATTCCACCCATCTTGAACCCTCATGAAGAAAGGTTGCAAAGGAAGGTGAAAGCCACCCTTAAAAATGGATAAATAGAACACAATCAATCTTCCATTCATCCTGGTCAAACTTATGAGGCAAATAAAAGATGACCTCTGCATATCATAACAGTTAAAATCAAAACCATGACTGGCTAATGTCTCTCCGATCTCTTAAGACCTAATCGTATTGCTAAACCAATTAGAGTACTAACCTTCCATTAAAACACCATCACAACGTCTCCTCCTACCTAAGGAGTAGACGAATATCAGTGGCGACAACACCTCCTTTAAATAAATTTTTTAGCCATAATTTTTCTAAGGGGTTACCGACGACGAGCCTCTCCTAACAATTTTTCTAGCCATAATTTTCCTACCCATAAATAAAACCCACCCAAAATAAAAGAAAATTGATACTTGCATGAGTATTGACAAATATTAAGCGAACGCCAAGCACAGAGCTTCCAAACAAAGCAAAATACTAGAACCAGTAAAGAAGATGTTGATTGAATGAGGTTGCTTTTATTTTCTTCACAAAAACAAAGTGAGGAGAAAAGGAAAATGATGAATTGACAATGGTGTTGATTGAATAAGATTGCTTTTCCATCTATGTTGAAACAAAGGAAGAAGGAGAAAAAGATGAATATGGCATTTACATTTTTTAAAGTGCCCTGCTAAGGGAAAAAAGATTAAAACTATCCTCATTAAAGCATAAAGATTTTAAATTACTCTTGTGTAAAAAAAGAAAACTCAATAGTATTAAATCATTAATAACTTAATTATAAATCAGTGATAATTTAATAATAAATTAATTAATTATTGATAAATTTAAAATAAATTATTTATAAGCTAATACTAAATAATTTATAACTTTATAATAAATTATCAGTAACTTAGTATTAAATTATCAACAATCAATAGTAACTCATTTATAAATTAGTAGTAAATCAATGATAATTTAATAGTAAATAATTGAAAGCTTAGTAATAAATCATTGATAATATAATAGTAAATCAATGATAATTTAATTGTCAATCATTGATAACTTTATTTGTATTTGAAGTTATCAAGAATTGAACTTTGGTTACTAACAGAAATGAAACTTATACTTTCATCTTGGTAGATTATGATAAACTTATGATAAACCTATTTAATAAAAAAATAATAAAAAATTCTAAATTTGAATAAAGTAATAATATTATTATATAAAAAAATTATCTTATACTAAAATAGGACATGTTCTTTGCTACGAGAACAATTGTTAGATATATGATGACTTAAATTTTTTCAATGATTGGTATATGTGTATATATATATACATATATATATATCAAAATTATATAAAAAGTTACAAAAATGACATCAAAATGTTGTCAAAATTTTATAAAAAATTATCAAATTTGTATCAATGGTTAAAAAAAATTGTATCATAAGTTACCATACTAATGTCAAAGGTATTAAAATTGTATCAAAAGTTATCAAAATTTTATTAAAGGTTATGACACCTTCAACAAAAGTGAAGGTTATCAAAATCTAAATTATATAAAAAATTATCAAAATTTACTTATATATACCAAAATCAAAATTAAATTGTTAGCATTTATTATTATTATTATTATTATTATTATTATTATTATTATTATTATTATTATTATCATCATCATCATCATCATCATATTAAATTAAATTTTTAAAAATAAAAATTACATGTGCATCTCGCATGTGACAAAAAGTAATAAGAAGAAATGTATTAAACTTAATTTGTTAGATACTAATACTCGATGAAAAGAAAAAGATCAATATTCCAAGCAAAAGCTTATGTCTTATATATTCTTTATTTTATTTTATTTTAGTATAAAGTGTAGGTAAGCGTATATGTATGTGTGTGTGTGTTTTTTTTTTATACAAGCATTATACACACCATCTTTTTAATACTAATTTTGCTGTAATTTGATAAAATATTTTTTAATAATAGTTTTGAAATCAAACTTTTGGTTTAATAACTACAAACTATGAGGGATATAAGTTGGGTTCTAAATATGAATCCAAATTTTTTTAAGCATCCTAGAATTTGATGTTGAAAAAAAGAGATTTCATTAAGATTTTGACACATTATCATTAACGATGTTGGAACTGTTAGATGAATTTAAAAATAAAAAATTATCATTAATCTTTTTTAGTTAGGTACAATTGGCCTCTTATTAAAATTTACTTTTTTAATTAAATCTTAAAATTAATTAAAATAAAAAGATAATTTTAAGGTTTGTAAAACAGTTTTGGTCCAAAAGTTAGTTACCTATAAGGAAAAATTAGCCCTCTTACAGTGTTTATTTAAAAATAGTACCAATTAATTATGGTTTGTCTTTAATCCTAATAAAAAGGTCTTAAATTTGGGTATTTAAAAATGATTTCTTTTATTTTCTTTATTTATCGTAATTTTGATTATTTGTTTATTTATTTATTTATCATTATTCTATTTTTATTTGAAAAAATAAATTAGAACTTTGTTATTGAAAAAATTTTTTAAATGTTCTAGTACATTGATAACATTAAAATAATTTTTTCTCACCTCCTGATTTCTTGAGCATTGCTACTCGAAATACCTTAAATTCTCATTATTGAAAGCTTATATTTATTTTTTTTGAAAAAATTAAATGATAACCATGCAATGCAGATGAAACATTAGAGCACATATTGTATTTACACCTTTTTAAGAGAAAAAATATTTATTAATTTCTTTCTTATATATTTTTTAGAAGAAAATGAAAATTTTTTATAAATACTTTAGTACGCAAGTAGTAATTAAAAAAATTTCTTATTTAGAGATTACTTAGACATCACCATTTAGATTATCTTACAATCAAATGTCAGATAAAAATTCATTTTTCTCCTTTTTTTTTCAATAAAAATTTGTTTATTAATTTTTTTTTTTAAAGAAAAAAATTATCGTATTGAAAATTTTTATAAATACTCCAACATGCTAGTAAATTTTAAAAAAATCTTTATACCTAAAAATTTTTTAGATATTGTTACTCGAAATACCTTAAATCTCATTATCGAATAAAATTTTTCTTTTCATCATTTTTTTATCATTTTTATTTTTATTTATTTATTTATTTTAAAATGGTGAAAGTTAAAATTAACAAAATATAAATCTTATTTTTATTTTAAAAATGTAATAAATAATTATTTGGACATTTGAAAATTTAAGCATGCTTAAATAAAAAAAAAGATTAAAATGAAAAAAATGAGAGAATAAAAAAAAAAAACGAAAACATACTTGACCGGACGGTCTGGGAGCGGTCTGAAACAACTTGGTTCGGTTCGGCTGGACCAGAGAAATAACGGTTCAGCTGTGGTCTGGTTCGATTTATTAACGATTCAAGCAGCTTACAGCGGTTTGGTAGCCCGTCTAGTCAGATTAGTTCAAAGCTAATGACAGAAGCTGATTAGCCGGGTTGGGTACGCGAACCCTGGATATTGCTCGGGTCCATGCGTGGGTAACTGATAAGGTTTTTTTTCTCAAACTTATAAAAACAAGTTTTTTTTAACATCATTTGAACATCTCTTTTCGAAAAAAAAAAATGTACTTCTCCCAAAAACAAACCAAATGGCCGGCCAACCCAACCTAGAATCCGGCCGTTTGTCGCCGTACGCGGCGCCCGCCACTAGTTGCCGGCACTGGTTTGCCTCCAAATTTCATCACAAGGCACCTCTCTTCCTCCTTTCTCGTTTTCTAGGTAGTTTTCCCGAAAAACAAGCCCAAATTCCCAGATCTAGGTTCAAAGCCGGCGGTTCCAACCCCCTCTTTTTTTTTATGTTTTGCTTAGTGGCGCTGCTTCTCCCCGTTTCAGGAGATGTGTGATTATTTTTGTGCTTTGTTGTTTAGGGTTTTTTTTTGTTTTTTGGAGAGCCGCTTGACCGACGGCTTGGATGGGTCTTGAGTGTTGGTCTTCTTTTTGGCAATGGTGAGTGTAGTCCTCGATGGGGTCATGGCTGGGTTCTTTTGGGTGGTTGCTGAATGGGTCTTTGGAATGAGTGATGGCGGTTGTTCTTGGGGCTGCTGTTGGGGTGGTTTTTTGGCTTTGCTTGGGTCTTTTTTGCTTACTGGTAGGTGTTTTGAAGGTAGTGATAACGTAGGGATGGACTTTTGGTGGTTTGCAGGGGGCTATCGTGGTTTTGTTTTGTTTTTTTGCAGTCTTTTTCTTCAAAGAATTAGCCTCCCCTTTTGTATTCTTGAAAGGTTCGTTTTATAGAGCTAAAAAATGGGGACAATCCCATTTTAGGGCCATGCTGCTAGAGGCGCAATGGCAGAGAGATAAGCGCGACCGGTGAGTGGGGTGCTCAGGCAAGTGGTTTGCCAAGCACCACTGCCAGTGCCGCCAACCCTTCTGTCTTGTCCTTTTTTTATTTTTAAAGTAATATTAAAGAAAATAAACTAAAAAAGAAATTTGAGCCTCACACGTATATTTGAGACCCGAGATAACGTCTCTGAGTGGGAAAGGATGTCTAAAGCTGAGTTATCAGTTCAATAACAACGTCGACTTTGAAATTCGAAAGAAACGAATATATTGCGATAAAATGGAATGGAGATACTAATAATATATATAATACAATATATATAAATTATCAAATTTATTTGTTACAGAGAGAATGTGATCCCTTTCTAAGAAGCGCTGTTGTGTTTGTGATGGAACATTGGTTACCCTTCGTCTCCCTCTCCCCACATTTTTTATTCTTACCAATCCCAATATATATAAGAATTTAATACTCTTTTTTTTTCCTTTTTTTTTAATAATTTTATACATTCATGATAAAATTTTAAAATTTAACAAACAAGTTTAAATAATAATTATAAATATTTAATTTTTTAAATGATTTGAATCATATTCTTTAAATAAAATATTATATAAAATTGAATGAAAATCTAATTTAATTAATTTATATAATATTTTAAAAAAATGATATCTAATAAATTCAAAGTTTAAATTTTAATAATTGTAATATTTTTATAAAGATCTATATTTAATTAACGAAGTATTATTAATTTAAATATAAATATCTCACGATTTTATTTTAAAAAAACTCTTATAAATATAAATTTAAGTTTTTATTTATATATTATAACAAATTCTCATAATATCTTCATATGAAATTAAAATGTTACAAAAATTGTGGATAATTTTTTTAATCTTTTCTTCTAATTTTATTTTTTTATTCTAATAAAACTCATAGGCTAATAACCAAATGTTCAATTTAACATCTATTGGGGCTTTTTAGGACTGGATATTACAGTTAAAAATGTTTTCAAAAGTAATAGTGAAATTAAAAATGTATTTAAATGTCGAGGTCTCTTTTCCATTTCTTTTTAATACAATAACTATCATTATTAATACATATTATTTTTTAATATGTTCATCAACAAAATTATAAATCCTATATATCTTAATAGTAATAGAACAAAATTAAACCCATATTGCATTAATTTTTTAGTTAAATTTAGTGTATCTACAAAAGAAATTCTCCTATGTGAAAAGAGAATTATTAATTTTCAAATTTTGAGTTTGGAAATTCAAGTCATCAACCACTTTGGTTGAAGATAATAAAAGTTAGATAAAAAAGATCGTTGAATGTCAAAGATATCATTAGATGAGATGAGAGATGCGTTTATCATTTTTGTATGTTTTTCTTTTTTTTCATTTCAAATATGAGAGATTATCCACAAGTTTGTATATCTAACTCTTGCAAAAAATTTTAACATATTCTTTTATGAAGATTAAATTGTGATTATTTATTAATTTTTTAAAAAGTTTTACTCATAATCAAGTATTGCATTTATATAATTAATTATTATATCACTGAATAATAAATTAATAAATTATAACTCAACTAAATAATCAAACTACACAAAATAAGACTTTAATTTAGGACCTCATGATTCTAAGCCCTCCTTTTAATAATTAAATATATTTTCACATGATAATATAAAATATTACCCATTTTTAAGAACATATAAGATTAAAATTTTAAATCCCTCATCCTTTTAATTTTTTTTTCATATCTATCAAAATATAATAAATAAGATTTCATAATTGTGAAAAATATTAATTGAATATCTACTAAACATAATGTGTTATTTATAAAACAAAATTTATATTTAATGCAAATTTTTTTCATGATAAAATTATAATGGTAATAAAATATGAATATGATTATAAGATCAATGACCCTACTTTTTGGAAAATATGGTGCTCTAATAACTTTCGAATTAAATTATCAATGACCCTACATATTGGAAAATCATGGGCTTTATTAGAACCAAACAATATTAGGAAAAAGAAAGAAAACAAAAAAAATAATTTCTTTTTCTGTTTAATCAATTCATATTTTTTTGTATTCAATCTTATTTTCCATATCTTTTCCTAAATTTTGAACCATTTTTCATGCTATTTTTTGTTGTTTACCCGAATTAGGGATTGCAACGAATCAAAGTAAGAATGTATTTATATTCATTTTGAGTTCAACTCAATTCATTAATAATTTTATTTGATTCTATCTGAATCTAATATTAAATTATTATTTTTGATATCGACCCTCACATATAATTATATAACTAGCATTTAATTGAATTGGATTCAAAATTAATTCGATATTTTTAATTTAATATAATATTTATAAAAATATTTTTTTAATATAAATTATACCAGGTAACAAACTTGCCACTACACATTTTAATAATTACAAACGATGAAGAAAATAAGTTGAGTTATAAGGATGAACCTAAATTTTTGTGAGCATCCTAGAATTTGATGTTGAAAAAAAAAGAATTCATTGGGTTTTTGACAAGTTAGTTTAATACAATGAAGCTATACGTGCAAATTAAACAACGTTTACAAAAAATGGGACAATTGTCAAGACTGGAGAATTCATCTCTATTATTAGAAAAGATCAACGCTATTTTTTTAATATTTACTTGAAATAAATTCTATATATATTGTCAGAATATTCATAATTTCACAATTTTCAAAGCCATCGTTTTATTTTGCAATTAGGAACAAATACTAAAAAGAAACCATGGAAATTTTAAACAAAGGCAAATATAAACATACAAATTTATCATACACATTAACGCTTATAAACAGATAGAATGAAGAAAAAACAATTAAATCAAAGTTTATGATTGCATTATGAAGAAAAGCACATGAGAATCAGAACACAATAGATGTTTGGATTGGGATTCAACTTCAGCAATAGGGCCTGCAACCTCCTTCATTGTATGTAACTACCAAATTAGATAAACCACATAAGACTGGTAATACTTATATTTTATTATGCTATAAATACAGAAAAAATGAAATATAAAAAAAAAGATGAAATTAGATTTACAATTCTATAATTAAAAAAAAAAAAAAAAACTCACACTAATACAAGAGCTTGAGGAAGGGTAGAAGGACATTGTTTGCATGGGGATGGTCCCACTCCAATGATTCCCACCATTTTTTGGGACCCGCGTAGATTTCCTTGAGAGAAGGTGGAGGAGATGGTTTTTCCTTATCAAGGTTGTCAAGCAGGTGAAGATACAGAGGAAACCGCTTTAGCTTTGGACAATCCATTATAACAATGCTTTGGAGAGAATCACAAACCATTACTGCATTTTTACTGCAAATGCTCTTCAATTCTGGTAGATTTTCCAAACGCAATATCCTTAATTTGGGAAGAGCATATTTAATGGTACCTATTCCTTCTTCCTCTGATACTATTATTTTCTCCATTTCCTCACAACTTCGAACAGTGATCTCTTCCAAGTTGTGCAGAAGCCACTTAGCTGAGAACAAATTCTTTAATTTTCCACAACCTAATAGATGGAATTTTTTGAGGGAGGAAAATGTGCCTACTGATGACTCTTCGACTAAAACCTTCAAATTGTGCAAAGCACTTACATATAGAGACTCGAGTGTTTGAAGTTGACACCCCGATGAACAAATGGACTCCAACTCCTCACATTCCTCAATTCTACATTCCTTCAAATCAGTTGCATCTTTCAATCCACAAATCTCGTTTAAACTTCTCATACCTTTGCACTCAGCAACTTCTAATTGCTGAAAATCATATGGACGTATAATTCCATCTCCAGAATTAATATCACAACCCCTAAATTTAACCATTTAACTATAATTCCTAATTCCATAGAAATATTGGTGACTTACCAAAATAAAAGTATTTATGAAGCCTTTTTCTCTGACTAGCATAGGTGTTCAAGTCACCCAAGTTACTAAACCAACCTTCAAAAACTTCCTACTTGTTCAATTCCCTTATCTCTTTCGCTCCCGTTGATGCTGGGTGTATTGCCAAATACTGAAGACGACACAATTTCAACAATAATCCATTGGGGATTTCTTCTAAATTATCAGTAAATCCAGGATTGACATATCTAAGATTTACCAACATTTCCAAACCTTGAGGGATTTCCTTGATTGAAGTTCCTCCAAAGTCCAATTTCTTCAAAGCTAGAAGCTTCGATAAAGATGGCAAATTTTCTAAACTGCGACAACGATGCAGCATCAATGCATTGAGATTCTCCAGATTAGAGATAGAATTCGGCAAATTCACAAGAGGATTATTAGAAAGATCAAGAATCTTTAGATTAGGAAAGTGCCCAAAGGAGGATTCTGGAATTTCTTCCAATGAATTTCTTGAGAGTAACAAGGTTTAGAGCTTTTGACATATTGGAGACTTCATATTTGGAGGAATTGTTGATATGGAATTGTACATCAAGGAAGCGTATTCCAAATCTTCAGTCCATTCTTCCTCATTTGGTAGCTCTTTCAACTGCTTACCAGCTTTTACCAAAAAACCTTTTTTTGTGATATCCAATGCCGTATCTCGAACAACATCATGCATCTTTATTTGTGTAACTTCCCTAGCTCTTTCTAGCAAATAATTCTCTACGAGCTTCTGTAAAATAGAATAACCACAACCTTCCATTGCTTTTCTAGTTCCCATTTGATCTATAAGTCTTTCTTCCATCCAATATTCAATGATTTCCTCTTTTTTGATTTCATAATCTTCAGGATATAATGCTCAAAATAGAAAGCAAGGTCGGTCATTTTGTCTTAGATGATCATAGCTGAATTTTAAACATCCAAACACCTTTTTTTGCACATCCTGGATGCTTCTGATGTAACCTCTCAACTCATTCAAGGCATTTTCCCACAGAAGAGGATCGGATATTCCCCTCATACAACCAGCTACTGTGACAATTGCAAGAGGAAGTCCATCACATTCTCCCACAATATCTTTCATAATTGGTTCTAAAGTTGGATCAGGCAACATGTCTTGTCCAACTTTGCTTAAAAATAGCTGCCACGCCTCATCTGTAGAAAGACATGGCACTTGGACTTTCGTACAACCCATTGATCGAACAACCTCTTCTGTACGCGTTGTTAACAGTAATTTGCATCCATTATCTGCTTTTGGCTCGGGGATCCCAACTTCCTCAAGAGAAAAGCAGCTCCACACATCATCCAATATTAGCACATAGCTCCCTTGTTTCCTCAGCATTTCTGATAACTTTGCTGCACGTATGGTTTCGTCATCTGACAACTCTTCCTTCAATTGATATGCAATTTTCTTTTGTAACCTTCGAATATCAAAGTCCTGGGATACAACTGTCCAAATTACTTTGCTAAATTTGGTTTCTTCCACCAATTTATTATGGACATCCTTCATTGTTGTTGTTTTGCCTGTCCCTCACATCCCACAAACTCCAATCTTTCTAACTTCATCCCCCATCAAGTATTGATAAATTTCTTCTGCTTTAGTAGTGCCTGCTAACTCTTCTGTTGGCAGTTTGACCTTTGTTGTTGAAAGGATCATTAACCACCAAGCCACTAGAAAATTGACCTTCAGCATATATTTCTTTCATTGCTTGAGTCGCTTCATCAACAAGCTTCCCTAAGCAAGAACGAAAGAGATATTTCCCTTTACTGATTTTATCCTCAACAAGTTGAGCATGACCAAGCTTCTCCTCTACTTTTCTGAACCAACTTTCAACATCCTGCTTTGGCTTTTTACCAAAATGAAGCTCTTCTTACAACTGTTGTTGAACATCTGCCTCCCTAGCTCGCAAATCTGCTTGAGCTTGTTTGAAATCATCCACATATTTCTTGAATTTTCTATGGTAATTGAGATATCTTTTAGCTGGATGGCCGATGAACTTTATAACTTCAAGGATTGGCCCAACAAGGTCTGACATTATATTAACTTTAATTGCCATATTGATAGATTAATTCAAGAGTAGATTGATCAACGTATCAAGTTTATAAACTAAAGTTCTAACATAAATGGATGAATTAGGAACCATGTCCCATGATTAAAAGGACATAAAATTTTGTTCCAATCCCTGTTCACAAACTCAAACTTTTCCAAATAGAATTTACTAAAACTGCAGCATAATTCATGGAGGTTGCCTTATCACTTGAAGTAAATCAAGAAGTGAGGATGTGGAGCTGCTGGACTGCTGGGACTCCCTTCTACACCAATTCAACCGATACAAATAATTAATAAGAGAAATATTGAAATCAACGTGGCACTTTCAATTATCAAAAACTCCAGGAGCTTACAGAGAATCCCACTTTTGTGCTTTAACATTTTTTGCTTCTCTTTTTTTCTGTCGATCTGTAAATTTAAAAAGAAATACAATTTAAAGGCACACTAAGACATATGCTCGATTGTGAAGAGTGTAAAAGACTTTGATTTATATAATTTACACATATCCATTTAATAATGATATAAATTAATATGTTGGCATGTAATGTTGAAATAATTGAAAAAGACTAGGAGAAAAAGGCTTTCATATAAAAAAAAGTTTTTGAACTAAAATTAAATAATCATTCAAACTCTTATCGTTTTATTGAAATTAATTGAGCTCTTAAACATTTATTTTCACTCAATTAAGCCATTATTAGATAAAAATTGGTTAATCGTTATTATCGATTTCTGTCCAATTGACGGTTCAATCGAGTGAAAATAGATATTTAAAGGCTCTATTAAATAAAAATAAATGTTTAAGAGCTCAATTGATTGTAATAAAATGATAAAAACTTGAATGATTATTTAATTTTTGTTTGTATTTAGGGCAAAAAAAGTAGTAACTAAATACTAGCAAAATTTGTCTGTACAATGGAACATTATGTTTGTTCTTCCTTTTTTTTCTTTTTTTTTTTATTTAACATAAATACATGCAGTAAAGTTAAGGTGAAATTCATTGACGCAGTTAATATTGTTGAAACATATAATTACCTGAATAGGCAGTCTTGTAAATTTTGTGGATTCAGTGTTGCAATTGCAAAGGCTCTTTCCTCTACTCTGTTTCCACCGCTTCAAGAGAGTTACAGCTAAAGTAAGTCTTATGGTTAATAAAATGAAGAGCTATGTTTTTTTTTTTTTTTTTTGAGGTAAAAGTACTTAGGAAAATAGAAATTAAATTAACAAAAGGAAACTGAAGAGCAGTTTTTTGGTTTACAGAAAAACGGAAAATAGAAATTATTTAATCAACTAGGAAAAGAAAATTGAAGAGCTTGGCTTTCTTTATAGTTTTTTTTTTTTAAAGAAAAAAGAACAAGCTGGAAATTATGAAAAGAAAATCGACTGGCAGCTTCGTCTTTATATATTTAGATCCATTAAATTGAAAATCAGGACTGAAATTTAAGAAAAAATTGTTCTTTTCTTTTTTTTTTTTTTTTGCTAAAATTAAAATGAAGAAAATGAAATTAATAAGCAAATATGCTTTTTCTTTTCCTTTTGGAGTTATAAGAAAAGGGGAGCAGAAGTTGCTTGTACAGTTTAATTATGCATTATTTATTGAACTAATCTTATACCATGATGAACTCTATATGTCCCTTGTGACCCTGGTTACTTCACTTGGAAGAGTTTAGAACTTAGATGATGCATTATAAATCAATCATAGCATCTAGAGACTAAAAATATGCAAATTCAATTGGGTTTGAGTTAGATCATTTTAAGTAAATAAAAATCTTTTTATTTTAAGTTTATATTGTTAAGCATCCATTTTAAAATCAATTGGTAGTAAGTAGGAGGTGTTAGGCAAAAAGCTCCTATCCAATCAAGCCAGCAGAAGCTAAACAAAACAATTAATTAATCACACAAGAGACAATAATTTAATGTGATTCGATCCAATCAACTTTCATAAACAGATGAAAAAAAAGATTTACTAGTTGTAGAGAATTACAAACATACATCAAATCATATCATTTAAGGTCTATTTAAAGCAACGAGCTGGGTTTCGAGCATGACATTTAAGGTCTAGACCTAATCCAACCCAAATAGCTATTATATATTTTTAATATTTATAATTATGTTACATAAAAATAAATAGATAATTAAATAATATATGTTTATACTGTTGGGCTAAAAGCCTCCAATCCAATCACACCAGCGGAAGCGAAATCAAACAATAAATCAAACACACAAGAGATAACAATTTAACGTGGTTCGGTCCAACTGACCTACATCCACGGATGAGAAACAAAATCCACTAGTTGTAGAGAATTACAAACATACATCATATCATCAACCTCACTCAACAATCAATACTCATAAGACACTCTCAATCTCCTCTAGTCCTATGAAGTATTCTCTACCCAAACAAACACAAACCCAAACCCTTGTGCACTCTTTCAACATAACCAAACACATACCCATATGCTCCAATACATCATACCTATGTGAACCCTCTCAGTTTCCTCTAGTCCACTCTCAAACAAACATACACACCCATAAGACGTAGAGCCCCAATACTCCTATGGGGTGTCTATTCCACAAAACCCTACAATTCTCTTACATCTTTTTCTCATACCTAACCCTATAGAGACTTCACCTATTTATAATCATACAAACTTGCCCATTAAGAATCCCTCTCCTCTTAGAATTCTTCTCCTATAAGTCAAACTTGCCTATTAAGAATCCTTTTCCTTTTAGAATTCTTCTCTTACAAGTCAAGCTTACCTATTAAGAATCCTCTTTCTCTTGGAATTCTTTTTTTGCAAGTCTTCTTGTCCATCAAGCAATATCTGACAAATCCCAAATAAATCTCTAACAAATCTCAAACAAATCTCTTATGGGATTTGAGTCAATATTCCCAACAATCTTCACCTTGACTCAAATTTCATCAATCATCTATCTTCATGCTAGACATGCTTGGCTCCACCTGCAATGAAAGTCTCACAATCATCTTCTCTTCTCTTGTGTCTTCATGCTTCATACAAACCAATCCTCAATCTTCAAAACTTGAACTCGAACTCTTCTCTCGAATCGAGCTCTTCTGAACTTGCTTCTTTTCATGTCTCAAATCATGCACTTTCCAAACCTTTAGGTCTTTCCACATCTCGAACTTTCAGCTCTTTCACATCTCGAACCTTCAGCTTTTTTCACATCTTGAATCTTCAACTCTTCTCACATTTTAAACTTTCAGCTCTGATACCACTTGTTGGGGAACACCATAGCTCTGATACCATTTATTGGGCTAAAAGCCTCCAATCCAATCATACCAGTGGAAGCGAAATCAAACAATAAATCAAACACACAAGAGACAACAATTTAACGTGGTTCGGTTCAACTGACCTACATCCACGGATGAGAAACAAGATCCACTAGTTGTAGAGAATTACAAACATACATCATATCATCAACCTCACTCAACAATCAATACTCATAAGACACTCTCAATCTCCTCTAGTCCTATGAAGTATTCTCTACCCAAACAAACACAAACCCAAACCCTTGTGCACTCTTTCAACATAACCAAACACATACCCATATGCTCCCATACATCATACCTATGTGGACCCTCTCAGTCTCTTCTAGTCCACTCTCAAACAAACATACACATCCATAAGATGTAGAGCCCTAATACTCCTATGGGGTGTCTATCCCATAAAATCTTACAACTCTCTTACATCTTTTTCTCATACCTAACCCTGTAGAGACTTCACCTATTTATAATCATACAAACTTGCCCATTAAGAATCCCTTTCCTCTTAGAATTCTTGTCCTATAAGTCAAACTTACCTGCTAAGAATCTCTTTCCTTTTAGAATTCTTCTCTTACAAGTCAAACTTACCTATTAAGAATCCTCTTTCTCTTGGAATTCTTCTTTTGTAAGTCTTCTTGTCCATCAAGCAATATCTGACAAATCCCAAATAAATCTCTAACAAATCTCAAACAAATCTCTTATGAGATTTGAGTCAATATTTCCAACAATGTTTGACTTGCAAGAGAATAATTCTAAAAGGAAAGAATTCTTAATAGGCAAGTTTAACTTACAGGAGAAGAATTCTAAGAGGAGAGGGATTCTTAATGGGTAAGTTTGTATGGTTATAAATATGTGAAGTCTCTACAGGGTTAAGTATGAGAAAAAGATGTAAGAGAGTTGTAGGGTTTTGTGGGATAGACACCTCATAGGAGTATTGAGGCTCTACGTCTTATGGGTGTGTATGTTTGTTTGTGAGTGGACTAGAGGAGATTGAGAGGGTCCACATAGGTATGATGTATGGGAACATATGGGTGTGTTTGATTGTGTTGAAAAGGTGCACAAGAGTTTGGGTTTGTGTTTGTTTGGATAGAGAATACTTCATAGAACTAGAGAAGATTGAGAGTGTCTTATGAGTATTGATTGTTGAGTGGGGTTGATGATATGATGTATGTTTGTAATTCTCTACAACTAGTGGATCTTGTTTTTCATCCGTGGATGTAGGTCAGTTGGATCGAACCACATTAAATTGTTGTCTCTTATGTGTTTGATTTATTGTTTGATTTCACTCCGCTGGTGTGATTGGATTTGAGGCTTTTAGCCCAACAAATGGTATCAGAGCTGTGGTGTTCTCCAACAAGTGGCATCAGAGCTGAAGGTTTGAAATGTGAGAAGAGTTGAAGATTCAAGATGTGAAAAGAGCCGAAGGTTCGAGATGAAAAGAGCTGAAAGTTTGAGGTTTGGGAAGTACATGGTTTGAGACATGGGAAGAAGCAAGTCTCAAAGAGCTCGATTCAAGAGAAGAGTTCGAGTTTAAGTTTTGAAGATTGAGGATTGGTTTGTATGAAGCGTGAAGACATAAGAGAAGATAAGATGATTGTGAGACTTCCATTGTAGGTGGAGCCAAACATGTCTAGCATGAAGATAGATGATTGATGGAATTTGAGTCAAGGTGAAGATTGTTGAGAATATTGACTCAAATCACATAAGAGATTTGTTTGAGATTTGTTAGAGATTTGTTTGAGATTTGTCAAATATTGCTTGATGGACAAGAAGACTTGCAAAAGAAGAATTCCAAGAGAAAGAGGATTTTTAATAGGTAAGTTTGACTTGCAAGAGAAGAATTCTAAAAGGAAGGGATTCTTAATAGGCAAGTTTAACTTACAGGAGAAGAATTCTAAGAGGAGAGGGATTCTTAATGGGTAAGTTTGTATGGTTATAAATATGTGAAGTCTCTACAGGGTTAAGTATGAGAAAAAGATGTAAGAGAGTTGTAGGGTTTTGTGGGATAGACACCTTATAGTAGTATTGGGGCTCTACGTCTTATGGGTGTGTATGTTTGTTTGTGAGTGGACTAGAGGAGATTGAGAGGGTCCACATAGGTATGATGTATGGGAACATATGGGTATGTGTTTGGTTGTGTTGAAAAGGTGCACAAGAGTTTGAGTTTGTGTTTGTTTGGATAGAGAATACTTCATAGGACTAGAGAAGATTGAGAGTGTCTTATGAGTATTGATTGTTGAGTGGGGTTGATGATATGATGTATGTTTGTAATTCTCTACAACTAGTGGATCTTGTTTCTCATCCGTGGATGTAGGTCAGTTGGACCGAACCACGTTAAATTGTTGTCTCTTGTGTGTTTGATTTATTGTTTGATTTCGCTTTCGCTGGTGTGATTGGATTGGAGGCTTTTAGCCCAACAAATGGTATTAGAGCTGTGGTGTTCCCCAACAAGTGGTATCAGAGCTGAAGGTTTGAAATGTTGAGAAGAGTTGAAGATTCAAGATGTGAAAAGAGCGAAGGTTCGAGACGGAAAAGAGCTGAAAGTTTGAGGTTTGGGAAGTACATGGTTTGAGTCATGGGAAGAAGCAAGTCCAAAAGAGCTCGATTCAAGAGAAGAGTTCGAGTTCAAGTTTTGAAGATTGATGATTAGTTTGTATGAAGCATGAAGACATAAGAGAAGATAAGATGATTGTGAGACTTCCATTGTAGGTGAAGCCAAACATGTCTAGCATGAAGATAGATGATTGATGGAATTTGAGTCAAGGTGAAGATTGTTGGGAATATTGACTCAAATCCCATAAGAGATTTGTTTGAGATTTGTTAGAGATTTGTTTGAGATTTGTCAGATATTGCTTGATGGACAAGAAGACTTGCAAAAGAAGAATTCCAAGAGAAAGAGGATTTTTAATAGGTAAGTTTGACTTGCAAGAGAAGAATTCTAAAAGGAAGGGATTCTTAATAGGCAAGTTTAACTTACAGGAGAAGAATTCTAAGAGGAGAGGGATTCTTAATGGGTAAGTTTGTATGGTTATAAATATGTGAAGTCTCTACAGGGTTAAGTATGAGAAAAAGATGTAAGAGAGTTGTAGGGTTTTGTGGGATAGACACCTCATAGGAGTATTGGGGCTCTACGTCTTATGGGTGTGTATGTTTGTTTGTGAGTGGACTAGAGGAGATTGAGAGGGTCCACATAGGTATGATGTATAAGAACATATGGGTATGTGTTTGGTTGTGTTGCAAAGGTGCACAAGAGTTTGGGTTTGTGTTTGTTTGGGTAGAGAATACTTCATAGGACTAGAGAAGATTGAGAGTGTCTTATGAGTATTGATTGTTGAGTGGGGTTGATGATATGATGTATGTTTGTAATTCTCTACAACTAGTGGATCTTGTTTCTCATCCGTGGATGTAGGTCAGTTAGATAATTAAATAATATATGTTTATACAATAATTTGTTATTTTATATATATTAATTTCATTTAAACCTTAAATTAAATTAATAAACTATTTTTAGGCTTTATTTTTTCATGATTAATATATATTATAAGAATTATTTTCATTTTTTTCTCAAGAAAAATTAAAATTTGGGTGGGCTTAGGCCGCTTATTTTAAAAACGAGCCAGTCTTTAGCAACAAAATGAGGTTTGTATTTCAAGTGGGGTCGGGTCTAAACAAATTTGAAGTTTATTTATATGTTGTCTAGATTTGATCCAATCCAACCGAACTCAATTTGTATAATGGATAGGCCTACTTTTATTTATGATCTATAAACATAGAAATTGATTTCAATTATAATAATAGAAATAATTTTTAAAATTTTTTAAACATAATCAAGAAAAAATAATGGTAAAGAAAAGATATTGAAAGATAATTTAAAGCTATTAAATTTTAATAAATTACTAATCTACGTTATATCTATTATTTTTAATTATATTAATATTTTTAGAAAGTAAAATTATACTCAATTTAATTTTATATCATTTCTAATAAGTATTTAGGATATTTATATTTGGGTTAATTTGACCTCGAATTATTTTGAATTCAGATTAATTAGGTTTTAAATCATTTAGAGATTAGGTCAATTATGATTCGATTCAATTTTATTTTGAATTGAATGGGTTCAAGTTATTAATTTATTTGTTAAATCAGATCTATCAAGCATTGATGAGTTATATAGATATTTCAAGTTCGAATCAATGTTGTCAATATTATAATAACAAAATATTTGAAAATAGTTTTAGCGATAAAATATTGGACAACATGAAAGATTTTTTTTCGTAGAACAATTGAAGCATGAAAGTTTTACGAATAATTTAGAAAGTCAACTTTAAAATCAACATATCAACCCTTCTCAGATAAATTATCGTGACAATAAATTAATGATTTCCCAAGTCGCTTATTAATTGACAAAGAAATGAACTCTCCAACTAAAAATTAAAAGCTAAGAAATCCATAAGTGCATTTCACAGAGGGTCTAATATGTAAGGGAAAAGCAAGCATGCGACGAGAAGAAGTTAAACATGTACTTGATTCCAAAAAATATATGATAGAAGAAAACACATACCCGGCTTGAATTTCTTGTGTTTTTTGAATGATCAAGAAGCTTGGAAAAAAGAAATGATTTTAGCTCATTCCACCAAAGAAACCAGATTTACCAAGTCTGTACGACTTGTTAATGCTTTGCAAGGATGAATTTTTATGTTCAGAGATTTTGTGAAAATTCAGAGAATTAGAACTATCAGAATCAATCAAAATATGTGAATTCAAAATAGAAGGTGACATGCAAAGATATATGATGTAGCACGCTTGTTTGAGATTTGATTCTCAACGAAAAAGGAAAAGATTGATTCAAGTAAGGTAAATGCTAAATGCTGTCTCTACATAAGAAATGTGTCAGACTTTGTTAGATACTAATCCTCTATGAGAAGAAAAGATCAATATTCCAAGCAAAAGCTTATGCCATAAACAGAGCTTGTGTTCTTTTCTTTTTTACAAAGCAAATCGTAGCCTGAAAATAATTAAAAGAATGGATTGTAAGTATTAGGATTTAAATGTTAGACCTGTTAGGTATCACATCCTAAGGTTACTTATAAATCAATTAGGCCAAGTCTTATGTTCAAATTTATGTTCTTTTACCTTGTTTTGATAAGCGAGTAGAAGTAATGATTTATATTCGGTTTAAGGTTGATTCAAAATTTTTATGTGCATGTCCAATTAAGCTTACCCTTTTTTTGCTAAGCTCCAATTAAGCTTACATTTTCACAAGTATTAATGCACCACGAACCAAATGACCCCTATATATTAGATCTCTGTATTCTGTAATCTCAAATCTTGTTTAGCTCTCAATACTTTAAATTTTGGGCATTCTTTTCTAATTTTTGCATTGCAAATTCCACTTCAAATTTCAAAACCGATAATAATAAAATGCAAATAGTTACGACAATTTACTAAAGACCAAAGTCTTTTTAACTCAATTCGAATTTTGACTAAAAATCAATTCCTCAATTTCAGTTTTATTCTAAATCATGAACCAAGATCGTAATATTAATACAAAATAAATTATGATTCAAATCTATTTACTAGCAAAATAAATGTGCATGCTCAAATGATATCCATACTTATTTCACTAATTGAATTAATTACAAATCAATAATCTAAACTTTGGATACGACCCAATCCATTTATCATATAAAATTTTGTAAATATTGGTGATAAATTGTTATAATGTGACAATGAGACATTAATAATGAAGAATAAAATATTAATAAATTTTACAAATGTTTATAATCAACTCGTAAATTTTTAAAGTTGGATAATCAAAATAAAAACTTTTGAAAAGTTAAAGTATCCAAAAGTGTAAATTATCCTTTTTTAATTTTCAAAATTTTATTTATTATAAAAAATTTAACATCACGTTGATAATGTGATATAATATTGTCACTAGCTGAGACTTAAGCTCCAAGCTCACATGGCTCCAGGATACGGAGATGGACTCTTTTGCATCTCAGATCAGCCTGCCATAAGAAATGGTGCACGAACACTCTAGATTGCAAGGTTTTGATGCCAAATATGCTACAAAATGAAAAGGCACAACAAATGTCTAAAGAAAGGCTAATAAAAGAACAACATAAAGTTTTAGGTAAGAGTAAGGATCTTATTACTCAATGGTTCTGGTCTTTGTGTACAAAGAGAGTAAGGGACTCTCTATTTATAGTTGAGTTTCCCTTACAATCAGTGCTGAAATACATGGCTAAATTATAGGGATTACATTAATTTAAATCCCTTGATTCTAGGAGATATGATAGTTTTTTATTCTAAGCGATATGATGTTGCAGCATATTCCCAGCATCTTTGATCCAATCTGAGTGAGAATCTATCCTGGCTAATTCCAAACCCATGCTCAGCACCACCTGCGCTTGGGCTTGTGCTCGTGCCTACACCTGGGCCTAACTGAGTGTTTTCAACTCTAATTATCTCAAGTTTGTGTTCAGGAGTGCCCAACATGCTAACCACATCATGTGTCATTGCCATGTCATATTGTCATGGGAATAGAATCTTTTGTGTCTTAGATCAACCTAACACAAGGGTACATGGACACTTTAGACTGCAGGGTTTGACCACCCAGTACACTACAAAATGAAAGGGCACAATGTGCTTGGAGCTAAAGTCTCAACCTGTGACAATATGACATGGCAATAACACATGACGTGGTTAGCATGTTGTTAGTATATAACGGTTGGTTGAGAAAATAAAAATAATTTCATAAACATTAGTGACTAAATAATAACCTTTTATAGTTAGGTGACCAAAATAAAAATCATCTAAAATTGGGTGGCTAATCATGTAATTTATCCCTATTTTTTGTGCTACTTCGTATGCAACTTTAATTGGAGGTTAATACTCGTTAATTATAGTTCAGCTTTATAATGATTCTCACAATTCTTTCATGTTTAGAAGAGATGTGATTCCTTTTAATTCGTAAAGAAACAAAATATTTGACTATTGAGAAAACAAACATTAAACATCTCTACATTATGTACGACTAATTAGACCAAAAATAAATCTTTATATACAATTGAAATTAAATAAAATTACAATGACTAAAAAATATATCAATGACGAAGTGTTATATTCATTATCAAAATAGCCTAAAATAGCTATTTAAATTTCCTAATATAAGGATTGGTAAATTAATATTAATCTAAGCATAACCACAATATCCAAACCCACACTTAATTCTCGGTGAGCATTGCTTGTCACACGTTCTACAGTGGTTAGAATTATGAACAACATCAGTACAAACTCCACCACAGCAACGCTGCCCAAATTTGCATCTATTGCCACATTGTCAGCAATTATACAAATCACGAAGAACATTGAGACAATGTTTCTTACAGCAATGTAGGCTAGCATTATTGTTCGCAGAAATCCCATTGCGCATATTATAATAAGAGTTGGGATCGCAATGTGTATCTTTCTTAATTTTATCTTTCTTCATTGCATTTGATAAGAACCGACTCTTTGATCGAAGGTTAAGTATAATGAGAGGATGATCGAGTACATAATCTTCTTCATCGTCTTCTATTTCTAATGAGAAGGTTACATGACGATACAAGGATAGGAGTGAAATCGTAAGGGAGAGAATGGCTATGTTCTTGAGAATGTTAGTAGCCATTCTTTCAAATGGAAGGGAACTTTTGCACAAAAGAGTTTAAGCTAAGGGAAGGTGAAGGGTATTTTAAGGTGCAAGTTTGAGATAAATTATTCCATAATATAAGGGAAGGGATGGGAAGTAATATTTTTTCAAAGTTTTAGCTTAGTTGATTTATGTAATTGTCATAACGTCTAAATCCATAGATCTATCGCTATACATTGACTTAAAGAGTCACCACCAATCTTTTTTGTTTAGGTGTGATTGGTCACCTAAGAAATCTATCCTTTCAAGGAACACCTAAGTTTAAAGGTTCCTAAAAAAATAGGTTCAGGTCTATTAACCAGAACAGGGTTCGGGAGTTCGGTTACGAGTGAGAAAGGTTATAGCACCCTCACAACGCCCATCGAAAGATGGTACCAGATCAATTTCGTGTCATCCAATAAGTCTTAAAAATTTTACCGAGTAATTAATTATTGCAAATTATTCTTAATTGACTCCAATACTTTTGGCAGAAAATTAAAAAAATTCTCTCATCTCAAGAGTATACAAGAAAATTACTGTTTTATTTGCAGAGACTCCATTGTCGGATTATTTAACATTAAAAAATTTTAAGAAAAGAAAAAAAGAAAAAAAGAATAATGATTCAACTTTTAATGCAAATCCTTTTCTTTTTATTTATTTATTTTTTAAAAAAACTCATTGTTTTTGTACAAGAAAAATTGATATTTTCAACTTTTCCTTAAAGCATTTGGAGTTTTTATTTTAAGGAAAATTGATGCTTTCAACTTTTCCTTAAAATGTTTTTCTTGATAATTTTTATTTTTGAGAAAAATTGGTACTTTCAACTTTTTCCCAAAATGTGTTTTTTGGAAATTTTATTTTAGAAATTGTGCTTTAATGAAAATGGATACTTTCAACTTTTTCTCAAAATACTTTTTTCTGAAAATTTTATTTTAGAAATTTTATTTTCAAGAAAAATTGATACTTTTAATTTTTTTCTCAAAAATATTTTTAAAACACTTTAATTTTAAAGGAAAATTGATATTTTCAACTTTCCCACAAAATGCTTTTGGCAATTTTATTTTTATTTTTATTTTTTTAAAGAAAATTGATAATTTCAATTTTTCATTAAAATGTTTTTTTTAATTCTTTTTTTCCTAATTTATTCATGCAAAAAATACTCTAAAATAAATAAATAAACACACAAATAAATAATAATAATAATAATAATAATAATTAATAAATCAATAAATAATACCAAAAAAAAAATCGAAGCGACTCAGCTGGAATGTTGGTGCGGCTCGGCTCCAGACACAAAAAGGAGCTGAAATGACGCGGCTCGAGGTATGGCTCGGCTCCAAACACAACAGGGAATAGGTGAAAGCGAGTTGAAGTGGGTTGCGCTATGGGTCAGGTTGGATCACCCACTGCCAAAACACGTGAATCTTTTCTCCCATGACGATCCGTGTAACTTATATATTCCAAAGGCACCTGAGCACCGCAAGACAGCTTAGATAAAAGAGAGATTAGATCCTCAAGTTTTGATATCTCCTCACCGGCAAACTTCTTAATGATAGCATGTCGAGGAACTCCAGCTCTAGATAGCGTATACCTTTTGACTAATTAGGTATGATAATTTTCGTAAATAAAATCAGGTAGACTAACCCAGGGTCCGAGACATAAACAAGACCACATTGGAAACGAAAATTTCTTGCCTGTTGGTAAGATAGAGCATGTATTACTGCACCACTTACTTCTAAAAAATGAGCAGGAGTTATTGAATGTAAATCCTGAACCAATAATTGCACACTCAATGGTGTGCCACCTCTTTCAATTTGTAACTATCATCTGCTCAACACTGTCATCAAGTAAAGTTTCCAACTTCAGAAATTGGGTAATTACCTCCCGATTCACCCAAACAAGCACACCACCTGGCTCCAAATGGTTATGAGCTGGGCCACCTGGCACTATGGAGTCAACAACAAGCATTCCAGTTTCACCTTGTACAGATGCATGCCATGCCATCTGCTTTGTTTCACTTTGGAGACCAAGCTGACGTATCTCATCAAAACCCTTATGGAGAAATGTAGCCTGAAGTGTACCACGAGGTATAGAAACTGCTTCCCATTTACTCCTGTATGAATCTCCTTTCTGGAGAAATTTTAATGCCCTTACTACTCGTTCCAAAGGTTGAAAACAGGCAGATGCACTGGATGATGACTTGCCACCAGCATTCAAGGCCACTGCTCTGCCTTGCCAATCAATCACTGGGGATCCACTTGAACCACCTTTAGTCTCGGATGCTGCTTGCAAGTAGAATGTGTTGAGGTTATTATAGCCATCCTTTTTATACTGAGGAGCATCTTTATCCAAACGAGCAAGAGTACCAGCCAATTAGGAAACCTTCTCTCCACTATCATTACCAACAACCCTGATTTCTAACCCAACACAAGCAGCCTCTGAAGCAAGTGGAATCTCCTCATAGTTTAAAAACTGAATGGCATCAGGATTGTAACCAAAGAAGCCAAAATCATGAACTGGATCTCTATATATAGGATGCACAGTAATTTTTTCTCGATTTACAAACATTGCTTCGGCAACAACAGGTCCTGGTTTGACCACATGCCGATTAGTGAGAATAATTCTTCTTCGCTTATCAATGACAAAACCAGTAGCAGAACCAGCACCGGCGGGCTTCTTATCAAAAGCATGGCAATCGGTAATACGGAGGATGACGACAGCAGGAACAACTTTATTGAGAGACTTCTGCCAATCCTCGGCAGTGGCGAAGTTCTCTTTGAACGCCGGATCAATCTCCATACAAAGCTCTTCTTTGATCGTTGATTCTAATTCCATCTCTGTCTCCAATCCTAACCTCTCGAATGGATCTCCCATTCAAAGTTACTTCGAAATTCAAAAAAGGATAAGATAAAAGGTTTCTTATCTCTTTTTTCTTTTTGGTGCGTGTGTTTTTTGCCCTTTCTATGTTTTTCTTTTCTCCACCATCTCCCTCGTGCCAGTGCTGAATTTATAGGACTAAACTTAGGAGAATTTTAAATCAATCATGATTCCTCTTGCCTTATCAAAGAAAAACCAAAATTTATCTTCCACAAGATGAATCCCACTCTAACCCTATCACTGCCACTCCCTTCCTCCCATTAAGTTCTGCCTTATAAAAATATTAAGCAAATAATGATGAAATTAGACTAGAACTAAATCACAAAACATTAAAAATAAATAAAATTCTACAATTGAGCTTGTATCGAGCTTCCCATCGACGAAAATCTCGGACAAAATGGGGTGTTTACAGCTGCCCCTCTTTGTGCATTTTCTGTGAAACAGAAATTATGCAAAGACGTAGACACCCAATCAAGACTCAACTCGACACTTTTCTATTTTTTTTTTAGTAAACAAAGCTCATCTAAATAAAGGCTCAATGACTTTAAAAAAAATAAATGCTCCTCTAAACAGAGGCTCAACGACTTTGAAAAATAAATTGCTCCTCTAAACAGAGGCACCAAAACTTTTGAAAAATAAATTGCTCTTCTAAACAAAAGCACCACAACTTTTGAAAAATAAATTGCTCCTCTAAATAGAGCCACCACAACTTTTGAAAAATAAATGCTTCTCTAAACAGAGGCAACCACGACTTTGAAAAATAAATGGCTCCTTGACAATCCTGACCAGATGAGTTATAAATCATGTCTGATGGGATTTGTAATGGAAACTAAAAGATTCACAATTTGAGTTCAATAGCCAAAGGTCCAGATTTGCAAGAACTTTTCAACTGCATAAAAATTCATTAAAATTTGATTTTCAAAATTTCAGTTTTATAAGAATTTGATTCACAATATCTCAGGATTCATAAATTGCAAGACTTGCATCCACTTTCAAAGAGTCTCATTTGAATTTTGGAGATTCACATCCAAAAGTTCAAAGCTTCTCACATTCGACAAATTCGGGGTTCACATCCAAAAAGTTTAAAGCTTTTCATTTAAATTTTGGAGATTCATCCAAAAGTTCAAAGTTTCTCATTCAAGTTCAAAGACTCATATGCAATAAAACTTAAAGTTTCACATCTAAGTTCAAAGGTTCTCACTTAGAGATTCACATCCAAAAGTTGAGTTCAAAGCTTTTTGTTTGAATTTTGGAGATTCACATCCAAAAGTTCAAAGATTCTTATTCTAGTTTGAAGATTCACATTCAATGAACTTTAGGGTTTCACACCTCAAAGATTCTCATTTAAGACTCGAAGATTCTCATTTGAAAACATCTTAAAGGTTCTCATTTAAGACTCAAAGATTCTCATTTGAAAATGTCTTAAAGATTCTCATTTAAAAACGTCTTAAAGATTCTCATTTAAAAACATCTTAAAGATTCTCATTTAAGACTCAAAGATTCTCATTCAAAATTTCTTAAAGATTCGCATTTGAAATGTCTTAAAGATTCTCATTTAAGAAATCAGGATTTCATCACAATATTCAAAATTTCTTTTTCAAATAGGCTTTAAAGTTTTACCAAAGTCAAAATCTTGTGTGTACTGAATGACACGATCAATGATGCAAATGCTTTTTTAATGATGCAAATGTAACAATCTAAATTCTCACAATACCCTATTTTGAGTCATAATTCAAATGCTTACTGGCTGATGCATGTCAAAACAAAGTTTTAATTCATCGAATTATGTGCATGTACTATTCAAACAACAATGCTAACATAATGCATGGAATGTGGATGTCATGAAATTCTAATCAAAATGTGGTAATATAGTTCTCAAGACTCCATCATCTCACATTTTCTCCTTGTTTAGCTTCTCAACACTTTGGAACAAGTTTCATCAACTAATCATCATTATTTACATCACTTAGTCACCATCCATAGGCTTCTCAACACTAACAATTCCAACACAAGTTTCATCCATTGCCCTACATCGTTTAATCACCACTCACAGGCTCTTCAGTACTAGTAATTTCAGCATAAATTTCATCCATTGACCCATACTATTTCCACCATCTTTCACAGGCTTCTCAGCACTAGCCATTTTAGAATAAACTCTGTCTTCTGATCGACATTATGTTCATCATTTGATCATCATTGACAGGCTATGTCGATCATATTCATCACTTGGCTGCACCATACACCTTCTCAAATCATCATTTTTTAGGTTTTTAACATCTCTTCTTTTTTCTTTTATCGTCTCAGATTTCTTTTCAAAGGAATGCAAGATTCTTTTATGCATATTGTCATTCATTCATCATCATTTCAAATCATGAAAAATATAATACAATCATACATTTTCTCGATTTACTTCGGGGATGCAATAATAAGGGAGCACAAAGTGAATTGGAAAAAAGTAATCAAAGAGGAACAAATTTGGTACAAAAACAAATGGGGAGAGAAACAAGTTGGATGTATGTCATTAAGCTGAATAAGATATTTAAACAAATGAATATTCAAACAATTCTAAATATTAATCCAAGATTTTTTCAAAAACTCATTCTATTTACTGTCAAAATAATTTTGAGCTCCTTGAACTTTGCCTCAGTCTTTGAGGGATCTTTAGATGTTTTGATCTCTCATCTATGTGAACTGTTTATCCCACTCTTAGCTTAGAGGTTTTTCTACCCAAATTGCCCTTTTCTCTCATTTATATTTTTTTTTCTTTTTGTTTTCTCTATTTTTTGTTTTATTTCTTTTCTTATCTTTTTTATTCTTTTTATTCTTTTATTCATTTTTTTTCTCTTTCACCTATTTTCACATCAATCTTTAGAGCAACCAAGCTTGATTCTGTCATTCCATCATGAGGATGCCTTAGCGTAACATATGATTATTCAATTCGAGCATTCACATTTGATCCAAATAGACTTTTAAAAGTTTAATGTAGGCCACGGTGAGAGGCAAAAAAAGAAGTAGATACAATAGACTCAAAATATGTGTTTAAAGGGTTTAAAACCAAATTATCATTTTTCATCTATGCAGCTTGGCATTTTGCCTCATTCCACATCATTTTACTATTTTTTCCTTTTTCATCTCATTCTTCACAAAAGGACTCTCATTACTTTGCCCTAACTTGTTATGGCATTCATTGTTTTCTTTTTTTTTGAAACCTTTTGTGATCTTTGGGGTTTTTTTTTTCAAAAATTATCCCCCAGTGTGGAGAGTGATCCTTGGGCAGGGTTCTTTTAGAAAAAAAAATCATAACAAGCTCAAAAGGGTAACGATGAAGGGTTTTTCGAATGGTAAAAGAAAGATAGCCATTTTTCATCTCAAATGTGAATGCTTTCTTTGAACATCATCTATTGAACAAAAACAAGCTCATGAATCTTTATAAGAGACTGCACTTCTTCAAGTCATATTAATTTCACATCTGTTAGGAGTTGGCTTCTTTTGCTCAAATAATCTCTTTAAATCAATGTGAATGAGTTCTCAAAATTAAATCTCAAAATTATTGCTATCATTGTCTAAACATTCATCATTTGAAATTCAAGAATGGGAACAAAAAGTTATGAAAGGTGACAAAGTATGGAATAGTAGTTGAATGGAAAAGAAAATGTAATGAAATGCATTAAATTGACTTTTATTGAAATGATAACAAGTGAAATCATATTGCAAAGAAAGAATTCCTAACATTACTATGAAAGAAATCTTAAAATGACAAGCAGCTTCCAATAGCCTGAACAACCTTTTCAAAATTATACCCTTGTGGAATTAGGTGAATGATCTTTATTGATATCTTGCCCCTCGATTTATTGCAACTCTCCAAGCCTTTTTTGATCAATGTGTTCTTGATTTTCACTCAGAGCATTGACATTATGATTAGGCAATTGATTGCCACTAACATTAGGGGTTGTTGCTCATCATTGACTAAAACTTATCATCCCATCCTTGATTAACCGTTGCACTTTATGTTTCAAAGCAGTGCAATTTTCAGTGAAATGACCAGTAATTCCATAATGGTAGTCATAGTGGGTTGTAGGATCATACCACTTAGGATAAGGTGGCTTGAACAGCTCTACACGGATAGGGCAATCAAGTGGTTATTATGGAGCTCTCGGTATAACTCCGTATAAGTTATGGGGATTGGATCAAATACGAGCTTTTCTCGGATAGTCCATTGCTCTCGTAAACCACTTGCTGGGTTAGTAGGACTAGTTTGAAGTCTTGCTGGAGGTTGAATGTTAGGGTTGTATGTGGAAGCTTGGGGGCTAAAAATAGGTTAGTATGTAGATGGGTAAGATGGTTATAGTATGGACTGGTATAGGTAGGATGAGGTATTGTTCACAGTATGATAGTATGGGGAGTAACCTTATGGATAGGGTTGTATCCCCTGAACTGTCTGTCAAAGCCTACAGCTTGAGCTCTAGTCTCTTTTTTCTCAGGTGCCTTCTTGGTTTCCCTTCCTTTTAACTTGTCATTTTTAATGGCATTCTCAATGATTTCGCCTAAGATCACCATGTCAGTAAATTTTTTTGTGGCATTCCCTATGATCTTTTCATAATATAAAGATTTCAAAGTGCTAACAAATAATATAGTGGTCTTTTTTTCAATCAAAGGAGGTTGTACTTGAGTAGCTATGTCCCTCTAACTTTGGGCATATTCTTTGAATGATTCAGTCGTCTTTTTTTTTTTTTTCATATTTTACAAGGAAAGGCAATCAAGAGCTAAGTCTATGATATGTTGGTATTGACTAATGAAGTTATAGGTCATATCACTCCAAGAATGAATATGATTCTTGTCCAGTTGGATATACCACTTAACAGCAGAGCTAGTGAGGTTGGCTTGAAAGACGTGCATCGAGAGCTTTCAATTATTGGCATGGGCAGCCATTTTTTGATAATACATAGTAATGTGAATCTTCGGACACTTTGTACTATCATACTTTTTGAACTCTGGCACCTTATACTTCAGAGGGATAATCGCATTCGAGACTAAACAGAGTCTAACAGCATCAACAGAACCATAAAAACCAGTCCCCTCTATGGCCCATAACCTTTGTTCTAGCATGCTAATCTTTAAGTCTTCCTGGGATTTAACCACTTTTGGTTTTTCTTTCAGTTCATCCAGATTAGGAACTTGAATCGATTCTACTACCTTTTTGGTAAAGACAAGATTTACACAGCTGTGGTAATGCCCTAGATTAGAAGCTGATTACATTTTAGGATATGTAGGATATGTGAATTGTTGTGGTGGAATTTCTTGTGTAGACTAGGCTTTAGGTGGACCAAAACCATGTGGATATAAGGGATCGATCATTTTTTATGATGGATGGTCCTGTTGACTAGTATTCTCTTCTACATTTTTTCCCTTATTTAGCTTATTGAGAGCATCCCGAATCTTACTCAACTCATTTTCCAGCTTTTCCTATACCTTTTCTAATTTTTCAAATTGGTGAGAGTTTTCTTGCTCTATTTCTCTAGCTCTGGCTCTTATGTCATATCAGTAGGTGGGGTTCTTACTGGATGGAGCTATCCTTGAACCTTAAGTACCACAATTATGATAAAAAATGATATGCTTTATGCAGGGTATGTTTGTAAATGGAATGTGAATCTTCATAGATGAAATGAGAATGATACAAATGATAATGTTAAAATATGATCATGAAAATGATGCATAGAATGCAATGATGTAAATGCACAAAATCAAACAAACAACATGGTTAGTTTCATGGATGAAATGAAAGTGATGCAAATGCATAATGTTACATATGACAATAAAACTAATGCACAAAGTCAGACAATCAAAATGGTTAGCAAGTCACAAATTATTCCTTCTTATATCCTAGTTTTGGGTTATATCTATCAATTGGGTAAGAAAGGCTCTATCCTAAGGCTAGCTTCTTAAGTGTACATTATATACAAGGTTAGGTGACTTTACCTACTAAAGGTTCCTAAATTGTTCTTACATCATTGTCCATATAGACTAGTAAGGTAGTCCAATCCTCACCCATCACAAGCTACCAACGGAAAAGATTCAATTTGAGTGAGGGTATTTCGTTAGCCACTGCGGAGCTATTAAAACCTCACAAAAGCATAGGTACTTTACTCTTTCTTAAAAGGATGGAGCTCGGGTATAAAGCTCATGTGATGCACATGTATATGTATGACAGAGTTAATGAAGTAAATAAATAGAATGAATGAATAAAAAATCCACACAAAAAAGTTCAATTTTATTATGCTTTTGGATAACATAAATTTATTTACTGGCCTGACTCTCGGCTGTCCCTAATGGAGTCGTCAAATTATCATAACGTGTAGATCCATGGATCTATCGCTAGACATTAACTTAAGGAGTTGCCACCAATCTTTTTTGTTTAGGTGTGATTGGCCACCTAAGGAATCTATCCTTTCAAGGAACACATAAGCTTAAAGGTTCCTAAAAGAATAGGTTCAGGTCTATTAACTAGAACAGGGTTCAGGAGTTCGGTTACGAATGAGGAAGGTTATAGCACCCTCACAACGCCTATCGAAAGATGGTATCGGCTTAATTTCGTGTTATCCAATAAGCCTTAAAAATTTTACCGAGTGACTAATTGTTGAAAATTATTCTTAATTGACTCCAATACTTTTGACAGAAAATTAAGAAAATTCTCTCACCTTAAGAGTATACAAGAAAACTACTGTTTCACTTGCAGAGACTCCATCGTCGGATTATTTAACATTAAAAAATCTTCAAGAAAGGAAAAAAAGAAAAAAAATAATGATTCAACTTTTGATGCAAATCTTTTTCTTTTTATTTATTTAAAAAAAAAACTCATTGCTTTTGTACAAGAAAAATTGATACTTTCAACTTTTCCTTAAAGCATTTGGAGTTTTTATTTTAAGAAAAATTGATGCTTTTAACTTTTTCTTAAAATGTTTTTCTTGATAATTTTTATTTTTGTGAAAAATTGGTACTTCCAACTTTTCCCCAAAATGTGTTTTTTGGAAATTTTATTTTAGAAAAATTTTAAGAAAAATTGATACTTTCAACTTTTTCCTCAAAAATATTTTTAGAACACTTTTATTTTCGATGGAAATTGATACTTTCAACTTTCCTTCAAAATGCTTTTGAAAATTTTATTTTATTTTATTTTTTTAAAGAAAATTGATAATTTCAATTTTTCCTTAAAATGTTTTTTTTAATTCTTTTTTTCCTAATTTATTCATGCAAAAAATACTCTAAAATAAATAAATAAACACACAAATAAATAATAATAATAATAATAATAAATAAATAAATAAATAATACAAAAAAAATCAAAGCAGCTCGGGTGAAAGGTTGACGCGGCTCGACTCTAGACACAAAAAGGGGCTGGAACGGCATGGCTCGAGGTATGGCTCGGCTCCAGGCACAACAGAAAATAGATGAAATTGGGTTGAAGCGGGTTGCACTACGGGTCGGATCGGATCATCCACTGCCAAAACACACGAATCTTTTCTCCGATGACGATCCGTGTAACTTATATATTCCAAAGGCACACGAGCACCCCAAGACAGCTTAGATAAAAGAGATTAGATCCTCAAGTTTTGATATCTCCTCACCGGCAAACTTCTTAATGATGGCATGTCGAGGAACTCCAGCTCTAGATAGCGTATGCCTTTTGACTAATTAGGTATGACAATTTTCGTAAATAAAATCAGGTAGACTAACCCAGGGTCTGAGACATAAACAAGACCACATTGGACACAGAAATTTCTTGCCTGTTGGTAAGATAGAGGATGTATTACTGCACCACTTACTTCTAAAAAATGAGCAGGAGTTATTGAATGTAAATCCTGAACCAATAATTGCACACTCAATGGTGTGCCACCTCTTTCAATTTGTAACTCTATCTTCTGCTCAACACTGTCATCAAGTAAAGTTTCCAACTTCAGAAATTAGGTAATTACCTCCCGATTCACCCAAACAAGCAACCACCTGGCTCCAAGTGGTTATGAGCTAGGCCACCTGGCACCATGGAGTCAACAACAAGCATTCCAGTTTCACCTTGTGCAGCTGCATGCCGTGCCATCTGCTCTGTTTCACTTTGGAGACCAAGCTGACGTATCTCATCAAACCCCTTATGGAGAAATGTAGCCTGAAGTGTACCATGAGGTATAGAAATTGCTTCCCACTTACTCTTGTACGAATCTCCTTTCTGGAGAAATTTTAATGCCCTTACTACTCGTTCCAAAGGTAAAAAAAAGGCAGATGCACTGGATGATGACTTGCCACCAGCATTCAAGGCCACTGCTCTGCCTTGCCAATCAATCACTGGGGATCCACTTGAACCACCTTTAGTCTCGGATGCTGCTTGCAAGTAGAATGTGTTGAGGTTATTATAGCCATCCTTTTTATACTGAGGAGCATCTCTATCCAAACGAGCAAGAGTACCAGCCAATATGGAAACCTTCTCTCCACTATCATTACCAACAACCCTGATTTCTAACCCAACAAAAGCAGCCTCTGAGGCAAGTGGAATCTCCTCATAGTCTAAAAACTGAATAGCATCAGGATTGTAACCAAAGAAGCCAAAATCATGAACTGGATCTCTATATATAGGATGCACAGTAATTTTTTCTCGATTTACAAACATCGCTTCGGCAACAACAGGTCCTGGTTTGACCACATGCCGATTAGTGAGAATAATTCTTCTTCGCTTATCAATGACAAAACCAGTAGCAGAACCAGCACCGGCGGGCTCCGTATCAAAAGTACGACAAGCGGTAATACGCAGGACGACAACAACAGGAACAACTTTATTGAGAGACTTCCGCCAATCCTCGGCGGTGGCGAAGTTCTCTTTGAACGGCGAATCAATCTCCATACAAAGCTCTTCTTTGATCGTTGATTCTAATTCCATCTCTGTCTCCAATCCTAACCTCTCCAATGGATCTCCCATTCGAAGTTACTTCGAAATTCAGAGAAGGATAAGATAAAAGGTTTCTTCTCTCTTTTTTCCTTTTGGGTGCGTGTGCTTTTTGCCCTTTCTATGTTTTTCTTTTCTCCACCATCTCCCTCGTGTCAGTGCTGAATTTATAGGGCTAAACTTACGAGAATTTTAAATCAATCATGATTCCTCTTGCCTTATTAAAGAAAAACTGAAATTTATCTTCCACAAGATGAATCCCGCTCTAACCTTATCACTGCCACTCCCTTCCTCCCATTAAGTCCGGTCTTCTAAAAATATTAATCAGATAATGATGAAATTAGACTAGAACTAAATCACAAAACATTAAAAATAAATAAAATTTTACAATTGAACTTGTATCGAGTTTCCATCGATGAAAATTTCAGACAAAATAAGATGTTTATAGTAATTATCTTTAAGAGATTATATCTCGTAGGCTTGAAGTTCAAATCTCAATACCTACAACCCCTATTCCATTCTCAAACTATGATTTCCTTATTAAAAAAAAGAAAAAAGACAGGCCAAGTTCTTGATTTAATGAGTTATTAATCAAGTGCATGTAAATAATTGGTGATCTTGATTCTTGGTAGGACCATTGAATGTCTGATCTATTAAATAAAAAAAATGGCCTTAATACATGTACTTTGAACTGGTTGTACCATTGATCTGTATCTAACCAGTCGCAATTTTTAAATAGCTCAACTGCACACAATTTCTTTTGTCATAAATTATTATGTATACTATATTTTTCTAAAAATCACAAAAGTAAAAATCCATTCATAAGATTTTTTTAGAAATTTTACAAGCACCTCAAAAATGAAAAAAAAAAGACAAAAATATAATTTTAATTGTTTATGTTTTGTCTAATATCAATCCTTATTCACCAAAAAAAAAAAAGTAAACACGTTTCCAAGTTTTGAATTTCTAAAATTGTGTGTTAGTAATTCATACTTGCATCCAAAAATACATTTCAAATTTGGGTTTCTTGTATCAAAAAGGAAAGAGAAAAAAGTAATAAAAACATCAATGCCTGCCAAAAAATGACCTGAAAAAATTCTATATAAATGCTGGACTCTCTACCATGTAATATATTTTTATCACACTTGTTTTCTCTTACCACGTAATATGTGTTAATTATATTTTTTTATACAACAAAGTACAGCAAATGATTGAAGGATAATTGAAGTTAAAGTGTTGACATTACATGATACCCTCATCAAGTTGGGAATGAAAAAATGGTGAAATTTGAAAAAGTCTACTATCAAAATTAATTTGGAAATTTATGATTGGAAAATTTGTGGTGAACTAATTAGGGACTCTAATCATTGAAATTGAGAAAAGGGTTTTAGTTAATGTTGAAGTATAGCAACGCAGACAGGCAATGATTTGATGAAAAAAGTGGTGAAGAGTTAGTCAACCTTAAAGCAGGCAAGCATTGGTGGAGACATGAAAGTTGTTATGACACATGCAGCTGATCCTCTTTCCCGGCATGAAATGATTCCTCAACCTTTCACCAGCTATCAAATTATGGCTCTCTTTCTGTGAATGTCAAAGACTTCTCCCATTTCCCTCATCAAAAAGTCTCCAAAGAGATGACCCAATTTGGTTATATTTTCAAATTTCGCTTCAACTTAAAATTTTTCTCATACAATTTTAAGAATACACTTCATCAAATCAATTTAATATGTACATTCAATGATTCAAATGCTTTACTTTCGAAGGGTTTTCACTACTAAAATTTCAAACTCAATTAAAAAATTTTCAAATTTGAATTATGATAGTGGGAGTTTTTCTTTTAATTATATAAGATATTTTTGAGAATAAGAGAAAGAGATTGCATATGATAGAATTCAAACTCTAGATGTATTAAATATCATCTCTTAAAAATGATCGTATGAATCAACTGAGCAAATTTCGGATTCAGAGATACTTATTTTTCATTTTTTTATTCTAATGTCACTTGTATTAAAAAAATTAAAGGCTAAAATATTTAAAAAAATTCTTAAATTTTATCACTTAGACAAATTCTTATACTTTCATTGTACCAAAATATGCTTATCTTTTGATTTGTATTTAAATAAACTTTTATTTCAAATAAAAGATTAATTTATATTAAAAAATTTATTTAAGTACAAATTAAAAATTAAAAATTTATTTGAATACGAATTAAAAATTAAGAATTTATTTGAATATAAATCAAAGACTAAAGATTTATGAAAATACAATAAAAATATGGGGACGAATTTAAATAAAATAAAAAAACTTAAAAGGTTTTTTTTTCCTTATTTTATCCAAAATCAAAACTTTGTCCAAAAAACAAACCACAGCCACACAAAATTTGAGGTTAAAAAATTGGTTGACTCCCCCTTTCCAGTTGGAACTAATTCTATTTTGGGTTTACAGATCATCTTCATGTCTTTCGCATGTTTGGCTTCTAATTTTTTTTCTCAACCTAATAAAAAAAGGGATTTTACTATACGCTTCATTTACATTGTGCTGTTCACATTGACCATGCCATAATTTCATGGATATGTTGTTACTTGTTTCATCAAGCATGTTGATTTTTTTTTCAATTTTTGTTGAGAATTAATTTTTTAATCAAATAAAATCTGAGTAAATAAATTGTTCAATCTTTCAAATTTGGCCATGATTATGCATTCAAATTAATGTTAATAATCATTGCCAACAATAAGATTAATTGAACTACAATTTTATAGTTCTTATATTAATGAATCAATATCAAATTTTTCATGAATCTTTTTATAAGAAACTAAAATTTAAAAGTAAAATAATGCTAAAATCAAAATATTTTTCTTAATCTATGTCTATATCTGAAGTCAAAATTGAATACCGGAGAAGCCAAAATATAAATTATTTATATGAAAAATATTTCTAAGAAATAGAAAATAATATAGTCCATTATTGCTATGAACTCGATCCATGTTAGAATTAGCCCAATCTGTGATGGGCCTTACTAGGCCAACAAGAGCCAACCCAACCCAAGCCCATCCACATCCCTCACAATCCTCCGAGGACTGTTTCCCCTCCAAATTTTAAATTCAAACTCCAGCAAAATCCCGTGGACAAATCTTAAAAAGTCCCATTCTCTCCATTCGCATGACTCTTCCTCCTCTCTCTCTCTGTCCTGTTTCGAGGCCTACAACCGCCTCCAAGCTGCCACGATGGCTTTCGGAGAGAAGCTTCCGATCCTGTAGCCCTCGGTGGTCAATCAGATGGAAAAAGCTCTATCCTTGAAGCTTTGCTTGGATTTCGTTTCAACGTGTGTGAAGTACAGATGGGTACTCGTCGACCTCTCATTTTGCAAATGGTTCATGACCCTTCTGCCCTTGAGCCTCGTTGTCGCTTCCAGGTGGTTTTTCTTTCTTATAATTGACAATGCAAAACAGGAAAAAGATTCTGAAGAATATGGAAGTTCAGTTGTTTAACCATCAGCAATTGCGGATATCGTAGAATCAAGAACTGAGGCACTTTTGAAAAAGACTAAAACTTCAGTTTCTCCTAAGCCAGTTGTAATGAGAGCTGAATTTGCACATTGTCCTAATCTCACCATCATTGATACACCAGGATTTGTTCTTAAGGTAAGTTGTTAATTCATTTGAAAAAGAAAACAATAAGACATAGATTGTTTGAAATCTTGTAATATAATAATTTTTTTATTAAATCAAAATGTATGGGTGGAAATTTCTTGGCAGGCAAAGAAGGGAGAACCAGAGAACACACTAAGGAAATTCTTTCCATGGTTAAATCACTTGCTAGTCCTCCCATCGTATTCTGTTGTTCCTTCAACAGAGCATTGTGGAATGGTGCTCATCTTTGTGGTTTGGTTGGATTCAATTCGTGAAATTGATCCAACCTTTAGAAGGATAGTAATTGTGGTTTCCAAGTTTGATAACAGACTCAAGGTACAGATTTCTTGCTTTCTTTCTTAGCTTTGTGATCTATGAAATGTAACATTGAGCTGACACATGCACGCACACTCATTGACACTACGTTGACATATATAACTTATTGGATTGACTGATTAGATATGCAGTATAATTTGGAAATTAGAAATGCCTGAGAAAACAATTTCCAGTAATCAAATATTGAGGATTGAAAAGATAAGCCTTTGCTTGTTGCTTGATATGTTTGTAACTTGGTTGTGTACCTGAAATTGTGACAATTCAATCAATGCAGGAGTTTTATGCCAGATGGGAAGTGGATCGTTATTTGAGTGCAAGTGGATACATAGGAAAAAATACTCGGCCATTTTTTGTAGCATTGCCAAAGGACAGGAACACCATCTTAAATGATGAATTCCGAAGGCAATATCCCAGGTAGATGCTGAAGTTTTCCGTCATCTTCACGATGGAATCAAGGAAGGTTATGAAGAAGAAAAGTTCAGGCCCTGTATTGGCTTTTGTTCTTTGAGGGAGTATTTAGAATCAGAACTTCATCATAACCTTTTATTGTTTAACATTCGGATAATTATTGTTAGTTTAACATTCCGATGATTATTGTTTTGTTTTACAAGATTGGAGAGATCAACACTACAAGAAAGGGAAAGTTTGCTGTTGAACTCATTATTTGAATACTGCATTAACTCATCTAGTTGGTGTTCAAATTTCTTCCAAGAGAAACTCTTCTTCAATGCGAAGGAAAAAAAAAATCATATGTGGCTTAAATCTTTGGGTGAGTAAAATTATGTGTGATCCATACTTTTTTAATATTTACCTGAAATAAATTCTATATATAGTGTAAGAAATATTATAATTTCACTAACTTTCAAAGCAATCCTTTTATTTTGTGAATAGGAACAGATACTAATAAGAAAACATGGAAATTTTATACAAAGGCATATATAAACATACAAATTTATCATACGCATTAATCCTTATACACACATGGAATGAAAGAGTCAAGAAAAGGAAATATAAAAAGAAAAAACAACTAAATCAAGGTTTATGCATACATTATGAAGAAATGAACATGAGAATCAGAAAGCAATAGACGTTTGGATTGTGATTCAACTTCAGCAATAGGGCCTGCAACCTTCTTCCCCATTGTATGTAGCTACCAAAATAGATAAATTACATAAGTCCGGTAATACTTGTATTTTATTATTTATAAACACTGAAAATATGAAATAAAAAAAGATGAAACTAGAAATGGAGCAATTGTATTATAATAATAATAATAGTAATAATAATAAAAAAGACTCACGCTTGATCAAACAACTTGCTTCCATTCGTAGTTGTAGCGATCCAAGAACTTGAGGAAGGGCAGAAGAACAGTCTTTGCATGGGGATGGTCCCACTCCAATGATTCCCGCCATTCTTTTGGATGCACGCCGATTTCCTTGAGAGAAGGAGGAGATGGTTTTTCTTCATCAAGGTTGTCAAGCAGGGGAAGACACAGAGGAATCCGCTTTAGCTTTGGACAAACCCGTATATCAATGCGTTGGAGAGAATCACAAACCATTACTCCATTTTTACTACAAATGCTCTTCAGTTCTGGTAGATCCATCAAATGCAATATCCTTAATTTGGGAAGAACATATTTGATGGTACCCATTCCTTCTTCCTCTGATACTATTATTTCCTCCATTTCCAGACAACGTTGAACAGTGATCTCTTCCAAGTTGTGCAGAACCCCCTTAGCTGAGAACAAATTCTTTATTTTTCCACAACTGAATAGATGGATTTTTTTGAGGGAGGAAAATGCGCCTACTGATGACCCTTTGACTAAAACCTTCAAATTCTTTAAATAACTTATATCTAGAGACTCAAGTGTATGACGTTGACACCCCGATGGAAAAATGGACTCCAACTCCTCACACCACCTAATTTTACATTCCTTCAAATCAGTTGCATCTTTCAATCCACAAATATCGTTTAAACTTCTCATACCTTTGCACTCATCAACTGCTAATTGCTGAATATCATATGGAATTATAAATCCATCTCCACAATTAATATCACAACCCTTAAATTGAACCATTTTACTACAATCCCCAATTCCATTTGCGTAAGACTGGTGATTTACCCAAATCAAGTATTTATGAAGCCTTTTTCTCTGACTAGCATACGTGTTCAAGTCACCCAAGTTACTAAAGCAACCTTTAAAAACTTCCAACTTCTTCAATTCCCTTATCTCTTTCGCTCCTGTTCGTGCTGGATGTATTGCCAAATACGGAGACGACACAATTTCGACAATAATCCATTGGGGATCTCCTTTAACCGAGAGGTATATCCAAGATTGAGATATCTAAGATTTACCAACATCTCCAAACCTTGAGGGATTTCCTTGATTGAAGTTCTTCCAAGGTCCAATTTCTTCAAAGCTTGAAGCTGCGATAAAGATAGCAAATTTTCTAAACTTTTACAACCATTTAGCATCAATGTAGTGAGATTCTCCAGATTAGAGATAGAATTCGGCAACTTCACGAGAGGATTTTCAGAAAGATCAAGAATCTTAAGATTAGGAAAGTGCCCAAAGAAAGATTCTGGAATTTCATCAAATGAATTTTCTGAGAGTAACAAGGTTGTGAGCTTTTGACATTTTGGAGACTTCATATTTGGAGGAATTGTTGATATGGAATTGTCCATTAAAGAAACCTTCTCCAAATCTTCAGTCCATTCTTCCTCACTTGGTAGCTCTTCCAACTGCTTACCAGCTTTTACCAAATATCTTTTTCTTGTGATATGCAACGCCATATCTCTAACAACATCATGCATCTTTATATGTGTACCCTCCTCAACCCTTTCAAGCAAACAGTTTTCTTCAAGCTTCTGTAAAATAGAATAACCTCAATCCTCCATTGTTTTGATATTTCCCATTTCATCTATAAGTCCTTCTTCCATCCAATATCCAATTATCTCCTCCTTTTGAATTTCACGATCTTCAGGATAGAATGCGCAATGCAGAAAACAATCTTGGTCTATTTGTTGTAGACGATCATAGCTAAATTGTAAACATGCAAACACCTTATCTTTCACATCCTGGGTGATTCTAATGTTACTCCTCAAGTCATTCAAAGCATTTTTCCATACACGCGGATCAGATATTCCCCTCATACAACCAGCTACTGTGACAATTGCAAGAGGAAGTCCATCACATTCTCCCACAATATCTTTCATAATTGGTTCTACAGTTGGATTAGATAACATGTCTTGTCCAACTTTGCTTAAAAATAACTGCCACGCCTCATCTGTAGAAAGACAGCGCACTTGGACTTTCTTACAACCCATAGATCGAACGACCTCTTCTGAACGTGTTGTTAACACTAATTTGCATCCATTATCTGCTTTTGGCTCAGCGATCCCGACTTCCTCAAGAGAAAAGCCGCTCCACACATCATCCAATATTAGCACATTGCTCCCTTGTTTCCTCAACATTTCTGATAACTTTGCTGCACGTGTGGTTGTATCTTCATCATCTGACAACTCTTCCTAAGATTGACATGCAATTTTCTTTTGTAACCTTCGAATATCAAAGTCCTGGGATACAACTGTCCAAATTACTTTGCTAAATTTGGTTTCTTCCAACAACATGTTATGGACATGCTTCATTATTGTTGTTTTGCCTATCCCTCCCATCCCACACACTCCAATCTTTCTAACTTCATCCTCCATCAAGTATTGATAAGTTTTTTCTACTTTAGTAGTGCCTGCTAACTCTTCTGTTGGCAGTTTGACCTTTGTGGTTGAAGGATCATTAACCACCAAGCCATTAGAGAATTGTCCTTCAGCATATACTTCCTTCATTGCTTTAGTCGTTTCATCAACAAGCTTCCCCAAGCATGAACGAAAAAGATGTTTTCCTTTTCCAACTTTGGCTTCAATACATCGAGCATGATCGAACTGTTCACTTACTTTGTTTAACCAAGTTTCAACTTCTTGCTTTGGCTTTTTCCCAAAACGAAGCTCGTCCTGCAATTGTTGTTGAATGTCTTCCTCCTTGCCTTGCAAATCTGATTGAGCTTGATTGAAACTAGCCACATAATCATTGAATTTTCTATGGTATTTTAGATATTTGCTAGGTGGACGACTGATGAACTTAATAACATCAAGAATTGGCCCAACCAGTTCAGCCATTGTATTCGTATTATTTCTTTCCCTGCATCAAAATTGTCATATCGATTATTAGTTCAAGAATAGATTGATAGGCTCATTAATTTCATAAACTAAAGAATTTCTAAGAAAAATAGATGAATCAATAAAACTACAATTATAATCATAATTACAGTCAATTGAGCTTGTTTATATTGTTGGATCCCACGAGCAGAAGTACAAAATTACAAACCCATAAAAATTTCGAAATTAAATTCACTAAAACCACAGCTTAAGGGGGTGATAGATGACAAATAGTTTATTTTGGTTCAATAATATGACATTTCCAATAGTTTATTCTCATTTCCCCACCTCATCACATTACACCCTCCTTGTTAGAAACTAGAAGGTCAAACTGTTTGATGTTTATTATCAGGCCAACCTAGACAACCACCAAAATCTTATGTTCTCCTGAATATGCCATGTTTGAAAATTCGACAAAAATGTTGTAGAGATCCTCACCCAGTACTTTGAAAAACGTAGGTACTAATTAATGTCTTTCAATACTTAGTCATGGATTTCAATTTTAACAGCTAGCCATTACACAGAGACTTTAATGTAGAGCAATTTTCTGGTGAAGAAAGACTAAGTTGACATGACCATATCTTATGTAACAATATGTCATTGCTTTAATTAATCACAAACATTCTTTGAGTGATTTTATATACAAGATCCACATATAATGAATCAACTCCTCGATCATAAAATGATTATAATAACATATGCAACAAATTAACATTTTTTGTGTTAGAGATTACCAAGAATTCATCCTGATCACAAAAATTAAGAGTCTAGCATTCAGCGGTCACTCCACCAACAAACATGAAAATAAGGCTTAGAAAAAGCAAGCATAAATACACACTCATTACTCAGACTCTACTAAAAATTAAAGTAACAAAGAGAAATGGCAGAGCAAAAACAGGCATATAATTAAAACAATTTAAGGAGGAGCACTTCTTGAAGCTTACCTGATCACTCTGGAATAAAGCTGTAAGGACTGCTGGGGGCTCTTTCCACCACTACTGGAGATCCAAATAAGAAGGAGACCAGAAATGTTTCCTTTGAGGAAAGTAGATAAGAAAATCCACGGAACAAAAGCAAAAGAAACAATTGTTAGTATTGCCGCTTGAGCTGTTTTGAGTCAGTAGGCCAGTGGTGGTGATGAGTCTTATGCTTTCTAGTAAAACCATTGTGGCTAGTCAACAACGGTCCGATTTGTCATGGGATCCAGCTAGCCTTTTTTAGGTGAGTGAAATAATTAGTTCTGTTAGGAAAATGGGGTCTAGCCCCATGTAAGTGGTTTTGGACCAAGTAAAGGCCATGGGCCTTGATCTTTCATTTTACACAGAGCCCTAACTACTTAATAAAAAAGAGGTGGGGTTGTTTTAAGGGAGTGTCGAAAACCAAGTAGAAAAAGAAGAAAAGCTAGAAAAAGCAAAGAGAAAAAAAAGAAGGGAGAGTTAGTTGAACGGAAGTCGATCCGTGGTCCGATTGAGTTGGAACCTTATCAGGAGGTTTATGATTCAGAGTTCTACATTCTGAACGGTGAAGATCGGGTTTGAAGCTCTCTAGGAACAAATCCAGGGTGTATTTGTTGAGTCACTTATTTAGTGAGATTTCTTCAATTGTTTCTCTAGTTGTTGTTTAGCTCTAGTTTTAGCTAGAGAAGAACTTTGTATACCTATTATTTGATAGTGAAGATTTTTCTGGTGGTCCGTGATTTTTTTCCTCTACACTGGAGGGTTTTCCACGTAAATCTTGGTGTGTTTTATTTTTCCTGCGTTTTTTATTATTGATTGTTGTCTATTGCTTCTGTATTGTTGTGATTATTGCTTCAGGTGCAACAAGTGGTATCAGAGCGAGGGTTATTTTGAGACATCAATACATAAGCAACCCAGGATAGAAGTAAATTCTATTTGAGATCATGGAGGGTGATACAGGTTCATGATAAAATTGACAGCATCGAATTATTCAATTTGGAAGCTTATGATAGAGGATCATCTATACTGCAAAGATTTGTATGAGCTAATATTGGGTGATTCGGCTAAATCGACAGATATGAAAGATGAAAATCGAAAGAAGCTAGGTAGAAAGACACTGGCTACAATAAAAAAAATAGGTTGATATCAGCGTGTTCCATCATGTAGCGCAGGAGTTAGATGCTCACATTGTTTGGAAAAAATTGGCAGCATTGTATGAAAGAAAAATAGGTATGAATAAAGTTATGCTTGTTAAAAAGGTTGCAACTTTACAGTATAGAGATGGATGATCTGTTATAGAGCACTTGAGTGATTTTCAAGATATATTTAATCGAATGACTACTATGGAGCTTAAGATGGATGATGAAATGAAGACGTTATTTCTTTTGGGTTCATTGCCAGACAGCTAGAATACTCTAGTTATGACTGTTCTTAATTCAGCTCCTGATTATAAGGTGACATTAGAGATGGTAAAGGATAGTATGCTTAATGAAGAAGCAAGACGAAAAGATGTAAACCCTGAGAATCAAGCTCTGGTCACAGAGAATAAGGGTAGAAACATCGACAGAGGTTAAGACTCAAAATGTCGTGATAAGTCTAAACATAGATCCAAGTCTAGAGGAAAAGTGAAGTGTTTCTATTATGGTAAGGCAGGTTATATAAAATGAAACTGTAAAATCTTGACGCAAGAGCAAAAAGATGAGAAAGGCAAGAGTTCAGATGATGGTAATATTGCAACAGTGAATTCAGATAGTGATTCAGTTACTTTGATTTGTACACATGATGATTATAATCATGTTAGTGATCCTGACATTGATTGGATAGTTGACACAGGAGTTGCATATCATTGTGTTCCTAAGAGAGAGTTATTTATAACTTACAAAGCAGGAGACTTTGGTTGTACCAAGATGAGAAACAAGAGTGTGTCACAGATTGTTAGGATTGGTGATATTATTGTACAAACTAGTACAGGCTGCATGTTAACTTTGAGGGATGTTAGACACATTTCAGATATAAGAATAAACTTGCTTACTATTAGTGTCCTTGATAAAGAGGGATATGAAAGCCGACAAAAGAATGGACACTGAAAGCTTCTCAAAGGATCTATGGTAGTTGCAAGAGGAAAACTATGTTGCACAATATATAAGACATGGATGCAATTAAATGGTAACCAGGTAAATGCCGTTGAAAATGATGCTTCAGCAAACTTATGGCATAGGAGGCTGGCACACATGAGTGAAAAGGGGTTACAGGTTTTGGCAAGGCAATTTCTTATTCTCTTGACCAAAGGTATGTCTCTCGATTTATGTGATTATTATTTATTTGCTAAGCATCATGGAGTTTCTTTTCATAAAAGTTCTCAGAGAAAAGAAAATAGATTGGAATTAATTTATTCTGATGTATGTGATCTCATTAAGGTTGAGTCATTAGGTGGTAGCAGATATTTTGTTACTTTTATTGATATGCTTCACGTAAGACTTGGGTGTATATGTTAAAATACAAAAGTCAAGTACTGCAGTATTTTTAAAAATTTTATGCCATGGTTGAAAAGATGATCGGGTTACCCTTGAAGTGTATTCGAACTAATAATGATGGAGAATACACATCTAAAGGCTTTAAAGAGTATTGTTCAAAGCATGGGATCAGGTATGAGATGATAAAACCTGGAACACCATAGCATAATGGTATAGCTGAAAGAATGAATCGCATCATTGTGAAAAAAGTCAGATGTATGTTGAGGATAGCAAAATTACCAAAGCCATTTTGGGGTAAAGCAGTCAACACAGCTTGTTATTTACTTAACAGGTCACCATCAGTTCCTTTGAGCTTTGACATTCTAGAAAGAGTGTGGACAGAAAAAGAAACTTCATACTCTCACTTAAAAGTTTTTGGGTGTAAAGCATTCATGCATATGTCAAAAAACAGAGATCAAAGCTTGACAGTAAAGCCACATAGTATGTGTTTGTAGGATATGATGATGACGAATTTGGTTATAGGCTATGGGATCCAGTAAAGAAAAAGACAGTCAGAAGCAGAGATATGATCTTTCATGAAAAAAAAACCATAACAGACCTTGAAAAAAATGAGAAGACTACATAAGTTACTGTTGAGTGTGATGTTTCAACACCGACGGGATTTCACAGGAAAGAGCCACAGATGGTGAAAATGAGTAAGAAACAGAACTTGGGGATATGAATGAGTCAACCACAGTTGGTGATGAGCCAGATGCAATTAGTTTTGAGCAAAGGGAGCAATCCTCTCTACCTGAGAGTGTTGAGCAGAGGGAGCTATCTTCGGCATCAAGTGATGTAGAGTTTCAGCCCAGAAGATCTACTAGAGAGCGTAGGCCATCTACTAGATATTCAAGTTCAGATTTTATTTTAGTTACCAGTGAAAGGGAGCCAGAAAGCTTTCAAGATGTGCAGGCTACTCCGGATAGAGAGCACTGGTTAAAAATAATGAAAGAAGAGATGGAGTCATTACGAAAGAATAGTACTTATGATCGTATTAAACTTTCAAAAGGGAAGAGGCCATTAAAAAATAAATGGGTGTTTAAGTTGAAAAAATATGGTGATAAACTAGTGAGGTACAAAGCTCGATTGATAGTAAAAAATTTTTCTCAGAAACCAGGCATCGATTTTGATAAGATCTTTGCTCCAGTTGTAAAGATGAGTTTTATTCGAGTGGTACTAGGATTAGCAACTAGTTTGAATCTTGAGCTTGAACAACTTGATGTTAAAACTGTATTTTTGTATGGTGATTTGTAGGAAGATATTTATATGAATCAGCCTGAGGGTTTTGAAGTGAAAGGGAAAGAGCACTTAGTTTGTAAATTGAAGAAAAGCTTGTATGGCTTGAAACAAGCTCTGCAACAGTGGTATAAGAAGTTTGATTCTTTTATGGTGAGTCATAGCTATAAAAGAACAGCAGCGGATTCTTGTGTGTATCTTAAACAATTTCCTAATGGTAACTTCATTATCTTATTATTATATGTTGATGATATGTTGATTGTAGGACAAGATGCTAGTATGGTTTGCAAGCTGAAAGAACAATTGTCTAAGCCTTTTGATATGAAGGTTTAGGTCCAGCAAAGCAGATTCTTGGTATGGACATTATCCGAGATAGGAGAGCTGAAAAGCTGTGGTTGTCACAGGAAAAGTATGTTGAACGAGTGCTTGGTAGATTCAACATGCAACATGTTAAATCAGTTAGCAGTCCACTTGCCAACAATTTTCATCTAAGTAAGAAATCTTATCCAGTGTTTAAGGAAGAGCAACTAACTATGTCTAGTATTCCTTATTCTTCTGCAGTCAGTTCTTTAATATATCTTATGGTTTGTACAAAGCCTGACATTGCTCATGCAGTTGGTGTAATGAGTAGATTTCTTTTTAATCCAGGGAAGGTTCACTATGAAACAGTGAAATAGATTTTTAGATATTTGAGGGGTACCTAAAAAATGTGCTTGACTTATGGAGTTTCATAACCAGTTCTAGAAAGGTTTACTGATGCTGACATGACAGGCGATCTTGATGGTAGAAAATTTACTTCAGGGTATTTGTTCACTTTTATAGGAGGAGCTGTATCTTGACAATCTAAGTTACATAAGTGTGTTGCTTTGTCAACTACAGAGGCTAAATATATTGCAACAATCGAAGCATGTAAAGAAATGCTTTGTATGAAACGTTTTCTTCTTGAATTAGGATTGAATCAAAAAGAGTATGTGATATTTTGTGATAGCCAGAGTGCTTTAGATTTGAGTAAGAATGTCATGTACCATGCTAGAACAAAGCACATTGATGTTAGATATCATTGGTTACATTCAGTGATTGAAGAACATCAGATGCTGTTGAAGAAAGTCTATACTGATAAAAATGTAACAGATATGTTGACTAAGATATTTTCCAGGAAAAAGCTTGAGCTTTGCAGTAACTTGATCGAAATGAGTTTTCTGGCCAAGGTAAGTTCCAAATAAAACTACTATAGTGATGAATCTCCTCCAATGGGGCTGGAGGGGGAGACTGTTAAGAAAATAGGGTCCAGCCCCATATAAGTGGTTTTGGACCAAGTAAAGGCCATAGGCCTTGATCTTTCATTTTACACAAAGCCCTAGCTACTTAATAAAAAAGAAGTGGGGTTGTTTTAAAGGAGTGTCGAAAACCAAGTAAAAAAAGAAAAAAAGCCAAAAAAAAGTAGAGAGAAAAAAGAGAAGGAAGAGTTATTTGACCAGAAGTCGATCCGTGGTCCGATTGAGTTGAAACCTTATCAGGAGGTTTATGATTCAGAGTTTTATATTCTGAACGATGAAGATCGGGATTGAAGCTCTCTAGGAACAAATCCATGGTGTATTTGTTGAGTCACTTATTTAGTGAGATTTCTCCAATTGTTTCTCTAGTTGTTGTTTAGCTCTAGTTTAGCTAGAGAAAAACTTTGTATACCTATTATTTGATATTGAAGATTTTTCTGGTAGTCTGTGATTTTTTTCTACACTAGAGAGTTTTTCACGTAAATCTTGGTGTGCTTTATTTTTTTTTACGTTTTTTATTATTGATTGTTGTCTATTACTTCTGTATTGTTGTGATTATTGCTTCAGGTATAATAAGTTCAGCACCGAAACTGACCTCCACCAAATGATGTCTCCACCGATAGTGAAGAATACAAAAAATTAAAAAGGTTATAAGAGCTGCATTAGATACTGGTAGATGCTCGATGTGATTGACTGAAAAGAGAAACTGAAAGGGAAAACGACAAGCAGTATTATTCAATAATTTAGTTTTGTTTGTATTCGATCAATAATTTGCCTTTTCGTGGTCATCTTGTCAATTCCAAGCTTGGCACCAGACAACCAAGTATCTGTAGGATGATCAAAGCTTCCACTGTTCTCAAGAACTACAATAGTGGAATTCATGGAGTTCGATGATCAAACCTTTCATTTTTTGAGGTGATAGTTTCATTACCAGAGAGTGATTGGCCTGGACAAATGCTTTTCATTTCATTGGAGAGATAGATCTCAAAAGAGAGGTAGGAAGTAAAGGATCAAAAAATATTGCAGAAAGAACAGAAGCTTTGTACTATTTCCCATTGTAAAAAAAAGATACACAAAAATGGCTGCAATATCTGTAATAGAAATATAGTATGAATTTTCTTCAATGAAGTATTGCAATCATTTTATATTTCAATTTATAAGAGAATAATCTTTGTAAGACTACTCCGTGTGCGAATAGTGAAAAATTCAAGGAAATGCTAACAGTTTCAAAAAAGAAAAAAGATATTAAATTTTTAATTTTAAAATTTATATGATTATATCATTTACACAAATTATTTTTTTTAATCTTTCAATTTTCAAATTCAGACTATTTATCATTTGCGTAATTTTGATTGTTTGACAACACTAGAATGGAGTCTTTGGTAATAGATTTTTAGTTGAAAGTATATGTTTTTCCTTTTCCTTCTTTAACAAATACTAGTATTCATGCATAAAAAAAAAAAAAAACTTACTTTCAAAATACAGACAAATAAAATAAGTGCCTTATAAATCCTTACAACTTAGTTGTAATTTTTAATGCTAACAATTGTTTTTCTATATATATATTATAACTAACTTGTTATCTATTCGAATTATTTTATTTATTTAAATGTGTTGAGATATATAATTAATATTATTAATTATTTAAATGTTCGATACATATGTTAAATATCAATAATATAATTAAGATACTAAAATATAATAAAATTAAAATTTTTAATTAAAGAATTAAAAAATTCAAAACATATAATAGTATTTGAGAAAAAATAAAATATCCAAAATATTTATATATAAATTGTATTATTGAGTACATCAACAAAATATTAACTTGAAAACTAAAAGTTTCATCACTTCAAATTAATTTTCTTCAATTTGTGCCATTTTTATCTTGTACAATCATTTTTATACACCGACAAGTTTATATAATTTTAAGAGAAGTTTTATTCAATTAAAAAAAAGCAACGATTTTAAATGTTTAAATAATATGCATGATAAATTACTTGTATGTATATTTTTTGCATGAATTCTAGTAATATCTTGATCTTTAACATTTATAATATTTGTCAAATTAATTTTTATACTTGTTTTAAACTTTACATATGATGTAAAATTATGTTAATATAAAATTTGAAATGAAATAGCTTTAAATTTTAAACAATTATTTTAAAAAATTGTTGTAAATATATTTTAATAAGAAGGTGTTAGTCTTCATTCATAGGATTTTATAATCAATTTTAAAGGTAAAAAAATATACTTTATACTTTTTTTACTTACGTTTTGCATTTAGAAAAAAGCCAATAATATTATAAAAGAATTAAATTATAAAATTTTATTTCAAATAAATAAACATGATTTTACACCTAGCTATGCACCGGTTAGGAGAATTGAGTTTCTAAATTTAGGAGAGATCAACATTTTTAAAGGTAGACCACTAAAGACCTTGATATAAGTAATAAAAAACAATATGATGGCTAAAGAATTAGATAAAATTGTTATTGATAAAAATAAGTAACGCAAGAAAATTCAAATTACAACCTAACATAATTCCCTTATTTGATCATTTATACAATCAACCCCAAAATATGAGATATAAGGTTTACGTGTTCTTGTTGTTATAAATAAACATGATTTTACTTTTATATTAAACAATTTTGTTAGAATTAGTACTATATTTTAATGATTTACTTTTATTTATAAATTTAAAAAATAAAAAATGCAACAAAATCAACAATTAAAAGTAAGCCCATACAATCTTTTTTAAATAAATAAATAAGGCCAAAAAAAAACTTAAATAATTAAATCAATTTTTTTACTTTCAATTGTTAAAATACTTCAAAATAGTTATTATTATGCTAGACCATCTTCTTCCTCCACTCCAACATACATGAATTATCAAAAAATTTCTATAAGATCCATGTAAACACTTTGGAACAAACAAAATATTGAAAATTTTTATAAAAATTTCAAAAACAAAATATATTGATTCTAACTTTTTAAAATATAGATGCACATATTATAAAAAAATATAGTAAAAAAATTATGCATCTCATACATCAAAAAGTTATAAAAATATAATAAAAAATTGTATATATCTGACATGTTAAAAAACCATTTCTTTCCAGGCATAAACATTGAAAAAAAAAATTAATATTGAGAGTATTGTTAGAAAATAAATTATCTTTTAATGTATGTAATATTTAATCTTTTTAAATTTAAAAATAACTAAATAATAAAGAACTATTATGAAATTTCTAAATAAAAATTATTTTAAAATTTCAAATTTAAAATGATATATATTTCAATTATTAAAAAATCCATTTTATAATATTATTACATTTGAGAATTTTAGATTTAAAAAGATATATATATATATATTTATATTATTAGAAAACCTATTTTAAAAGATAATATATCACTATATTTTAAATTTTAAATTGAAAAAGATATATATTTATATTATTTGGAAATGCATTTTTAAAAAATAATATACTCAAATTAGATTTTATTGCTAGTAATTTAAAAATAATTGAATTGATCTTTCAGTTAAATTTAAAAGTTTTAGATAATTAAATGATTTTTAATTATATATATTTTTTATAAATAGCTTAAAATTAAGGAATGTTTTGCATGTTATTATAAAGAAAAATTTTAAGAATTTTTTTTTATGTCGAAAAGAAAAATCTATCTAAACGTCCACGTAAACATACCTTAACAACTTTCTATATATAGTATAACATAATATTATATATGAATTTTAATTCATTCAATAAAAATAATTTGTTAAAAATAAGATAACCACCAAAATCTTATGTTATCGTGATTATGCCATGTTTGAAAATTAAACGAAAATGCTGTAAGAGATCCTCACCCTGTGCTTGGAAAAACTTAGGTACTAATAATGTTTTTCAATGATTAGTCATGGATTTCAATTGCAACAGCTAGCCATTATATAGAGAGTTTAATGTATTGCAATTTTTTGGTAAAGAAAGATTATAAGTTGACATGATCATATCCTATATAATGATATCTCATTGCTTTAATTAATCACAAGCATTCTTCCAGCGATTTTATTTACGAGATCCACATAAAATGAATCATCCCCTCCATCATAAAATGATTATAATAACATATGCAACAAATTAACATTTTTATATTAAAAGTTACCAAAAATTAAACTTAATCACGAGAACTAAGACTCTAGTATTCAACGGTCACTCCACCAACAAACAAGAACATAGAAATAAGACATAAAGAAAAGAAAGCAAGTATAAATACACACTCATTACTCAGACTCTACTAAAAATCAAATCAGCTAAGAGAAATGGCAGTTGAATAGACATATAATTAAGACAATTTAAGTAGGAGCATTTCTAGAAGCTTACCTAATCACTCTGGATAAAGCTGTGAGTGCTACTGGGGGCTCTTTCCACCACTTCTAGAGGTCCAAATAAGAAAGGAGACCCGAAATGTTTCCTTTGAGGAAAGTAGATAAGAAACTCCAGGGAGCAAGAGGAAGAGGAACAATTGTTGGTATTTCTGCTTGAGCTGCTTTGAGTCAGTAGGCCGGTGGTGGTGATGAGTCTTATGCTTTATAGGAAAACCACTGTGGGTAGTCAACAACGGTCCAATTTGTCATGGGATCTACCTAGGCCCTTTGGGTGAAATAATTAGTTCAGCACCGAAAGTGACCACCTAATGATGTCTCCACCGACAGTGGAGGATACAAAAATAAAAAAGGTTATAGAAGCTGCATTATTATCGTATAAATTCCAAATATCAGTAGATGCTTGATGTGATTGACTGAAAAGAAAATAGAAAGGCAAAAAGACAAGTGGAAAAGAGAGAGAAATAGTATCATTTAATAATTGAGTTTTTGCTTGTATTCGATCAATAATTTGGCTTTTCTTGGTCGTCTTTTCAATTCCAAGCTTGGCATCAGACTGCCAATTATTTGTAAGATGATCAAAGCTTCGAGCTACTATGCTTGAAGGGTTTGAATTATTTCTCAAAACAAGGTTTCCACTGTTCTCAAGAACTGCAACAGTGGAATTCATGGAGTTCAATGATTAAATGTTTTGAGAAAATAGCTTTAATTACCCGAGAGTGATTGGTTTGGAAAAATGGTTTTCATTTCATTGGAGAGACAGGTTTCAAAGAGAGGAAATAGAGGATTAGAAAATATTGAAGAAAGAGCAGAAGCTTTGTTCTGTTTCTCATTGGAGAAAAAGATACATAAAAATGGCTGCAATATCTATAATAGAAGGTTAGTATGGATTTTCTTGAATGAAAGTATTTCAATTTTTTTTTATTTCAATTTAAAAGAGAATAATCTTTGTGAGATTACTCGTGTGTCGATAGTGAAAAAAAATAAGAAAAAGAAAATGCTAACATTTTCAAATAAAATAAAAGATATTAAATTTTAATTTTTAATTTTATATAATTATATCATTTACACATATTATTATTCTACTATTTTTTAAATATATACTTTTTGACAAATAACTTAAAATTAAAAAATATTTATATGTTATTATAAAAAAAAATTTTAAAAATTTTTATGCGTCAAAAATAATAAAAATAATATTTCATCTCATCTTTAAATCATTAAATTTTTTTAATGTAATACTTAAATAAAAAATATTTTAATTAAATATTTTAATTATATTTTTATATATTAAATTTTTTAATTTTTAACATCGTTAATTTTAAATATTGATTTAACATAAATATTACCTATCAAAAATATAATTAATATCACATTATTAATATCATATCAATATTTAAAAAAAATTAAAAAAAAATTAAAAAAATTTATAAAATTCTATAAAATACAAATATATATTTTTTCAATTCATTTAAAATATTTTCTCTAAAAAAACCTTTAAATACTCTCACCCCAAAGAACACCAGCCATTCCCAAACCCAGAAACCGGTGGCTCGCTGCCTTGCAGCTGTCGTCTATTGTGGCCGACCGCCAATCAACAGTACCAGTTTAAGCCCAAATTTCACCTGCCGATTGCTTTCAACCTCCTCTTTCATGCTGTGACCTTATTTTTTTCAAAAACAATCCCTAAAAGCCTAGATCTGACCACAAAGATTCAGCCAAAATTTTCTTTTCACCAGTTCTCGCTTCTCCGATGGCACCCATCTTTTACTAAGTTATTTCTCTCCTCAAAGCCCTCCTACTCTCCAAATATCTAAGCTAAAAACCATCCCAAAAACCCAAACCTGAATCTCAATTTCGATGTTAAATTTTTTTTTGTTTGGCTGCTGTTTTGTGGTTTCCCTTTTGGGGATTTTTTTTGTGTATTTTTTTTACAGGTCTGGATGGGCTGTTGACAGAGAAGGGTTTGGGTGTTGGGGGTAGTATTTGTTGAAGTTTTGTTTTGGCTGTGACCAAGACTCATGGTCTCAATGGTGGATGGCTGTCTGGGTTGTATGCGATGGCGGTGAGTATAGATTTCGGTCTTTGGCTTGTTGAGTTGATTTCACTAAGGGGTGTCTCGACAGGGGTGGGTTTTCGTGGTGAAATGGGGTTCTGATGATGGATGGTGATGGGTCAGGTGAGAGTCTGGTTGGGCTGCTGGGGCTCGCGGTGGTAGTCTCGAGTTTAATGAGCAGAGTTTTTAGGTGATTTTAGGACGGTGGTGATGGGACAGTTTGTGTATGGGTAGTGCAGTGGAATTTTTTTTAGAATTTTTTAGAAATTTTAATTTATTTAGAATTTTTTAATTTGTTTTTTGAAATTTTAAGATTATTTTTTAAAAAATTTTCTTTTAATGTTAGTATGACATTGATGATACGATGTATACAAAATTTTTTTTTACACATGTTAATATTTTATTAAATATTAATATCACATCAACGTTTAGAATGAATAATGTTAACAATTGGAGTAAATTAACAATCGAAAACATAATTTAAGTATTTGATTAGAATTATTTTTATTTAAGTATTACATTAAAAAAATATAATAATTTAGATATCAAATGAGATATTATTTTAAAAAAAATTATTTACCTAAATGTTTACGTAAATAAATTTTATTAATTTTTTATATATATTGTAATATAATATAATATATGATTTTTTATTTATTCAATATAAATAATTTGTTAAAAATAAGATAACCATCAAAATCTTATGTTATATTGATTATTATGCAATGTGTCATAACGTCTAGATCCAAAAATCTATCGTTAGACGTTGACTTGAGAAATTATCATCAATTTTTTTTTATTTAGGTGTAATTAATTACTTAAAGAATCTATCTTTTCAAGGAACATTTAAGCTTGACTAAGGATCCCTAAAAGAATAGGTTCGGGTCTATTAACTAGAATAAGATTCGAAAGTACGATTTCGTGTGAATAAGATTATACACCTTCATAACGTCCATCGAAAGATGATATCAGCTTAATTTCGTGTTATTCAATAAGCCTTAAAAAAGTTTTACCAAGTAATTAATTATTAAAAATTATTCTTAATTTACTCCAATATTTTTGGCAAAAAATTAAGAAAATTTTTTCACCTAAGAGTATGTAAGAAAACTACTGTTTTATTTACAGAGACTCTATCGTCGGATTATCTAACATAAAAAAAATTTCAGAAAAGAAGAGAAAAAATAAAAAAAAAATGATTCAACTTTTGATATATAATCATTTTCTTTTCATTTTAAAAAAACTCGTTGCTTTTGTACAAGAAAATACTTTCAGCTTTTCCTTAAAGCATTTGAGAGTTTTTATTTTAAGAAAAATTAATACTTTTAACTTTTCTCTAAAAATTATTTTTTTTAACCTTTTAATTTTCAAAGAAAATTGATACTTTCAACTTTCTCCCAAAATACTTTTAGAATTTTTATTTTAGAAATTTTATTTTTAAGAAAAATTGATACTTTCAACTTTCCCTTAAAATGCTTTTAAAAATTTTATTTTTTTAAAGAAAAATTGATAATTTCAATTTTTCCTTAAAATGTTTTTTTAATTTTTTTTAATTTATTCATGCTAAAAAAAATACTCTAAAAAATAAATAAATAAAAACAAAAAATATATAATAAATAAATAAAAAATAGCAAAAAAAATCGAAGCGATTCAGCTAGAAGGTTGGAATGACTCGGCTCCAGACATAAAAAGGGGCTGAAATAGCGTGGCTTGAGGTATGGCTCGGCTCGGCTCAGCGGCTCAACAGGGATAGGTGAAAGCGGGTTAAAGCGGGTTGCGCTACAGGTCGGGTCGACCCAAATAGAAACGCGTGAATCCTTTGGGTTTACTAACGCCAAAACGACGTCGTTTTAAGAGGGTATATAAGGTTAAAAACTCAGTATTTCAGCAAATGCGTCTTCCTTCTTCTCTCTTTTCCTTTTTTTCTTCTCCTTCTCTTTAAAACAGAACCCAGATTTCGGTTGAATGTTCTATCAGAATTTAAAAAACAAGTCAAAAACTGGGTTTTTCATTAGAATATTTACCGAAAAACTTGAATGTAGCCAGAAAATTGCTCGAAATCTGGAATTTTCTAAAAATTTCCCAGAAAAAAATCCAAAACTTCAAAAATTTTCCTAAAAATTCTAGAACACTACTTCTATTCCCCGAAACCCCTTTTTTTGCTTATGATTTCTTTTATTTTGTATACTTTCTATGTGTTCTTTTGGCCTCACTTAGGGTCTCTATTTATAGGATCAAAAGCCAGAGAATCCACATTCGATTAGGAATTTCAATTTCTGTTAAACTTTACCCTTAACCCCAGCTCAATCCCTACAACCTGATTCCAACCTAAATATAACTTTTTTTTTTTTTGTTTTTCTCAGCTTTTTCAATTTTTTAATTTTCTTATTATTTTTTATTAACAAACATAAACCCTCAACAAATTGGGGTGTCTACAGCTGCCCTTCTTTGCGCATTTTCTGTGAAACAAAAATTATACAAAGATGTAGATAACCCAATCAACTTAGCATCTTTTTACTTTTTTTTTGTGTTGAAAATGTAAACAAAGTTCCTCTAAACAAAGTCTCAATGATAAATGCTCCTATAAATAGAGGTAGCACAACTTTGAAAAATAAATTGCTTCTCTAAACAGAGGCTCAACAACTTTTAAAAAAATAAACAAAGTTTATTTAATCAGAAGCTCAACAAACTTTTGAAAAAATAAATAAAGCTCCTCTAATCAGAGGTACCACAACTTTGAAAAAATAGATTGCTTCTCTAAACAGAGGCACCACAAATTTAAAAAGTAAATTGCTCATCTAAATAGAGGCAACTATAACTTTGAAAAATAAAATGCTCCTTAACAATCATGTCCAAAAGGAGTCGTAGATCAAATCTGATGAAATTTGTAATGAAAACTCAAAGATTTACAATTTGAGTTCGAAAATAAAAGGTTCAGATTCGTAAGAACTTTTCAACTTCGTAAGAATTCATTGAAATTTGATTCTTAAAATTTTAGTTTCATAAGGATTTAATTTTACAAGATCTCAAGATTTGCATTTGCAACTTGCAAGACTCGTATCCAACTTTTAAAGATCATCATTTAAAACTTAAAGATTTACATCCAAAAGTTCAAGGCTTTTCACTCGAATTCAAAGGTTCGCATTTGGCAAACTTGGGATTCATATCCCAAAAAGTCTAAGGCTTTTCGTTTGAATTTTGGAGATTCACATCCAAAAGGTCAAACTTTCTCATTCTAGTTTAAAGGCTCACATGCAATAAAACTTAGAGTTTCACATATAAGTTCAAATGTTCTCACTTAAAAATTTAGAGATTTGCATCCAAAAGTTAAGTTTGAAGCTTTGAATTTTAGAGATTCATATCCAAAAATTCAAAACTTTTCATTCTAGTTCAAAGATTTACATTCGATGAACTTTAGGGTTTCACACCTCAAAGATTCTCATTTTAAAACCTAAAGATTCTCATTTGAGTTCAAAGATTGACAAATTTTGGACTTCACACCTTAAATATTCTTATTTTGAAACTCAAAGATTCTCCATTGAGAACTAAAAAATTCTCATCAAAATATTCACAATTTGCTTTTTAAGTGACTAAAAAATTTGCATGAATGAATATCATGATAAAAAATGCAAACGCTTTCTTAATGATGCAAATGCAATGACCTAGATTCTCATAATGCCATGCATGTCTAAACAAAGTTTTAATTCATCAAATTATGTGCACGTACTATTTAAACAATGATGTTTACATGATGCATGTAATGCAGACGTCAATAATGTCATGAAATCCTAAATAATTATGGTAATATGGCTCTCAAGACTTCATCATTTTGAGCTTCTTAGCACTAGCTGTCTCAAAATAAGTTCTATCTTTTATCACTTGATCATTGCTCATAATTTTTTTAGTACAAATTTTGTCATTCATCACTTGATCATCGTTCACGGGCTTTTCAGTACTAGCCATTTCAGAACAAATTTCATCTTTTATCACTTAGTCATCATTCATGGGCTTCTCAATACTAGCCATTTTAGAACAAATTTCATCCTCTATCACTTTGCCATTGGTCATGGGCTTCTCAGTACCAGTTTCATCCATTATCCCATATCATTTTCATCACTCAATCGTAACTCACAGGTTATGTCGATCAATACATTCTCATATTCATCACTAGGTTATAACACTTTTCAAGTTTTGCCCCCTCTTCATTTTGTTGATCAATCCATCATCATATTCCTCATTTGGTCACATCATATGTCTTTTCAAATCATTTTTTTTAGGTTTCTACCACTTTTTCATTTTGTTACCTCCTATCATCTTGAATTTTTTTTCAAAGGAATGCAAGACTCTTTTATGCACATTGTCATTCATTCATCATCATTTCAAATTATGACAATATAATGCACTCATACATTTTTTTGATTTATTCTAAGATGCAACAATAAGGGAACATAGGGTGATTTGAGAGAAAGGTAATCAATGAAAGACAAGTTTGGTGCAAAACGAAGAGGAAAAGAAACAAATTGGATACATGTCATTAGGATGAATGGTTTATCCAAACAATGAATATTCAGATAATTTTGAATATTAATTCAGGATTTTTTTTAAAAAACTCATTCCATTGACTATCAAAATCATTTTAAGCTCATTAAACTTTACCCCAGCTTTGAGGGATCTTCATATGTCTTTGATCTTCCTTTCATGTGAATTGTTTGTCCAACACTCAACTTAGAGATTTTTCTACTCAAATCGCCCTTTCGGGTTTTCAACTTGAGTCTCTCTTTTCTCTTATGTTTTTTTTTCTTTTTTTTCTTTCACCCATTATTAATATCTTTTCACATCAATCTTTAGAGTAACCAAGCATGATTCTATTGTTTCATCATGAGCATGCCTTAGCCCAACGTATGACCATTCAATTCAAGCATTTACATTTGATCCAAATGGACTTTTAAAGATTATAATGTAGGCCATGGTGAGGGGTCATGAAAGAAATGGATTAAATAGGCTCAAAACATATGTTTAAAGGGTTTAAAACCAAAGGATCACTTCTTATCATTTGAAACAACTTGGCATTTTGCCCTTTTCCACTTCATTTCATTGTTTTTTCCTTTTTCCATCGATCTCATTCTCCATAAAAGGATTCCCCTTATTTTGACCCAAATCATGTGTGGCATTCATTTTCCTTTTTGTTTTCTTTTTTTCTTTCTTTTTTTTTTCTATCTTTGAGACCTTTTATGATTTTTTTTTTACCTTTTTTTTCAAAAAAAATACCCCTCAGTGTAGAGGGTGATCCTTGGTCAGAGTTCTTTAGAAAAGAAATCATAATATGCTTAAAGGGGTAGCAATGAATAATTTTTCGAATGGTAAAAAAAAGATGACCATTTTTCATCTCAAATGTGAATGCTTTCCTTGAACATCATCTATTGAGCAAAAATGAGCTCATGGATTTGTATAAAAAGATTGCACATCTTTAAGATATATTAATTTTACATCTATTAGTAACTGGCTTCTTTTGTTCAAATAGTCTCCTCAGATCAATGTGAATGAGTTCTCAAAATTAAATCTCAGAATTATTGTTATCATTGTCTAAACATTCATTATTTGAAATTTGAGAATAGGAATGAAAAGTTATAAAAGGTAACAGAGCATGGAATAATGGTTGAATGAAAGAGAAAATGTAATGAAATGCATTAACTTGCCTTTATTAAAATGATAACAAGTGAAATCATATTGCCAAAAAGAATTTCTAACATTACTATGAAAGTAATCTTAAAATGACAAGCAGTTTCCAACAGCCTTAACAACCTTTTTAAAATTATGCCCTTGTGCAATTAAGCGAAGGATTTTAATTGACATCTTGCCCCCTGATTTGTCGAAGCTCACTAAGCCTTACTAGATCAAACTTTGCACTTTGTGTTTAAAAGTAGGGTAGGTTTCAATAGAATGACCTACGTTTCCATTGTGATAATAACACGTTACACTAGCATCATATCATTTTAGATAGAGTGGCTTCAATGGTTCTAGAATAACTGAAGAAACCAAGTTATTCTTGACGAGTTCTGAGAATAATTCAGTATAGGTCATAGGGATAGGGTCAATTTGTGCTCTTTTTTTGTTATCTCGAGATCTTCTTAAACTACTTGCTTGGTTGTTAGGCTTTGAAGCTGAGAAGTGATATGACTAGAATCATATGCAGGTATTTAAAGGTTGATTGGTAAGTTGATGAGTAAGCTGGTTATGGATATGGTTGATATGGGTAAGGTGAGATATTGTTCCCAGCAGGATAGAGTAGGGGATAACCTTGTGGTGGATAATATTGATATCCTCTGAATTGTCTACTAAAGCTCACGACTTAAGCTTCGATCTTTTTTTTCTTGGGCACTTTTTTCGTTTCTCTTCCTTTCAACTTGCCATTTTTAATGGCACTTTCAATAATTTCACCCGAAATTACCATGTCGATGAAATTTTTTGTGGTATTCCCTATCATCTTTTCATAATAGGGAGGTTTTAAAGTACTGACGAACAACACCATGATCTCTTTCTCAGTTAGAGGAGGTTGCACCTGAGAAGTGATATCCCTTCATCTTCGGGCATACTCTTTAAATGATTTAGTAGCTTTCATTTTCATATTCTGTAATGAAAGGCGATCTGGGGCCAAGTCTATAATATGTCGATATTGACTAATGAAGGCATGGGCCATATCATTCCAAGAACGAATATGGGTCTTGTCCAGCTAGACATACCATCTAGCAGCAGAGCTCGTAAGGCTATCTTGGAATACATGCATCAATAGCTTTTCATTATTAGTATGGGCAATCATTTTTCAACAGTACATGGTAATGTGGGTTTTCGAACACTTTATACCATCATACTTCTCAAACTCTGGCACTTTGAATTTCAAAGAAATTACCATATCTGAGACTAAACAAAGCTCAGTAGCATCTACTAAACCATAAAAACTAATACCCTCTATGGCCCGTAGCCTTTCCTCTAACAGGTTCATTTCTGTTTAGCTTTTGAAGCTTCTAAAGTCTCATCCTTCTTGGGCCTCAAATTTTCTTTATCCTCTGGATCATCCAAATTAGGGACTGGTATTGGTTCTACTACCTTTCAATAAAGACAAGATTTATGTAGTTCTGGTACTATCCTGGATTTGAAGCTGATGGCATTTCAAGGTATATGTACCTTACTAGATATGTGAACTATTATGATGGTGGACCTTGTGCTGGTTAGGCTTGAAGTGGCCTAAAACTAGGATGGAACAGTGGTCATCCTCCTTTTGTGAGGGATAGTCTTGTTGGCTAGAATTCTCCTCTATTACCTTCCCTTTGTTTAACTTGTTCACGACTTCTAGAATTCTGTTTAATTTCCCTTCAAGCTTCTCTTGGGCTTTCTTTATCTTTTCGAGACGGTTGGAATTTTTCTGTTCCATTTATCTAGCTTAAGCTCTTGTATTGTACTGGTGAGTGAGGTTGCTTGGTGGAGCTATCCTTGAACCTTTGGCACCACAATTATGATTAAAAATATTATGCTATGCTTTATGTTTGGTATGTTGATGCATAGATGAAATATGAAACTGATGCAGATGCACGATGTTAAATATGACAATGATGTATGCAAATGCACAAAGTTAAACAAACAAAATAGTTAGATCATGGATGAAATGAAAGTGATGCAGATGCATAATGTTACATATAATAATGAAAATGATGCACAAAGTCAGACAATCAAAACAATTAGATAAACACAACTTGTTCCTTCTTGTGTCTTACTTTCAGGGTATATCTATCATTGGGTAGAAAGGGCTCTATCTTAGGGCTGGCCTCTTAAGCGTACACTATATGCCAAGTTAGACAATTTTGACTACTAAATGTTCTCAAATTATTTCTTACATCATCGTCTATCACAGACTAGTAAGACAATCCAAACCTTACCGATCACAGGCTACCAACGGAAAGGATTCAGTTTGAGTGAGAGTATTTCGCTAGCCATTGCAGAGGCATTAGAACCTCACGAAAGCATATGTGCTTTATTCCTTCCTAGAGGGACGAAACTCGGGTATAGAGCTCATGTTATGCATATGCATATGAATGACATAGTTTGCAACATAAATAAATAAAATGAATGGAAAAGAAAGAAAAAAAAATCCTTACAAAGAATTAAATTTTATTAGGCTTTTTTGGATAACACAAATTTATTTGCTGGCTTGACTCTCGGTTTTCTCTAGTGGAGTCGTCAAACTGTCATAACGTCTAGATCCGGGGATCTATCGCTAGACATTAACTTGACAAGTCATCACCAATCTTTTTTTTTAGGTGCGATTGGCCACCTAAGGAATCTATCCTTTCAAGAAGCACCTAAGCTTGACTAAGGATCCCTAAAAAAATAGGTTCGGGTCTATTAATTAGAACATGATTCGAGAGTACGGTTACGTGTGAGAAAGGTTGTAGCACCCTCACAACATCCATCGAAGGATGGTACCAGCTTAATTTCATGTTATCCAATAAGCGTTAAAAAAATTTTACCAAGTAATTAATTATCAGAAATTATTCTTAATTGACTCCAATACTTTTGGCAGAAAATTAAGAAAATTCTCTCACTTCAAGAGTATACAAAAAAACTACTGTTTCAGTTACAGAGACTTCATTGTCGGATTATTTAACATAAAAAAAATTTACAAAAAAGAAGAGAAAAAATAAAATAAAATAAGAAAAAAAAATAATGATTCAACTTTTGATATAAATCCTTTTCTTTTTATTTAAAAAAAACTCGTTGCTTTTGTACAAAAAAAATTGATACTTTCAACTTTTCCTTAAAATATTTTTCTTAATTTTTCTTGATAATTTTTATTTTTAAGAAAAATGGATACTTCCAACTTTTCCTCGAAATGTTTTTTTTTCTGAAATTTTAATTTCAAGAAAAATTGATACTTTCAACTTTTTTCTAAAAATCATTTTTTTAAGCTTTTCATTTTCAAGGAAATTGATACTTTTCAACTTTCTCCTAAAATGCTTTTAGAATTTTTATTTTAGAAATTTATTTTTAAGAAAAATTGATACTTTAAACTTTCCTTAAAATGCTTTTTGAAAATTTATTTTTTTTAAAGGAAACTTGATAATTTCAATTTTTTACTTAAAATGTCTTTTTTTTTAAATTATTTTTTTTCTAATTATTCATGCAAAAAAAAAACTCTAAAAAAAATAAAATATAAACACACAAAAATAAAATAATAAATAAATACAAAATACAAAAAAAATCAAAGCGCTCGGTTGGAAGGTTGGTGTGGCTTGATTCAGACACAAAAGGGGCTGAAACAGCACGGCTCGAGGTATGGCTCGGCTCAGCTCTGTGGCTAAACAGGGAATAGGTGAAAAGCAGGTTGAAGTGGGTTATGCTACGGGTCGGTTGGCCCAAACAGAAACGCACGGATCTTCTGGGTTTACTAACGTCAAAACAATGTCGTTTTAGCAGTGTATATAAGGCTAAAAACTCAGCTTTTTAGCAAATGCGTCTTCTTTCTTCTCTCTTTTCCCTTCTTTTTCTCTTCTTTCTCTCTAAACAAAACCCAGATTTGGTTGAATGTTCTATCAGAATCTGAAAAACACATCGAAAACTGGGTTTTTCACCGAAATATTCATCAAAAAACTTGAATGTCGTCGAAAAATTGCACGAAATCTGAAATTTCCCAGAAAAAAATCCAAAAATTCAAAAATTTTCCAAAAAATTCTAGAACACTGCTTCTATTCCTTGGAACCCCCTTTTTTGCTTCTGATTTCTTCTATTTTGTATACTTTCTGCGTGTTCTTTTAGCCTCACTTAGGGTCTCTATTTATAGGACAAAAGCTAGAGAATCCCTATCCGATTAGGAATTTCAATTTATGTTAAACTTTACCCTTATCCCTACAACCTGATTCTAACCTAAATTCAACTTTTTTTTTGTTTTTCTCAACTTTTTTAATTTTTTAAATTATTTTTTATTAACAAATGTAGACCCCAAGGCAAATTGAGGTGTCTACACCGTGTTTGAAAATTAAACAAAAATGCTGTAAGAGATCTTCACCTAGTGCTTAGAAAAACTTATGTACTAATTAATGTAGTGCAATTTTCTGGTGAAGAAAGACTATAAGTTGGCATGATCATATCCTATACAACGATATCTCATTGCTTGAATTAATCACAAGCATTCTTCGAGTGATTTTGTCACGCCCCGAATCGAGACATAACACGACCATATTACCTTGAAATAAAACCTCAAAGCAATACGAAGCCTAGTCTATAACCATTAAATAACTTTCAAATATAAAGGTTCTCATTAAGTAATATAACTAGATAACAAGTCTTCAAAGGTTCAAAGTCGAGTATTACAACTAAAATAAACAATACTTCATAAAATCTTAATTTCTAAGTAGTTCTTCAATGCTCAATTCTTCTAACCCTTCTCAAGCTAATCATACTTATCATTCATAACATCTGTAAAAGAAAATAGGAAATGAGCAAACCACAGCTTAGTAAGTAAAGGCTCACACATCTCACCGGATCAAACAACATTTTTCATACATGTCATATAGATCATTCTCAAAACGTTCATCAACTTATAATGTCAAAAATAGTTTAAAAATCAGCTTTCTATTAAGCATTCATAGATCATAAATCAAAATCAAAACATATCACCAAATCATGGATCAATCATTAAAAATTATTACAAACCATTATAATCATAAATCATCATTATCAATCATTTATAATTAGCTACGGTCACTGTTATAACTCGTGATATTAGCCGTATCAACAATTTCATCATCATGATCATTGCTAACTATTATAACCCGCTAGCTAGGGCCTTACGCTAACTACTATAACTCGTTAGTATGGCCGTATGATCATGTCTATGCTAACTACTATAACTCGTTAGCCAGGGCCGTAGAACTAGTTCTAGTGTCGATGATCCCACTTCCCAGGGATGTAAAAATGTAGCCCTCATAAAATCATTCTTTAAACATAAATCATTTTCTCATTTCATTCATAAGTATGATCCATCATTTATATAAAGAAACACAAAATAATCATATGCTTGATCTTATTTTCATATAACGAAAATAAAGAAATAAAACATTCTTTCATTTAGAAACATATATATATATATATATACGTAGATTCGAAAACAAGCAAAGTGTATGAGATTTTACTTACCTTCTTCCGATTCCACCATCTAGTTTTTCTCCCTTAAAAATTAGTGGCCTATTCAAGATAATTCCAACATAACAATAATTAATCAACCCATTTAAGGCCACTTATACCAAAACAATTAAGTTAAAGAAGTAATAACTCGAGTAATTAATTCTGGCAGCCTGTACTACTTCTACTAAAATGACCATATCTCAGGATATCCAATTTGGAATTAAAGTCCTTTTAATTTGTAAGATACTAGACTCGACAAACTTTCTAACCATATATGGCCCATCTCGTGATTCCTTGTGGATTAATTATAACAATTTTTGAAATCCACGTTATATGCTGCTGCCAGACAGCTTATATATCTTTTCATAAAAATTACGTATTTATTCATAGGTAACTCCAAATTCAATTCCGCTTATTTCATTGGAAAGTAGACTCAATAAGCTTTCTAAACATATATGGCTTAATTGTAAATCCTTGTATAAAAATTAAGGGAAATTTCGTAAGTCCTCTCTACTGCTGCTACTAGGTAGCCTGCACAGCGTTAGGTAAAAATTGGATAACTCTTCATAGTAAATTCGGATTCAACTCCCATTTGTTTCATTAGAAAGTAGACTCAACATGCCTTCCAACAATATATAATAATCATAGCAGTATTTAACCCTTTAATACAGAATATAACCTTAATTCATCACTGTAAACACAAAATTTATATCAGGATTTATTCAAAACAAAGATTTTCCTGTCTATTCCCATCAAATTTTTGTTTCAGCAATAAATTCACATTACTAACTTTCTCAACACTTAATTTGACCTTAATTAAAGTCTAAATCATTTGCCCAAAGAGGGATAATGGAAACCTAAAATTTTAGGGTTTCTCGATTACAAATTACACCTTAAGACTTAACCATCAATACTCCAAAATTGAACGAGATTATTTACTCACCTCTAATAGACAATTTCTCCTTGTAGATTTGTTATTTCCCTTCACTTGGAATCCTTCAATTGATCTTTTCTGTATAAGAAACAGAGGAGAAATAAGTTTTTATTTTTCTTTCGATTAGTGATCGACTGAAAACTGAAAAGTTAACCCTATTAATAAAAATTAGATTATTTATCAATAAGTCATCTACATTTTTCATTCTTTATTAAAAAGTCCCCCCTTATAAAAATACTTAAAATAATCCCTTTTTTTTTTACGGGTATTACAGATTTTATATACGAGATCCACATAAAATAAATGATCTCCTCCATCATCAAATGATTACAACTAGATATGCAACAAACTAATATTTTTTATATTAAAAGTTATCAAAAATTAAACTTGATCATGAGAATTAATACTCTACTATTCAACGGTCACTCCACCAACAAACATGAACATAAAAATAAGGCTTAAGAAAAAAAAAGCAAGTATAAATGCATACACATTAATCAGATTCTACTAAAAATTAAAATAGCTAAGAGAAATGGCAGCACAGAAACAGGGATATAATTAAGACGATTTAAGTAGGAGCTGTTCTTGCAGCTTACCTGATCACTTTGGAATCAAGCTGTGAGGACTACTGGGGCTCTTTCCAGCACTTCTAGAGATCCAAATAAGAAAGGAAACCAGAAATTTTACCTTGGAGGAAAGTAGATAAAGAAATTCCAGGGAACAGTAGAAACAAGAACAAATTTTAGTATTCTGCTTGAGCTGTTTGAGTTATTTGACCGGTGGTGGCATGGGTCTTATGCTTTCTAGGAAAACCACTGTGGCTAGTCAACAAAGGTCCAATTTGTCATGGGGCCCTGTTAAAAAGCTGAAATAATTAGTGGAGCGCTTTAAAGTGGTTTCCGCCAAATAATGTTTCCAAAGATGGTGACTGGTGGAGAATAAGAAAAACAAAAAATGTTGTAGGAGCGGTGTTATTCTTGTCTAAATACCAAATATTAGTAGATGCTAGATGTGATGGACTGAAAAGAGAAATAAAAAAAAGCTTTACTAAAAGCAAAATAGAGAGAAATAGTATTATTCAATAATTTAGTTTTGTTTGTATTTAATCAATAATTTACCATCTCTTGGTCATCTTGTCAATTCCAAGCTTGGCACCAGACAACAAAGTATCTGTCAGCTGATCAAAGATTCGAGCTACTATAACTGAAGGGTTTGAATTATTTCTCAAAACAAGGTTTCGACTGTTCTCAAGAACTGCAACAGGGGAATATATTCATCGAGTTCAATGATCAAACCTTCCATTTTTTGAGGCGATAGTTTGACTACCAGAGAGTGATATATTGGCCTGGACAAACGGTTTTCGTTTCATTGGAGAGATAGGTCTCAAAAGAGAGGAAGTAAAGGATCAGGAAATATTGAAGAAACAACAGAGCTTTGTTCTATATCCCATTGTAGAAAAGGATACACAAAAATGACTGCAATATCTATAATAGAAATTTAGTAAGGATTTTTCTTTCTTCCTTTCAAAATCCACTAAGAAGTTCAGATTTTCAAATGGATTTATTTATCTATTTGGCTTATGTTTTATCGTTGATCTTCTTATGAGTTTTTCTTTGTCCTGCTTAATGTCAACCTGCCAAGGTTAGAATTGTATAATTTGCATTTGGATCATGAGTTTGATTTGATGCAAAAAACTGATTCAATCTGGTAGAAGAATCGAAGGAAAATATTTAACAAAGAATCAGTCAGAATATTTTTTATTTCTATTTCGCACAATGTATGAATTGCTCAGAGTTCTCCGTTTGAATAGTGCATTCACTCATCTATTTGATAATCAAATTTCTTCTAAAAAGTATTCTTATTTAATGTAGAAAAAAAATCATATGGCAAATAGATTTTTGGATGGGCAATTAAAATTGTGTGATCCATACTTTTCAATATTTACTTGAACTAAATTCTATATATAGCATAAGACATATCATAATTTCACTACTTTTCAAAGCAAGCCTTTTATTCTGTGATGAGGAAGGATTAAAAGAAGAAAACAAATTCTAATAGGAAAGCAAGGAAATTTTATACAATGGCAAATATAAATATACGAATTTATAATGCATATTAACCTTTACACACAAATGGAATGAAAAAGTCATAAAAAGGAAAAAAAAAAAAAGAAAAAACAATGCAATCAAGGTTTATGATTTAATTACGAGGAACACTGCATCTGTACATGAGAATGAGAAAGCAATAAATGTTTGGATTGTGATCTAACTTCAGCATTAGGGCCTGCAGCCTTCTTCCCCGTTTTATGTATCTACCAAAATAGATAAACCGTATAAGAATAGAAATACTAGTATTTTTATGTTATAAACACAGAAAAAATGAAATAAAAAAAAGATGAAACTAGATTTGCAATTGTATACTATATATAAAAAAAAGACTCACATTATGATTTTAAAGATACTTCATCAAGCAGCTTGCTTCCAATGGCCCTTATCCCAAAACTTGAGGAAGGGTAGAAGGACATTGTTTGCCTGGGGATGGTCCCATTCCACTGATTCCCACCATTCTTTTGGATCCACGCAGATTTCCTTGAGAGAAGGAGGATATGGCTTTTCCTTATCAAGGTCATGCAGGGGAATCTGCTTTAGCTCTGGACAATCCACTATTTCAATACATTGGAGAGAATCACTTACTCCATGTTTACTACAAATGCTCTTCAAATTTGGTAAAAATGATAATTTCAATTTCCTTAGTTTGGGAAGAGTATATTTGATGGTACCCGTTCCTTCTTCCTCTGATTCTATTATTTCCTCCATTTCCTTGCAATGCCTGACAGTGATCTCTTCCAAGTTGTGCAGAACCCACTTAGCTGACAACAATTTCTTTATTTTTCCACAACCATATAGATAGATTTCTTTGAGGGAGGAAAATGTGCCCACTGATGACTCTTCGACTAAAGCCTTCAAATTCTCCAAATAACTTAGATTTAGAGACTCAAGTGTTTGAAGTTGAGAACCGGATGAAAAAATGTACTCCAACTCCTCACATTTAAAAATTCCACATCCCTTCAAATCAGTTGCATCTTTCAATCCACAAATATCGTTTAAACTTTTCACACCTTTACACTGAATAACTAGTAATTGCTGGATGTCATATGGAAGGATAATTCCGTCTCCAGAATTAATATCAAAACCCACAAATGCAACCATTTTACTATATTCCACAGAATGATAATAGTGATGATAACGCAACCGGTGACTCACCCAAATCAAGTATTTATGAAGCCTTTTTCTCTGACTAGCATACATGTTCAAGTCACCCACGTTACTAAAACAACCTTCATAAAATTCCAACTTCTTCAATTCCCTTATCTCTGTTGCTCCTGATGGTGCTGGATGTATTGCCAAATACTGAAGACGATACAATTTTGACAATAATCCATTGGGGATCTCTTTTAAACGCTCGGTAAATCTAAGATTGAGATATCTAAGATTTACCACCATTTCCAAATCTTGAGGGATTTCCTTGATTGAAGTGTTTCCAAGGTCCAATTTCTTCAAAGCTTGAAGCTTCGATAAAGATGGCAGATTATCTAAATTGCCACAACCATGCAGCAACAATGCAGTGAGATTCTCCAGATTAGAGATAGAATTTGGCAAATTCGCAATAGGATTGTTAGAAAGATCAAGAATCTTAAGATTAGGAATGTGCTTAAAGAAAGATTCCGGAATTTCTTTCAATGAATTTCTTGAGAGCAGCAAGGTTGTGAGCTTTTGACATTTTGGAGACTTCATATTTTGAGGAATTGTTGATATGGAATTGTGCATTAAAGAAATCTTCTCCAAATCATCAGTCCATTCTTCCTCATTTGGTAGCTCTTCCAATTGCATACCAGCTTTTATCAAAAATCTTTTTCTTGTGATATGCAACGCCATATCTCTAACAACATCATGCATCTTTGTATATGTAACCCCCTCAATCCTTTCTAGCAAACAGTTATCTTCAAGCTTCTGCAAAATAGAATAACCGCAATCATCCATTGCTTTTCTAGTTCCCATTTCATCTATAAGCCCTTCTTCCATCCAATATCCAATTATCTCCTCTTTATAGATTTCATGATCTTCAGGATATAATGCACAATACAGAAAACAATCTTGGTCTATTTGTTCTAGACGATCATAGCTGAATTGTAAACATCCAAACACCTTATCTTTCATGTCCCGGATGTTTCTGATGTAACCTTTCAATTCATTCAAAGCATTTTCCCACACAAGAGGATCGGATATTCCCCTCATACATCCAGCTACTGTGACAATTCCAAGAGGAAGTCCATCACATTCTCCCACAATATCTTTCATAATTGATTCTAAAGTTGGATTAGGCAACATGTCTTGTCCAACTTTGCTTAAAAATAACTGCAAAGCCTCATCTGCAGAAAGACACAACACTTGGACTTTCTTACAGCCCATTGATCGAACAACCTCTTCTGAACGTGTTGTCAGCACTAATTTACATCCATTATCTGTTGTTGGCTCAAGGATTCCGACATCCACAAGAGAAAAGTTGCTCCATACATCATCCAATATTAGCACATACCTCCCTTGTTTCCTCAACATTTCTGATAACTTTGCTGCACGTATGGTTGTATCTTCATCATCTGACAACTCTTCGTTCAATTGACATGCAATTTTCTTTTGTAAACTTCGAATATCAAAGTCCTGAGATACAGTTGTCCAAATTAATTTGCTAAATTTGGTTTCTTCCAACAAGTTATTATGGACATGCTTCATTATTGTTGTTTTGCCTATTCCTCCCATCCCACACACTCCAATCATTCTAACTTCATCGCCCATCAAGTATTGGTAAATTTCTTCTGCTTTAGTAGCGCCTGCTAACTTTTCTGTTGGGAGTTTGAGCTTTGGAGCTGAAGGATCGTTAACCACCAAGCCATCGGAGAATCGACCTTTAGCACATACTTCCTTAATTTCTTGAGTCATTTCGTCAACAACCTTCCCTAAGCAAGAGCGGAATTAGAATTTCCCTTTACTGACTTTATCTTCAACACCTTGTGCACGACTAATCTTCTCCTTTACTATTTTGAACCAATTTTCAACTTCCTGCTTTGGCTTTTTCCCAAAATGATGCTCGTCTTGCAGTTTTTGTTGAATATCCGCCTCCCTAGCACGCAAATCTGCTTGAGCCTGTTTGAAGTTATCCACGTATTTGTTGAATTTTCTGTGGTAATTAAGATATCTTATAGCTGGACGGCCGATGAACTTTATAACTTCAAGGATTGGCCCAACAACGTCACACATTGCATTAGCTATAATGCCCCTGCATCAAAATTGGCAAGTTGACAGATTAGTTCGAGAATAAAACATTGATTGGCATATATTATGTTTATCTTCTATATATCTTCTATATTTTATATATAAAAGAATGAATTTCAAAAATTTTAAAAATAATTAATCTAAGTACTCTTATAAAAATTTACAGCGCTTTAATTGTTTTCTCCTCAAATTTCAATATTGAGATCGGTTCAATAAAAAGTACAAAAACATTTTTTAAAAATTTCTTTTGATACGGTCAAGTACTTCTTTGCCACGAAAAGCATTAAAAATTGTGATTCAAAAGAAGAAAACTTTAATTAAAACTCAAAATTTTCTTCATGACAGTGACAATTGGGTTCTATCATTGATATTTGGAAACTCCTTTGTTAAAGAGTTATGTGCATTCTCTTGCAAATATGTAAACTAAATCATTACAGAACCATGAAAAATAAGATAGAAATAACTAATTAATTGGTTATTAATAAAAACTATTTAATTGTCAAGTAAATTGAAACCCATTCCTTTTTAGTTTGTGTTAATTTCTCTTGATTTCATAAAAATTTATTTCTCTTGATTTCAATAGCGACAGACACAACAAGAAAAATCCTTAACTAATTGGTTATTAAATCAAAACAATGTAATTATCAAGTAAAATGAAGGTCATCCTTTTATCATTTTTGAAGTAAGAGGAAACCAATCTTTTTCATTTTTGTTAAATATTTCTCTTGATTGCATAAAATTAAGCTTATTTCTCTTTCTTGAATTAATACTGGACAAAAAAAAAAAACCTTAAAAGATATTTACCTAAGTGAATAATTGGTGTAATAATCATATGTTTATATTTAAATCTCTATCTTCCTTTTCTCTTACAATCAAACAAATTGATTTTCTGTTAAATTGTATTGTTTAGGTATATTGGTAGGTTAGTTCAAAAATAAACTATTGATTGGCATATATCATGTTTGTCTTATATTAAAGTGTGAATTTCAAAAGTTTTAAAAGTGATTGATCTAAATGCATTCAAGAAAAATATTTATTGTGCTCTAATCGCTTCCTCTACAAATTTGCTAGCTCTAAAAAACATCTGTATTATTCTATAATCCACACCAGATTGAAAGCAAAAGAATTTAAAAAAAAGAAAAAAGAAAAAACCCACCTAAAAAGGTCTTGCAATTGATGGAATAAAAAATAGTGAGAGGTTAAAGAAGTACCTGTCCCGACAGAGTTTTTGGAGTTAGATCCTGACAAGAATTTGTTAAAAGCAAGACCAGAGAAAAACAAAAAAAAGCAGTGAATCGAGGAAAGGCTCAGAACAGAACCACAATCGATGTTCCTGCTAACCATTATGTTGTCTGCAGTGATGGAAAAGAAGAAACTGAAAGGTAGGAAGGGGAAGTCAATGAATCTGTTTAGGAAATAGCAGAGAAATAACGCAGCCTTTGGCTGATCCCAACTCTTTCGTGCAAGGCAAAACATGTATAGCTCATTGACGTGCACTTTTCAAATTTGTTATGATAAGAAAAGTCAAACAACAATTGGGTGGAGTCATTGTTATCATATGTTTAGGCAAAACATATATATATATACATTACTTTCCAACGGTTTATTTATGCATGAATTCTCACAGTATATTTTATTTTTAATGATTTTTTGTCAAAAGACTTTTTTAGTTTCTTTGGATTCTCTTTGTCATGATACTATTTTCTTTTTAAAAATTGTTTTAATGTATGATTTTTACAAAAAAAATTTTTTAAATTTTTTAATATATTTAATATTAAAATTTAAAATTTTTTATAAAATTAAAATTTTACGATTTTTAATATTTAAAAACAAAATAATTTTAAAATATAAAAATAAAATTTTAGACATTAAAAAAATGATAATTTCGAGATATAAAAAAAAGAAGACCGACGGAGTATTGTTTTTCCTTTTTTTTATTCCCCTTATTCAAATCCTTAGTGGAAGGCAGCAAGACAATGGACCAAACATCATTTCCTTTTCTTCGGACCTGGAAGCCACTACGGCTATAATGTTAATAGAGTCTGGTAGCGTAGATACGGTGAAAATTTTTGGTTGGAGGTCGATTTCAAATTGATATTCGAAGTTTAATTTAAAATTTGATTAAATTTTAATTTTTAAATATAAATTTAATTTCACATAAAAATTAAATAATTTAAATTAACTTGATTAAATTTGTTTATGAAATAAAAATAAATTTGATTTTTTTAATTGCAAATTTGATTATTTGTTTTCAAATATAAATATGAATTTAAATTGATATATATAAATAAAATAATACTTTTTTAATTAAAATAATTAAATATATTAAATATAATAATTTAATTAAACTCACAAATTATTTAAATTAATTATTAAAATATTAAAATTTTATTAACTCAATAAATCAAATTATTCAAATTCAAATTCAATTCCATAATAATTATACCGAATTTAAATTTGGAGCTTATTACGCACTTAGGAGCAATACCTTTTAAGTTCACACCTTTAATTATTTGTGATACTATAAATTTTTGAAGAAATCTGATATATCATTATCACGATTGTCAGGTCTTCATAGCTTTCGCTAGTGGGACATGGCATAATTTATACACTTCTGAATTATTGATCCCTTCTATTTTTCTCTTTCTTCCATTATTTTTCAGCAATAATTTTCTCACCTACTAGGTTCTGTTGGTTTTCTTGAATTGGATTTATTTAATTCTAGTCACTTTTTAATATTTTATGAGTCAATAATTTTCTAACCACTCCAGTCATTCATTAATTTTTATTTTTATAAATTTTTTCCTAAGTAATATATTTTTTCATCTTCCATGAATCCATATCACAACTTTGCAATGTGAACCAATACAAAATAGATATAAACTTGATCTGATAAGTGATATGAGCTGACTTTTGGTGGCAATAATTTAGCAACCCAAAGGGAGGATGAGTCTGAACTGAATCTGGCATGATACTGAGAATTAGCGTTGATGATTGATGATTCAATGGCGTATGATGAGGAAGGGCTGAAAGTTATTACAGAGTAGAAACATAGCATTTGCTGGGTATTTGGACAAAATATTAGCGGGAAAGCATGAAAATACACTAAGGATCTAGACAATTCAGTTTAGTCAATAATAATTTCTATAAAATAAAATTCAAGCCAAAATAGAGCCTAATAATCACCTGAAATAGTGCCATATAAATTACATACATGGATTTTTTATTAGAAATGTAAATTTTATTCATACCAAATAGCAAACTCGATTTTTTATCTAAATAAGAATGAAGATAGATATTATATTGTGGGTATAGGAATGAAAATATGGATGAATATGATTTTAAATTTTTATTGAGTATGGGATGTTGATGGTAATATAGCACCTACCCTGTACATATACCCTATATATATTTAATAAAAAAAATTTCATTAAACAATATAAATTATTATTTTAGATTAATTATAATTAATATATTTTTATTGAAAAAATATATATTAATATATATTTATAAACTCAAATATAAAAGATAAAAATAAAGAAAACTAACAAAAAATAAATTTTGGTTTTTATTTTTTAAAAAAAGCTAATATGAAGATTATCTATACCATTAAATACCCGTGAGATGAGGATGTAGATAAATTTGAAATTCCCATTAAGATGGGCATGAGAATAGATATAATTAGGGATGGCAGCTCCACCTGTACCTGGCGGGTTCTGACCTAACCCGACTTCATAGGGTCATTTTCTTTTCTGAAAATAAAATTTTGGGTTAAGTCAGGTTTTAGGTAAACCCGTTCCACCCTGATATATATAATTATTTTTAATTATTTATTTAATTTAATATATTATATTTATATTAAAAAATAATATTTTATATTTAAAAAAATCTATTTAATTAATTTCGGATCAAGTCGGGTTGGGTAAAGTTTTATACAATCACTACAAGGGTTTACGTTTTTAGTGGCATTTTTTTAACCTTTTGCAGCATTTATAAATGCCACTAAAAGATTTACGGTGTTTACGAAAAACGTCAGTCAAAGTGCTAACTGAAAATACCGCTACTTTAGAGGCGTTTGTATATGAAAATGGCCTCTATATTAAAGGCATTTGTATATTTGAGATGCCGCTAATTTAGTGACATTTTTATGAGAAAAATGCCATTGCTTTGGTAACGTTTGTATAAAAAAATGTCACTTAACTAGTGACATTTGCTGGTAAGAGCGCCGCTACTTTTAGTGACGTTTTATGATACAAATGCCACTAAATTATTCATTTAGTGACATTGTTGAATGCAAATGTCTCCATTATGTAAAAATGTATTTTTTTTAATTCTATTAATAAATTTTATTTTCATTAAAGAGCTTAAATTCAAAAACTAAAATTAATATAAACTTAATTCTCATTTAAATATGCATGTAATTAATACAAAGTTTAATAATTAGTATAATAACATTCAAATATTTTTAATACATTAACAAAATAAAAATTAAAATGTATGAAATGGATGACTACATACATGTTGCTGGTTGCCAATTGATGAATAAAATTTTTCACCTTGGTCATTGGTGTTCTCAAGAACCTACTAAATAATACCATACAATTTTTAACACTTCAGTGTAAGCTTTTTTATATTTAAAAATTTAAATATTTACTAAATATAATACCTAAGTTGGTGGAGCACCAAGATCATTTCCTAGAAATTGTTGTTGCACAAAATTCATAAGATGATCGAATCGATCATGCAATTGCTGAAATTTTACACGCTCTTGCTCCATTCTAGTATGTTCTTTCTCAATTTTGGCATGCTCTTGTTCTCTTTCTGCTTCTATTTGCTGAAAACATTGTTGCATAGTTTGCAACTCCTCTTCCAATATTGATATGTCTCGTGAAGACTGACTTGCTGAGAATGTAAATTACTAAAAGCTATGTCCATAGTAGATAGATGGTGTTGGACCTAATCCAAGGCCCCGGATCCGTCCATGCCTTTCTTTTCTAGCAACTTCTATGAATATTCGATTTTTCATTTCTTACATGTTGAGAGAACCATCATATGCTACTTCAATCTTAGCAGCCATTTCTCTTTCACTTTTTCTTATGAATTTGTCATATACAACTATCAAGTTTAATGATTAATTGATAAAAAGTTAAAAAGAGTAAATATTTACCATTTTTAAAATAGATGATACAAATTACCACAATTTCTTGTGTTTCAACATTCATGTAAGATTCATTTTTTTTTGTGTGTGTTATGCGACAAAGTTTCACACGTCTAATTTTACTGCCCATCTCATTCTCTTATACAAAAACATATGTTATTTGATAGGATACATATCAACTGCAACTTATTCATGCATACTAAGCCTGTCAATCAAGTATTAAAATTTTGAATAATTTTAATATCATGTATTTGTATTTTGGCCCCATAACAACACAATAGTCTTAAACATACGCAAACAATAAAAGCATTTTAGGCTTTCACATATATCGATCATGGAAACCAAATTCAATTATTTCTCTCTGTTTAATATCATACATTGAAGCCATTCAATATGTTGAAAGCCATCCAAAAGTTTAATTTGTATAGTTGCCTTTTATATGCAAAAATAGTCCCAAATAGACATAAACGATAACTTTTTCTCTCATTCAATCGTAGAAACCAAGTTCAATCAATCAGACAAATTTAATATCAAGTATTGAAGCTATCCAAATTGTTAAAATACAACAATAACAACAAATTTGTATTTTTACCTAAATATACGTAAACAATAACTTTTTCATACATATCATCCGTGTTAACTAAGTTCAAAACTTTCTATAAGTATAATATCATGTAAGTATAATTTGCATATTTACCCTGTAACAGCAGAAAAGTACATTTATTGGAATAAGTTTATTATCATAAACTTACTATTGCTTTTTGCTTTCTTGCCAAACTTTTTGATCCACTTGTGTGGCTATATTTATGTTGCTTTCTGCTACCAATGCCAATCTATTCTCTTTCCTGTCATAAAAATAATTACGTATATGATAGAAATACAAATATTACCAACTTAAACCATAAAAATAATTACGTATATGATAGAAATACAAATGAAGTTGGTATTTCAAGTACAAATCTTTACTGTAATAATACAATAAGAAAAGTTTGAATAAGTAAACAAAATGTAAAATAAAAAATTTTTTATATCTAATTAATTATACTAATACCTCAATAAAGTTTAAAGCATCAACCTTAACTTCTTCTGGAACTTTATGTCATGTTTCATAATGAATAAACAATTTCATTCAATTACGGGTTAGCATGCCTATAAATTCAATCAACAGTTGAGCCTCTTTACCAATTGGTTTTCTATTAGAGTTTGCAGACAGTACAATACGCTTGTTAGGAGGTGTGCAAATAGTTCCTTCAAAGTTGTCCTGCCTCAAGTCCTTCGTTGACCATTATAATCAACTTGCAACAAATAAATAATATATTTGTAAAATTGCAATACGTTTATCATTATACTCGAATTCTAAAATTGGGGTATATAATGCCTGTACCTAAATTTAAAGCATAATCAATTGATGGGGTACTATCTAAACTTGGACCTCCGTATTGCTAGATCCAATATTAGTTGAAAAGATAAAAATGACGGAGTTAGATCCAACAATATGTTCATTTTCCTCTAAAGGATTCAGTCCATAGCCAATATCTACAGGTGCCACAGAGGGTTTTGAACTAATATCTTTGATATGTTTTCCTTTCAACCTACTCCTCCACATTGTAGCTTACCTACATCATAAAAGCAAATATAGAAAATATATTAGTTCACAACATATATAAAGACATTAAGAAGTTAAGAAATCAAAACCTACAATATATAAAGAATATATCGATTTAATTAAATCAAAAGATAATGTATGATTTAGAATACAATAATTATATAATAGGGAATGTGACATTAATTACATACAATCATTACTACATTATGTCTTAAACACTTTAATTACAAATTATAGATGCACCATTTCATGGTTCATAAATGTCTTTAGTAACTTCTTCACAAACCCACTGAGCGTAGGTACTGGAGATAGTTTCATCCAAGTTTTGTTTAGCAAAATGATATCATTCAATTCCATGTTCAACATCATCTTTGGTATCTAACCCCATATCAAATAAGTCTCTAGGTGTCTTTCAAAGAGCAACAAACCAACCCAATTCTTTGGGATCTTCAGAGTAAAATACTTGTTTGACTTGAGATGAAAAAATATAAAGTTCATCGATGAGTTATTGTATAGTGTGAATTAATCGTGAAAAATTCACAAGTGTAAATCCATATTGATCTTTCTTAATACTCTTCACACTATTCATATAAGCCCAATCACATTGAAATAAGACAACTTTTCACTTGCCATAATAATCCAACTCAATGATGTCATTAATCATGCCATAATAGTCAACATTTTCCTCTAAAGGGTTTGTGTCCCTAGCACTAGCATAGTTAATAGTTGATGAAGTCACAACAACTTCTGAATTTTATGTATTTCTAAATCTCTCATGGGATTTAGTGTGAAATCTAAATCCATTGATGATGAAACCTTTATATCATTTCACAATCCGGTTCAGACTATGTGAAAGACACTTCTCCTCTTCACTAACAAGCCTTCCACTCCAAACCTATAAAAGTAGAATAAATATATATATGTTATCAATGTTAGTTATACCGTAAACATTCTATGTAGATTTCTTATAATGGGAAGTATGGCATTACTTACAGTTGCTCCTAACCATTTATGAAAGTTTTCAATGAACAACTTACCAAGCTTTCGAGGGTTTGATTGTTGATAATATGCAGGATCTCTCAAATTATTTCTATACTCACTATAAAGCATCATGATAAAGTATTAACAATAAAAAAAAGACAATAATTAATGCTTAATGTAATGAATAATTTTCTTGCTAAAAAACTTACGTGCGAAATGATTCAATTGAGTCATGATGAAAAAGAACATATCAATGTGCTTGAGCCCAAGATTTATCATCTAACTCCACCAATTCAGCTTTGCCTATTAGTTGTCCAAAACTTTGAAAAAGATAATTGTAGGTAGAGTCTATATACTGCATACCAACATTTCTCGATGGTCTATTAAATCTCATTTCAGCATCTTCTAAATAATGAGAACAAAATGTCATACACTTTTTTGCTAAATATCCTTCAATAATAGAACCGTCCGGATAGTGTTTGTTATGACAATAAGACTTTAATCTCCCCACAAACCTATAGCATAAAATATTAGTTATATGGTCTTTTAAGTAGAGTGGCTTGATCATCAATAAAAACGTAATCAATCTATTAACAAATAATACTTTTCAATATGATACATCCATCGATAATAAATCGACCCATCGACTTTTGCTTCATATGGAATGTGGATAACCAAATGCATCATAATAGTGAAGAAGTTTGAAGGGAAGATCTTCTCTAAATGACATAAAGTAATCGTGGCTCGATCTTGAAGTTTGTCAAGCTCTTCCACATTCATACATTCTAACATAGAGATTTAAATATGTTACTCAATTTAATTACAACAGAAGTGACTTGCTTTGACATTGATGAATGTAAACTAATTGAAAGTAAGTCTTACATCAAAATGTGATAATCATGTGATTTCAATGAAAAATGTTTTCGCTCATTCAAATTCACATATCTCAATATATTTGATGCATAGCCATCTGAAACTTTGACATTTTTCAAAAGTTGGCAAAACACATCTTTTTTAGCTTTAGAAATCCCAAAACAAGCAGTAGACAATTGATATTTGCCATTAGGAAGCAACTTCGGATAAAGGTCCAGACAAATCCCCATATCAACTAGGTCAAGCTAACTTTTTAAGTCATCCTTGGATCTTCTATTCACATTAAGAATTGTCCCAATAGAATTTTCGCAAACATTATTCTCTATGTGCATCAAATCAAGGTTATGACATAATAAATTATATTTGCAATAAGGCAACTAAAAAAAGATACTTCTTTTTTTTCATAACTCAAACTTATTGTCGCTTCATCGTCTTCTTCATCACTTTGAACATCAAGATCACCAACTTCAGTATGAGTATCACCAATTTGTGTAATACGAGGCCAAACACCTTTAAAGATGTCTTTCACTTTTTTTCTTAATGGAGTCATTTTTCCATAAGTGAAATTGATATCTTTTAACTTTGACAAGATATTAGACCCACTAATGGGTAAAGGCGATCTCTTCACCTCTTCAATTCTATCAAAGAGATGTTTTTGAAATCTAAATTGATAATTATCTAACCATTGATGATGTCCCATATAACAAAACTTCATACCATTAGGTAACACGTCAAACATGTCTGTGCAGCACAATATAGACAAGCATAATGACCCTTTTGTACTCCAACCAGATAAATTCTCATAAGCAAAAAAATCATTGATAGTCCATAATAAAGCAGCACACATATTGAAGTTCTTTTCTTTTGATGCATCATCGGTCTCAATTCCTTCCCATAATTGCTTTAACTTTTTAATAATAGGTTATAAGTAGATGTCTATATCATTACCTAAACATTTTTTCCCATGGTGATAAATTGTAAGGAATCAATACAATTGGCCAAGTACTATAAAAAATACTCATCATTTTGAACGGATTGAATCCATAAGATGCTAGTCAAGTATAACATTTCAAAGATCAGATACAAAGTTTGAAAACCTAGAATAAAATGATTTTCATGCCAAAAAATTTGCAAGATGCCTCAATAATCCATCATCTGTCCGCTTCTCATGATGCCACCTCATTGAATCGTAGTTTTGAAAGACATGAAGAGTCGTTAAGTCTTGGTATTAATGGAAGATAGCATAAAACCTTAACATGTTTCTTTTTGGCATATATTTCATCACCATCCTCATTCAACATTTCATCGGGGTTTTTGTCCACCCAATGAGTAATACCACACAAATGACAAGATTTTTGATTTTTTCTATCCCCCTAATACAACATGCAATCATTGGGCAACTATGAATTTTCTCATATCTGAGACCTAAATCCTTGATCATCTTCTTTGATTCCTTACAAGATTTAGGGATTTTTGCAAAAGAAAATATTATTTTCATGAACTCTAATAATAAAGTCAGAGAGTTTTCATCCATCCACATAAGTATTTCAAGTGAAAAAAAAGAACACAAAAATATAACCTTGAATGCTTTGAACCCTCAAAGAGTTCGTCATTCATATCCTCAAGCAACCTATAAAACTTTGATACTTCTTTTCTAAGTTGTTGGTCACGTACACCTATCCCAAGTTCACCAAATTCATTCATTTCAACATTGGATTGATTAAATCCTTCATTTAGGAAGAAAGATTATGAAAATGTTGGTTATGAATGTTAAAAGCGTCTTGCAACATGCCTTCAATGTTATCTGCTATAAAAAAGATTATGTTACTATTGAAAAGCCTTGAAGTTGAAAGAACTTTAGTGGAAAACCTTGACAGTATAGATTCTCCATGAAAATACCAATTAACATATTCCAAAAGAAATTCAGTACAAATTAATTGTTCTAAAACAACTTGATACATTTGCCACTCGATATTAACACACTTCACACATGGGCATAATATCATATTATCTTCACTTGTATTCTCAAATGCAAAATTAAGAAAATTTTTCACTCCATCTCTGTACTCATGATTTAATCTTGACTTTTGCATTTAAATCTTATCCATTTAGTACTTGCTATATTATCAGACCAAATGTATATAAATAATTTATATGCAAATGAACATGTACAATACTTAAGTTTACTATGTTTTAAACAAAAGATAATAACAAGACCAGTACTTACACAAAACGAGAACTCCTTGTTGTGAAGTAATTTTTCAGCTACTAGATATTATGAATGTTAAAACTCTGTTGCTAACGTAAACAGTACCCAAAAGTATTTGCAGTTAGGGTTGAAATAAGGTAAAACAAGATGGGTTTTGGAGAAAATTGTTTACACCGAAAAGAAAATCGTGAATTGCAAAAGCTGAAAGAATAGTCGATTGAAGTAAAAGTAAAGTAAACAAGTAATGAATAGTCAAAATAGGGTTCTAAAAGACAATGCTCGAATACTAAAAGCTGAAGGAAAGGGAAAGTAAATTGTACTTAGTTTGAAAAGAGAAATAGTATAATAATGAAGATGAAGCTTAAAGTTGGTGATTGGATGCACTAAGTTTGAGAAGATTTTTATTGGACCAGATTATGGAAGGCATTTACTAAGAAAAATGGCTACAATAATTCCCTCTTATATATTTTTTGAATATATTATAGGCGCCTTCAACAGAGTCGTAGTAGAATTGTTTGGAATTATTAAAGGCATTTATGCCATAAAAATGCCTTCACTAATTTTATCTAAATTTTTTGTTTATTTATTGAAATCATTGTTTACATAATACACCTTCAATAACTCCCTCATTTTTATCTTACAATAACAGTGATGACGGTTTTCTATAAAAAATACCTTCAATAATTTTCTTTTAAAAATTATTTGAGATTATTAAAGGCATCTTCTGTTAAAAATGCCTTTAATATTACACAACTTAATTTTTAAAGGGTTATTAAAGGCTTTTATTCTAGAAAATGCCTTGACTAATTCATTTTATTTTTTGAAGCAATTTATTGAAGGCGTCTTCTAGTGCAAAACACCTTGAATATTCTAGTGCTCAAATTTTAAGACAAACAGTGAAAGCGTTTATTGTAGAAAAATGCCTTTACTAAATGCTTTTATTTTATTTTATGTACAAACGCATTGAATAATTTTCAATTAAAATTATTGGTATTATTAATGCCGTATTCCAGTGAAAAACGCCTTTAATAATTGAGAACTTAAAATTTTTTACAATTAGTGAAGTGTTTATTGTAGAAAAACGCCTTCACTGAGTACATTTCATAATGTACATAATTATTAAAGGCGTTTTTTATAATAACCGCCTTCAATAATTTTCTTTTAAAAATTTTGAGATTATTAAATGTGGCTTCAATTGAAAAATGCCGTCAATATACTATGTTATAGAAGGTGAACATTCCAGGAAAATGCCTTTAATAATTCCTTTTAAACCTAGTACATAATTACTAAAGGCGTTTGGTAATAACAAATGCCTTCAGTAATTTCCCTTTAAAAAATTTTGGGATTATTAAAGGTGTCTTCTACTGACAAACGCCTTTAATAATTCTTTTTAAATTTTCTACATAAATATTGAAGTTGTTTATTGATAATAAATGCCTTTAATAATTTTAACAAACGTCTTTAGTAATTTCCTTCTAAAAAATTTTGGAATTATTAAAGGCGTCTTCTACTGACAAACACCTTCAATAATTCCTTTTAAAATTTCTACATAAATATTGAAGGCATTTATTGATAATAAAACACCTTCAATAATTTCAACAAACATCTTTAGTAATTTCCCTCTAAAAAATTTTAGGATTATTAAAGATGTCTTCTACTGACAAACACCTTTAATAATTCCTTTTAAATTTTTTACATAAATAGTGAAGGCATTTATTGATAATAAATGCCTTTACTAATTTCCTTCTAAAATTTGTTAGGATTATTAAAGGCATTTTCTACTATGAAATGCTTTCAATATATAGTTACACAAATTTTAACACGATTATTGGAGGTGTATATTCAAGAAAAATGCCTTTAATAATTCTTTTTAAATTTTATAGATAATTAGTGAAGGCGTTTGCAGATAACAACCACCTTCGATAATCCCCATTAAAAATTTTTTAGGATTATTAAAGGCATCTTTTATTATAAAATGCCTTTAATAATTTGTTATAAACTTTTGAAGTCCATAATTATTAAAGGTGTTTTCTACATATATATATATATATATATATATGCCATCAATAATTCCTTCCATCCTTATCACAGGGATATCAGTGAAGGCAATTTCTACTCAAAATGCCTTTAATAATTTTTAAGATTTATCGAAGACATTTTTTTAGGATAAATGCCTTTAATAATTTTGTTGGAAAATTATTTTTTGATTACTAAAGGCGTCTTTTTCCTTCAATAATCTCTAATAAAATTTTAAGGGAATTATTGAAGGCGTTGTTTTCAGAAAAATGCCTTTAATAATAATTTTTATATTCATTTCCCTGCCTTGAACATCAGAATCACAAATTGATAGCATATAGAACCATTAAAAGCTGTGTTATTCAACTAAACCAAACCCTTAAACACATTTCTATCAGACCATTGGTTTTTTTATCCTTATCGTCGCCACTGACCTTCAACAAATCAATGGTACACCCATTTCTTTTTATCAATAACTCTTTTTTTTTGTTTATTGTATTATTTATAATATTTGATAGAGATTTTTTTTTTGGTTCCTTAATATTTATATATGCATTTATTTATTTTCATTAACTTCACCTTAAGCATAGTTGTCTAAGCACCTTTCATTGTATGTATGCTATTTCTATGTAGCACGTCTTAAATATTATGGTTTGCTAAACCTTATTGTCTGATATTATTTTGCTGAATGGTATTAGATGATATTAGAGGGCTGAATCGTATACTGAATGGTTTGTTGAACCTTATTGTCTGATATTGTTTTGCCAAATGGCATTGTATGATATTAGGAGGCTGAATCATATGCTAAATGGTTTGCTAAACCTTGTTGTCTGATATTATTTTGCTAAATGGTTTTGTATGATATTGGAGGGTTGAATCGTATGCTGAATGGTTTGTTTGAGTGGTTTCTTGAAGGGTGTGTTTGAGCACATTGCTTATTGGTGTAATAAATGGTGTTTCTGTATGTAGTATGATATTGGTTGTATTTAATTACATACAGTGTTAAATTTAAACGGTCATATTGTGTAATTTGTATAATTATGATCAAGATTACAGGTATTATGAACTTCGAACAACATCATTCTCCTTTTAATGAACATGCACAAGACACACTTGTAGGCCAAAAAAGAAAGAAAAAGGGCCCAAATAAACAAATTAAAGTAAGTAACACAAAAATTCATGTTGACTTCAATCAAAGTGGCTAGCCTGTATCTGAAGGAGCTACCAAGATAGCTATTCATATTGGAATTGTCGTCTATCGTAGGATTTAAATTGCGTACATCGATTGACGATGAGTTCTTGATGATCTAAAGGATGATATATGGCAGTTGATTGTGGTATGTTTATTCAACTATTTCGTAAAATTTTTTAAATGATCATTTAACTGAAATTCAATGTGTTCATACTAATTGTGTTTACTTATTTAGGAACGATTCGACATCTTAATTGACTATAAAAAGATTGTGTTACAATTTGTTAGGAAATCATTCAGAGACTTTAAAAGCAGATTGACAACCTAATATAAAGGTGATGTATTGGTTGTTCCACCTATGACATATGCGAATGTGATAAGTGTTGAAGCTTGGACAAATTTTATTTAATATTAGCTTTCAAAAGATTTCTCAGTATGCAAACCCATTACCAAAAAAATTGTTTATAAGTCTTTATGTAATATAGCCTTTGATCTTCATATGTGATTGACGTAATTTTTTTCTTTTATAGAAAATCAAAGAATAACAATGGGACATTCAGGCCAAACAACAATATCACCATCGGATGTGAGAAAAGGATATGTAAATGTGAAGTATGAGCATGTATGTATTCGCACACTTATTTTATACTCATTAATGAATATTTATGAACATTCATTTCATACATTTGGATTCTTTTATTGTGATAATTTAATAAGAATCAATGAGCTATAGAATAGAAGTTTCCATATGGGATGTTTGAAAACAAGGACATCTACAGAAAGATGGATCATTTACAGATGAAACAATCGAAAAAATGGTAAAAAATATTGTATGTACAACTATTTTTTAAATATAATGTATGATTGGCATTATGGTTGTGTGCATGAGTGTATACTAGCTTGTATAAATTTGTTGTTATAGCCCATCTTATTATTATATTTCAGGATGATTATGTTGCCAAAGTCAAATATGGTGAACTAGCAACCTAGTATGGCGAAGATCCTTTGTCTTTAGCATTAGGTGCTAAAGAAAGGCCTGGTCGGTTTTGTGGGGTTGGTAAATTTGTCTTGCCATCAAAAGTTTTTGGTAATCAATAAAAAACCTTGCGAATGAGAAATGCACAATATGAAGCAATCATTGAGCAACAATAGCAACGAATTGATGACCAGAAGGAATGCCTCAATGATCAACAACAAAGAATTGCTACATTGGAGTCCATGTTAGCAGTAATGTAACATAACATGCCAGTAAGGCAGTCTGATAGCATTATCTCCTTAGGAGAAGCTTCTGTTCCAAGTAAAGAAGTGAATCCATCCTTCGATACCACCCAAGAAGTATGATATTGTTAATAATTTTAATATTATTTTTTATTATATTGATTGATGTGGTTTTAATACTTATATTTCATTAAATATTGTAGTAGGATGTTCGAACTCACAGTATGACCCTTGCTCAGGCTTCCATGGATAAGTTATCCAAATATTCACGGGAGCATTTATCTAGAGGAAACTTCATAACCATTGAGTTTGAGGAAGGGTTATTTGATAAACCATCATTTTCTTTCATTGGTGTAGATAAGGTTAAAGAATTTTGTGACCTAGATGAATTATTAGCTGTTAATATTGTTGCTTATATGAGATTAGCTTATAAATACAAATATGCACATTCAATATGTAGTAATATATATTAGGGTGTAATACTAACTAGCAGTGTTGATTGTTATCGTTCAGCTTCCTATATAAAGAGCTCAAGGGTAGACAGTTGACCAATAGATTTAGATTCATTGACTCCAACTTCATTAGTAAGCAGAGTGGCACAGTCGCTTATCGTGCTAATCATGTGATCCAATGCATGAAAAGACTGGCTGATTATTATTTGCTCTCATATAATGCGTAGTAAGTTATATTCTAACCTTACCCAAATCTGATTTGATGTGTAATATGAGTATATCATTGTTATTATTTTACAGTCGTCATTGGGTGCTTATTATGATTGACTCCAAATCCTTAATGCCATACTTATTTAATTTAGTTAATCTAACGGCGATGCTTAACTTGGATATTCAAACTTTTATAAAGAGGTATTACATTTTATTATATTATATATCTTTTGTTTCTTCATAAGTAATTTAATTTATGTATTAAGTAATTTTTTCCTTTTCAATTTAAGGTAATATCTGCATTTGATAAGAAGATAAAGAAACTGAAATAGGTGTCATTACCGGTAAATGTGAAATATATTCTTTTATGCTAAGTTTGTGTAGATAAATATTTCCTAAACCCACTCAATTTAATTTTTAGGTACCTCATCAACCCAGTAATACTGAATGAGGATATTATGTCCTTTGTTTTATGTGGGAGATAGTGTTAGATAATTTTATGACCACACCATTCAAAGTTAGTATAAATTTCATAAACTCATTATATCTTCAAAAAAATAAAAAGGTACATTATGTTCTTATTTATTAACATTTACTCCTGATATTTTTTTTAGTGGGAGAGTAAAGAAAGCTTCATAGAAGAGGAACTAGATGAAGTCCATAAAGAATGGTGTGATTATGTATTATCATTTATCAATGTTGATAAACCTTCAGGTTAGATATTGTTGGTTGAATGTAAATATATAAGGAACAAATTGTTATAATATTTTTAACATGCCATGTTGAATGGAAACTTTAAGTTTGTACATTGGGTATTGGTTTAATATTATTGTTATACTTAATATAAATACACTATGTGTACTTAATAAATTATTGAGTACGATTATTTCATAAGAGTATATTAATATAGCAACGTTATCAGTTTTAATTTCGGATGTGTGATCAATTTATTGAAATACAACAATGTTCATTATGTAAATCAAATGTATCACATGTATAAATCAAATGTTTTCTGGGCATAAATATACAATTGACATTAAAGGTTTTCTGGGCATAATCTTACAATTGACTTGACATATACAACATCAAATATATTTTTTTGATTGGATTAATGAATACATTTTTAGCAAGAAAACGCCTTGAATCATCCCTAACAGAAAATTTTGAAGGTGTTTTTTTACCAAAACCGCCTTCAATAATCCCCCAAAAATTTATTGTCTGGAATATTAAAGGCGTTTTGGGCAAAAAACCCCTTCAAGAATCTGTTTCAACTTTTTTGTATTAATTATTGAAGGTGTTTTAAAAAAACGCCTTTAATTATACGTACTAAAAATTAATCGAATGGATTATTAAAGGCATTTTCCTATGGGTAATGCCTTGAATAATCCCTAACAAAATGTTATTGAAGGCGTTTTTAGAAATAATCACCTTCAATAATCCGACCATTCAAATTTATCGTATGGAATATTAAAGTCATTTTAAGCCAAAAATGCCTTCAAGCATCCGTTCCAACTTTTGTCTATGGATTACTAAAGGCGTTTTCGACCAAAAACACCTTTAATAATCACAACAACAATTTATTGATTGGATTATAGAAGGCGAGTTCGGCTAAAAATGCCTTCAAGCATCCATTCCAACTTTTGTCTATGGATTACTGAAGGCGTTTTCGACATAAAACACCTTTAATAATCACAACAACAATTTTATTGATTGGATTATAGAAGGCGAGTTTGACCAAAAATGCCTTCAAGAGTCGGCTACATATTTTTCCTATGGATTATTAAGGGTGTTTATTTGCAAAAAATGCCTTCAATATTCTCTGCAAAATTTTTTGAAGCAATTGGTAAAGGTGTTTTTTGCAAAGAAAATGCTTAGAATAATCAATTACAAATAATCTCTGCAAAAATCCAAAAAAGGCTAAAGGAAGGGATTGACCCTACCACCTAATGGTTAACATCCGTACGCTCAAAAAATTTTGATATGATATTTATTGAAGGCACTTTTGAACAAAAATGACTTCAATTAAGCCTGTGAAGTTTTTTGGTCCAATCATTAAAGGCGTTTCTTATAGAAAATGCCTTCAATAATCTCATACACTTTTTTATAAGGGGATTATTAAAGGTGTCGTCTGCCAAAACACGCCTTCAGTAATTCCCTATCAAGTTTTTTAACTGGATTATTCAATGCATTTTCTGCCAAAATTGCCTTTAGTATTTCACTGAAATTTTTAAGACATGATTATTCAAGGCATTTTAGTAGAGAAACGTCACTGATATCAAGTCATGGGTGGCGTTTATAAGTAACAACGCTGCTATTTGATTATTAGTGACATTTTGATAATAAATACCTTAAGTTTTATAAAAACACGGAAGCTAGTAGCGTTTGTAAGTGAAGAACCGCTACAAACCTGTCGCTAATACTTCATTTTCTTGTAGTGAGAAAAAAAGACTGAAATAGAATAACTTTTATAAATTAAAAGTCCAATTAAAACTTTTTAAAAATAAAAGAGCAAAATAAAATTTAATTTAAAATTTAGGAACTATGGATATTATTAATCTTTACTTAAAATAAATTCTCTATATATCGAAAGAAATATCATAATTTCACTAGTTTGAGGAAGGATTAAAAGAAAAAAAAATTAAATGGGTACTATTTAATTTTAGTCATTTTTTAATATTTATGGGTCAATAGTTTTCTAACCACTTGAGTCATTCTTTAATTTTTATTCTGAGTCATTCTTTAATGTGTTCACATTCAATCAAGGTAGTAGTAAAATATTTTTTCCTCTTCCATATCACATCTTTGGCGATGTGAACCAATCAGAAATTAAATATAAACTCGATCTGATAACTGATAGGAGCTGAATTTTGGTCACAATAATTTAGCAACGCAAAGGGAGGATGAGGCTGAACTGAATCTGGCATGACACTGAGAATTAACATTGGTGATTGACTATTCAATGGCTGTATGATGAGGAAGTGCTGAAAGGTATTGCAGAGTAGAAACTTAGAATGTACTTGAAATATTGTCTTAAGCGTAAGAGATATCATAATTTCACTATTTTGTGAAGAGCATATCAGCTATGCTATCCTTCCAAATTTATCTTCCTTCTTATGATAATGATATAAAAAAAAAAAAAAACTAAATCAAGGATTATGATTAAATTATGAAGAAAAGAGCAAGTATATATAAACAAACTTATGATTATAGCCTCGGATTTATCGGACCTTTGGACAAAATATTAGTGAAAAAAGTGAAAATACTGTCAGGATGATCAAGACAATTCGATTTAGCAAATAAAAATCGCCGTAAAATAAAATTTAAGTTGAGAAATAAATGATTTAAAGCTCAATAATCACCTAAAATATTGCTATAAATTACATACATGCCTTTTTATGCCTAATAATCACTTGGGCAGCTGAGCATAATAATTTCTTAAAGTCTAAGAACATCAGAAAGCAAAGTATACAAGATCAGCTGCAAAATATAATCAGCGGTGCAATTTTAAGAATTGAATCTAAAATTACAACTGGCCAAAAGAAAAAAAAATAGAATTACAAAGTAAGGAATATCAGAAATAGAAAGCAATAGATGCTTGGATTGTGATTTAACTTCAGCATTAACTTTCTTCCCCATTGCATGCATCTAGCAAAATAGATAAACCACATCAGACTGGAAATACTTGTATTTTCTTATGTTATAATCATTTTTGTATTTTCTTCTTCTTTTTCATTTTAAATATTAGACATTATGCACAAGTTAATATGTCTAACCCTTACAAAATTTTTTTACATATTCTTTTTATGATGAATATATTGTGATTTTTTTTTTGAAGTTTTACTTATAATCAAGTATTACATTTGTATAATCAATTATTACATCATTGAATAATCAATTAATAAACTATAACTCAACTAAATAACTAAACCACACAAAGTGAGATTTGAACTTAAGACCTCAAAATTCTAGGGCCTCCTAATAATTGAGTATATTTTCACATGATAATCTAAATTATTACCCATTTTTAAGAACATGCAAGATTAAAATTTTAAATCTCTCATCCTCTTAAACTTCTTTTTTCATATGTACCAAAAAATAATAAACAAGGTTTCATAATTGTAAAAAATATTAACTGAATATCTACTAAACATAATGTGTTATTTATAAAACAATTTTTATATTTAATACAATTTTTTTCCATGATAAAATTGTGATGGTTAGAAAATATGAATAGGATTATAAGATCAATGACCCTACATTTTGGAAATATGTTATTCTATTAACTTTCAAATCAAATTATCAATGACCCTACATATGGGAAAATCATGGGCTTTAGTAGGACCAAACAAAATTAAGAAAAAGAAAGAAAACAAAAAAAAAAATCCTTTCTTTCTCTGTTTAATCAGTTCATATATATACTTTTCATTTTCAATCTTATCTATCATATCTTTTCTCAAATTTCAAATCATTTTTCATGCTTTTTTTTGTTCTTTATCTAAATTAGGAATTGTAAGGGATTAGGTTGGAACGAGTTTATTTTCATCTTAAATTCAACCCAACTCTTTAATAATTTTACTTGACTCTATCTGAATCTATCGTATTATTATTTTTTATATCCAACCTTGACACATGTATAATTGACATTTGATCAATCCAATTCAAAATTAATTCAATTATTTATATTTTTTTACTATAAATTACATCGGATCCAAACTTATCAATGCACGTTTTAATAACTATAAATTATGAAGAATATAAGTTGGGTTATAAATATGAATCCAAATCTTTGTGAGCATGCTAGCATTTGACGTTGAAAAAAATGATTTCATTGGGATTCTGACACATATTAGTTTCATATATATATATATTTACTTGTAAATCGGACAACCTTTACAAAAAATTGGAACAATTGTCAAGACTTGAAATATTGTCTCTGTTAGTGGGAAAGGAACACTAAATGTGAGTTATTATAAGTTGAACAATATCCTGCTGTCCAGTAAAAGTTCCTCTATCTTTTATTAGTTTAACATTTTGGTAATTATAGTCTGTGTAGACATGGTCCAGGCTTGGATCAATTGGACTTAGTCCAATGGGATCAAATGGTTAAGCTCGATATCATTAGGTTATTATTTATGTTATTTATTTATTTGTTTTTTCTTTTTTTAGATAATGATTACAAAAAAAAAGAAAGAAGGTTTTACCGATTAGTGGCAGAGATCATATATGGACTGAATTTCTATGGGATAAGGTAGGAATATTATCAAAGTGGAAGTTAGAGTTAATAAAAAATTTTTCTAATTAAACTCTGTAAATACCCACTAATCGAGGCCAACAGAGGACACGAAACATAAAAAAAAAACAAAAGCAAAATAAAAGGGGTGTTTAGAAAAGTATAAGCAAATCCTAGAATTTTTAGGAATTTTTTAAAATTTTTTGGCAGTTTTTCTTTGGAAAAATTCTAGATTCTGATGAAATTTCCAACAAAACTTGAATTTTCGACGTAATTTTCTAGTTTCCAGCAGCTTTTCCTAGTTTTTGTTGAATATTCAATTGGAATTTTGGGTTGGTAGAGAGAAAAAGAGAGAAAAAGGAAGAGGAGATAGAAAGGGGAGGGGAAATCTAAAGAAAAAACGAAAATCTTTGCCTTTTATACCTTGCTAAAACAATGTCATTTTGGTATTAAGAGACCCATCAGGATCTGCGCGTTTCCATTCAAGTGATCCGACCTGTAGCATTGACCCACTTTGACCCATGTATCAGCCAATCCTTTGAGTTGAGCCGAGCCATTAAGCAGCATTCCTCGAGCCGCATTTTGTACCTGGAGTTGAGCCGAGCCAAATCTTTCAGCTGAGCTGTTATAGTTTTTTTTTGTATTTATTTATTTATTTATGTGTTTGTTATTTTTAGGAGTATTTTTGCATGATTAAATTAAAAAATAAGAATACATTTTTTTTGGGAATAAATATTAATTATCAAATGATGGAATTTATAGAAATTTCAAATGGTAAATTCTATAAAATTCATAGGTGAGGAATTTTATCTAAATTTATCCAAATGGTGGAATAATCTAGGTAAAATTTCGATAACAATAATTAATATTTATTTTCAATAAAGAAAAAATAAAAAATTAAAAATAAAATTTTGGTTGAAAATATGTGATAATTATCCAATGATGAGATTCTTAGAAATTTCAAATGGTAAATTCCTAAGAAATCTCTAGGTGAGAAATTTCTTTAAATTTGTCCCAAATGATTGAAGAATTTAAATAAAATTTTAATAAAAAAATTGTCATATTATTTTCTTTTCGAAAACAAAAAAAAAAAATTTAAATAGGCCTAAATGGTGGAAAATTTAGAAATTGAAAAGGGAAGATATTTCTAATTTTGCCCAAATTGTGGAATAATTAGATATATTTTCAATAAAAAAACTAAAAAATCTTTCTGACGACGGAGCCTCTTCAAGAAATCAAATGTGATTCTTGAATACTCTTGAGGTGAGGAAATATTTTTAAGAATTCTACCAGATTGATGGAAGAATCTTATGAATTATTTCTAATATTCAACAAAAAAATTTGAAACCATTAGACTCAAGACCCTATGATGAATTTAAAATAATATGGTACCATCCTTCGAATGGGCATGTTGGGGTGCTATAACCTTCCCTATATATAACTAAACTCTTGAACCTTGTTCTGGTTTGTAGACCCGAACCTATTCTTTTAAGGACCTTTAGTCAAACTTTGGAGCTCCTTAAGAGGATAGATTCTTTAGGTAGCCAATCACATCTATATAAAAAAGATTGGTGGTAACTATATTTGTTAAGTCTAGCTATAGATTTACAGATCTGTATGTTATAATAATTTGGTGACTTTACTGGGGATGCTATAGAGAGTCAGGCCATAACATTTTGATTTTGTCTTATCCTTTGATCTAATGGTTTTAAATTGTAATTATTTGTTTACTAACTCCTTTTTGTTTCTTATTTGATTTATTATGGGGCATGAAACCTATATGTTCCTTCACACACATTATCACATGCATTTGCATTACATGAGCTCTATACCCAGGCTCCGTCCCTCTTAGGAGGAAGTAAAGTACCTACGCTCTCATGAGATGAAAATCTCTGCAATGGCTAGTGAAATACTCCCACCAAATTGAATCCTTTCCCTTGGTAGCTTGTGATGGGTGAGGATTGGACTGCCTTACTAGTTTATGATGGACAATGATGTAAGAAATAATTTAGGAACCTTTAGTGGTCAAAATCACCTAACCCAGCATATAGTTCACACTTAACAGGCTAGCCTTAGGATAGAGCCATTCCCACCCATCAATAGATATAAACCAGAATTAGGACACAAGAAAGAATAACTTGTATATTGCTTATCTAACCATTTTGTTTACTTAATTTTGTGCATCTACATCATTTTCATATCACTCCATTCTATGCATCAGTTTCATGCTCATGTTTTAACACTGTCATTTGCATCATTCTCATATAGGAAATATTTGCCACATATCAATTTTTGATAAACTAGATCTAACACTTACATCCATGGAAGGCCAAATGCAATCAAAGCCAACATCAGTTCATTACGAATCTGCTCATCAATTGAAAATCAAGTTAGAGGAAGGCCAAAGAAAATAAAAAAATGCTTGCTTGAAGGTTTTATCTCATTATTGCCTGAGAAAGTTCATTTTGACCTCCAACAAAATGACCTGACTGAAGCAATGTTTGGGGATGTATGAGTAGAGCAAGGCAAGAGGCATTTGAGAACAAATATGGAGACATAGCATCATTGCTCCAAATGGATGTGGATAATAATCTGGTTAGGGCCATCATTCGATTTTAGGATCTTTCTTATAGGTGTTTTATCTTTCATGAAGTAGACATGGTGCCCACAATTGAAGAATATATAGTCCTACTTTGCTTTGATTTGCCAAACCCAAATAAGATTTACTAGTTCAATAAGGTGGGCTATCATAAAAATGCTTGTGTTAAATGTTTGGACTTAGCTTGCCTCAAGTTGATCATGTGTCAAGACAAAAGGTGAAAGCAAAGCTATCCCATGGAGTTTCTATGAGATTTCATCCAAGGGCATTTGGATGATGATTAGGGGTTAGTAGCTATGGCTATAGCTTTATATGGACTGGTGATATTTCCAAAAGTCATCGGGCATGTGGATGTCATAGTGATAGATTTCATGGATCAATTAGCCTACCAAGTCAATGTAGGACCAACCAGTTTAGCAGAAAGCATTCATTTTCTAAATTTTTGTCGCCAAAATGGTAAAGGTTGATTTAGTGGATGCTTTGCAGTTACTTTATGTGTAGATGCTTGCATTGAATGTGAGGAAAGCCAGTTTCACAAGCCATACCTACATTCCAGCATTTCAATTAAGGAGTTTTGTTGTAACATATGGCCTTAAGCAAAGTCAAAAGAAGAATGGGTTTCTTATTTTTGAGCCCTTGATAGTCAAAGATAATCTAGAGAACACCTTGGATGTGTCATGACACAGTGTTATATAGTTGTGAAAATCAACCCTAGGTGTTTCTATTAGGCCTATAGGGCGCTGTTACTTACACCTCAGCTTTGGGGAGAAAATAATTTGGATGTGAACAATTCATTCCAAAAACCTACGGACTTAACCAGTGGGAATTTTCTTTCATTGATAAAAGGGCTTATGGAATGATTGAAAATATAAGAAAAGCATGAAAGCAAACCATCCGAGTTAACCAAGGGAGGCTTACTTATGATGTCACCCTAGAATATAGTGTATGGCATGCAATAAGGGGTAAGGACATTGTGTTTCCTTAAGAACAATTAGTTGACCACTCCTCAAAGTCAATTTTTCAAGATCCTTTGCTCAAAGTGGAAACGGCCAAAAGGAAACTCCAAGCCGAAAAAGATAAACTGAAACAAAAGGATAAATAATTGAAGTTAAAAATGGCAGAGAGTTTAAAGCTTCAAGAACTAGAAATCCAAAGCCTTACAAAGCAAAAGATCAGTGGAAAGCCATATTCAATGATCTAGATCTGACACATTATCAGTTACACTTGGCGCTTCCTTGGCTTTTAAAAAAGAATGAATTACTAAAGGCAAAGGTGGAAAAGGGACAAAAGGCCACTGCTAGGGCACACAGACATAGCCAAATGCTACAAGAGATAGTGGATAGGTGCACAGCACAAGTAAAAGCTTTATTAAATGAATGTAGGGGACAAGCCAAACAAAGTGATCTATGGAAAGACATGTGCACAGAAAAACAAAAACATCTAAGGCATTTGTTCGATCAGCTATGCATTGCTACAGACAAAGCATCAGAAATGGAAGAAAAAATAGAAGATTTGAAGGTTGTGGTGCAACTAGTGGGAGCTCATGGGTGATAATTACTTGATTTCCTATACGAGGCACAAAATCATTACCAACAAGCTAGGAAATTTATAAGGAGATAGTAAAAATAAAGGATGATGTTTAGCACTTTAGAATATTGCTTTGGCTTTATTAGGATGTAATTTTGAAATTTTATTAAATAAAGTTTCGAGTTAAGATTTCTTTTATCAATAATGGTGATGTGGCAAATATTAGTACATTTCATGCATGCATTAGCACATCTTGCATAGAGCACACAATTTCTAATAATCATATAATTGTCGTACTCAAGGTTCAAAGATAGCTTCACTTAGTAGAAACCTCATTCTTCGATACAACATAAGAGCCAGAGCTAGACAAATGGAGCAAAAAAACTCTCATAACCTCGAGAAGATAGAAAAAGTCCAGAAAAAACTTTAAAATGAGCAAGAAATATTTTGGATGCTTTATACAAACTAAACAAAGGGAAATGAGTAGAAAAGAATACCAGCCAATAGGACCATCCATCACAATAGGTAGTTGACCCCCTATATCCACCTTTGGTCCACCTCAAGCTCAGTCTACACAAAAGGTTCCACCAGAACAATTCACATATTTTATATATCCTGGAATGCCATCAGCTTCAAACCCAAGATATTATCATAGCTATGTGAATCTTGTCTTTACTAAAAAGGTAGTAGAACCAACCTAAGTTCCTGATCTGGATGACTTGAAAGAAAAAGAGAAAGAAAAGGCAAAAGTGGTTGAATATCAGGAAGACTCGAAGATTAGTATGTTAGAACAAAGGTTACGGGCTATGAAAGGAATTGGTTTTTATGGGTCTATCGATGCTGTTGGGCTTTGCTTAGTCTCAGATGTGGTTATTCCTCTAAAGTTTAAAGTACTAGAATTTGAGAAATATTATGTTGCAAAGTGCCCAAAGACTCATATTATCATATACTATTGAAATATGGTAGCTCATGCCTATAATGAAAAGCTACTAATGCATGTTTTTCAAGATAGTCTTACGGGCTCCACTACTAGGTGGCATTCCAGCTAGACAGAACCCGCATTCATTCTTAGAGATATGGCTCATGATTTCATCAGTCAGTATCAATATATCATGGATTTGGCTCCTGATCGTTTGTCCTTGCAAAAAATAGAAAAAAAGGCAAATGAGTCCTTTAAAGAATATACCCAAAGCTGGAGGGATGTAGCTTCTCAATTACAACATTTTCTAACTGAAAAGAAAACTACAGTGTTGTTTGTCCACACTCTAAAATCTCCCTATTATGAAAAGATGATAGAAAATGCAACAAAGAATTTCACCGACATGGTGATCTTTGACAAAATCATTGAGAGTGCCATCAAGAATGACAAGTTAAAGGGAGGGGATGCATCCGCTAAAAAAGCCCTAAAAAGAAAGAGATTGAAGCTCAAGCTATGAGTTTTGATAGACAACAGTTCAGGGGTTATCAGCTCTACACACCACGAGGTTATTTTTCATATTATTCTATTGTGAATAATGCCTCTCCTTACCAATACCAGCTAAACCCGCAGCCATCCTAGCCTTAGACCTATCAATCCCCTTTTAGATCGTGGACTGCCACATATGGTCCTAATGCTCAACTTTTCCCAAGACCTCAAACCTGTTCGGCTAACCTTATGGGTAGTTTATGAGAGCAATGAACTACTCGTAAAACTCGTATTCAAACCAATTCCCATGACATATACGAAATTGTATCGAAAGCTTTATAATAAGCATCTAATTGCTCCTAGCTGAGTAGAGCCACTCAAGCCATTTTATCCCAAATGATATGATCCTACAGTCCATTGTAACTATCACTATAGGATTGCTGGTCATTCCACCGAGAATTACACTACCTTGAAACACAAAGTGCAACGATTGATCAAGGATAAAATGATCAATTTTGATACAGGAGGGATAATTGCACTAAACATTAATGGCAATCCTTTGCCTAACCATAATGTGAATGCTTTGAGTAAGGAACGAAAGCGTCATCTGAAGAAAAAAATGGCAGAAATTAAGACCCCTCTTAGTTAGCTCTTTGATGCTTTGTGGAAAGTTAACATGATACAACTGATAAGTTCGTATAGTTACCATGAGAAGTATGTGTCAAATAGCAATTGCAAGTATCATAGTGGGGCATCTGGTCACTCTATTGAAACTTATGAGCAATTTCACCAAGAAGTACAAAAGCTCATGGATTCATACCAGATTAAATTCTATGAAGAAAGGAAAGATTCAAAAAATGTTGAAGTGTCCATGATCGACCAACCATCAAAACTATTTCCAAGGCTATTAACAATTTACTGTGGGGATAAGCCAAAGTCGACCATAGACAAGCACGTTCTTAGGTCGATAATCTTTAAAGTTTCTGCTTCATTCCCTTATAAGGGTTGTGCCATGAAAATATGGCTGTGACACAATAGTCTAGGGGCAAGAAAAGAATGTCTTTAAGCCTGATGCCACTAATATAATGGGTGTGGAGGGCATCACCTAAAGTGAAAGATGCTACACTCCAAAAATGTTGAAAAGGGCTAGAAAATAAAAAACCAAGGAAAGAGAAAAATAAAATGATTCGAAAGTGATGCCAATGAAGAATGTCAAAAATCGATGTTAGAAAAAAAAGCTTGTGAATTCTTGAAGTTGATAAAACATAGTGAATATTTAGTGGTTGAACAATTGAATAAGATGCTAGTGCAAATCTCATTGTTATCATTGCTATTAAATTCAGACCATACCAAAATGCTTTGTTGAAGGTATTGAACTAGGCATATGTGGCACATGATATGTCTATTGAGTATGTGAACCATTTAGCTTAAAACCTGGTTATGACAAATTATATATCATTTAGTGATGATGAGATTCCTCCAGAAGGAAGAGGAAGCACTAAGGCTTTGCATATCATTATCAAGTGCAAGAGCCACATTATAGCCAAAGTTCTCATTGATAATGGTTCTGCTATTAATGTTATGCCTATGTCGACTTTGGCAAGGTTGCCTATTGACTACTCATATATAAAGGATAGCCAAATGGTTGTCCAAGTTTTTGATGGGACCAGGTGAGAAGTCCTGGGAGATATAGAGATGCCCTTATAAATTGGGTCATGCACTTTCAATGTAAAATTTCAAGTGATGGATATTTTCCCTTCTTATAGCTATTTGTTGGGAAGGCCATGGATTCACATGGTAGGGGCTATCCATTCTACCCTACACCAAAAAGTTAAATTAAACAAAGAAGGCAGATTGGTGGTGGTGTTTGAAGAGGAAAATGCCCTGGTAACCCAACTATTAAATGCTTCATATGTGGAAGCTACTAAGGAAATGATGGAATGCTCTTATCAATCTTTTGAATTAGTCAATTTTGTGGGCAATAAAAGACCTAAAAGCTCATAATTTTCAAAGATAGTGATAAATCAAGTCATCAATAAGGGTTGGTATCCTGGAGTAAGGCTAGCTAGGAATTTATAAGGGATAAGAGAGCTCTCAATAATAATCAACAACAATGAGAGGCAGGGTCTCGGTTATGAAGTAAAAGATAGAGAAATCAAGGGAAGACAAGCCAATAAGACAACAAGATTTATGATCATCCCACACTTGTATGAGACTTTCAGGCTTGGAAGGTTCATGTACCCAACTACAAAAGAAGATTTAGAATAAAGTATGGAAAAGGCTTTCATTGAATTATCTATCCAAGCAATTGGAGATGAAAATAGGTATGAGCAGAAGAGTGGATACACCTTTGTCCGCCAGATTATGAGCGAAATAATTGGAGCATTATCGAGATGCCTACTATCCTAGAGATTGATTCAATGTAATTATGCATCCCAATAGCTTATGCCCAAGGCCTTAGGGTATTTTTTCTTGTTTGGGCCACTTATCTATTATTATTTTAATAAAACTTAGAAAGGATGCATTTTCATTCATTTCTTCTAGTTCTTTCATTTTTTCATTTTTTCCATTTTTCCCAACATATTTCATTTCATTCAATTTCAGGTCCTTAAATGAACAAGAAGATAATCATGATAACAATCAATGGGTTAATTTTAGAAAATCAATTAACACTGATGAACTTGATGACGAAGATGATTTTGAAGAATATGTTATCTTTCCAGACCTAATGAGATTGATTAGGCAAGAAAGTAAACCAATTGAGCCTCATCAAGAGATAATTGAATTGGTGAATTTAAGAGATGAAGAGGATAAGCAAGAGGTTAGAATTGGTACTTCACTGTCATCTAGAGATAGGCAACGATTAGAAAATCTACTTCAAGAATTTATAAATGTGTTTGCCTAGTCTTACCAGGATATGCCAGGGCTTAATATAGAAATAGTAGAACATAGATTACTCTTAAAGCCAGAATGTAAACTAATCCAATAGAAACTAAGGCGAATGAAGCCTAAAATGCTACTAAAGAGCAAAGAATAGGTGCAAAAGCAATTTGATATAGGTTTTTGCAAGTGACCAAGTATCCAGAATAGGTAGCCAACATAGTATCAGTCTCCAAAAAAGATGGAAAAGTGTGAATGTGCATAAATTATCATGATTTGAATAAGACTAGCCCAAAGGATAACTTCTCTTTACCTCATATTGACACACTAGTATATAATACGGCCAAGCATTCAATATTTTCCTTTATGGATGGGTTTTCGAGGTATAACCAAATAAGGATGGCTAAAGATGACATGAAAAAGACCACTTTCGTGACCATGTAGGGAACTTTTTGCTACAAAGTCATGCCCTTTAGTTTAAAGAATGATGGGGCAACATACCAAAAAGCTATGGTGACGCTCTTTTATGACATAATGCATAAGGAGATTGAAGTGTATATAGATGATATGATTGCTAAATCTTGAGAAGATGAAGATCATGTCACCAACCTTAGAAAGCTATTTGAGAGGTTGAAAAAATTCTAACTCAAGTTGAACCCAGCTAAGTGTACATTCGGGGCAAGGTCAGGAAAGTTCCTAGGCTTTATGGTCAGCGAAAAGGGATTGAAGTTGATCTTGACAAAATACAAGCCATTCAAAATTTGTCACCTTTGAGCATATTGAAAAAAGTTCAAGGTTTCTGGGTAAATTGAACTACATTTCTCGGGTCATGTCTCAACTTACCTACAAGTGTGATCCCATATTTAAACTCCTTCACATGAATAACCCTTGGGAATAGAATGAGGAATGTCAAATGGCCTTTGATAAAATTAAACAGTATTTATCAAATCCTTCAGTATTGGTACCATCAGTTTCATAGAGACCCTTAATTTTATATTTGACGATGTATAAAAATTTAATGGGATATGTGTTAGGGCAAAAGGATGAGTCTAGCCGAAAAAAGAGACCTATTTACCACATGAGTAAGAAGTTCATAGAATATGAATCCAATTATTTGTCTTTGGAGAAAATGTGTTGTGCATTAGCTAACTAAAGACTCAAATAATATATGCTCTATCATACCACGTGGCTTATAGCAAAACTAGATCCAATTAAATACATCTTCCAGAAGCTTTTTTTATCTAGAAGAATTGCTTGATGGCAAGTAATGCTCTCAGAGTATGATATCATATAAGTGAGCCAAAGGCACTTAAAGGAAGTGTTATAGTCGAGTTTCTAATAGATTGTGCTGCTAAGGACTATGAGCTAATGAGGTTAGAATTTTTTAATGAAGATTTGATGACTATTTCCAATTGAAAAAGGAAATGCATGAAAAAAAGTATTAGAAAATGTATTTTGATGGAGCTACTAATGCCTTCGAACATAAATTAGGCCAATCTTAATTTCTTCAGAAGAACAATACTATCCTATAACAGTAAGGTTGAATTTCAATTATACAAATAACATTGCTAAATACGAGGCATGTGTCATGGGATTACAAGCTGCTATAGACGAAAAAGTTAAAACACTAAAAGTGTTTGGAGATTCAACTCTAGTTATATATCAATTGAAAAAAGAATGTGAGATAAGAGATTTGAAATTCATTCCATATCATAAGTATATCCTAGAGTTGATCAAGCAGTTTGAAGATATTCAGTTTGATCATTTACCTCGGGAAAGAATTTGATTGCTGATACCTTGGCAACTTTGGTAGCAATGGTTCGAGTTAGTGACAATACCGACATTTAGCCCATTAAGCTAGATGTCAATGAAGTGCCAGCTCATTGCTTTAATGTAAAAGAAAAAGGGGATAAAAAGCCTTGGTATTATGATATCTTGCAATACATTAAGAATCAGCAATACCCCATCAAGCAACAAAGAATGATAAAAGGGTCATCTGAAAATTAGCTATGAGCTTCTTCCTGGATGAGATGTTTTATATAAAAGGAGCCATAATCAAGTATTGTTAAAATGCATGAATATGGCTGAGGCAAAGAAAATTATGGAAGAGGTGCATGATAGAGTAGTGGGGCACATGTAAATAGACATATGATGGCAAGATAGATCATGAGAACTGGGTACTATTGGTTGACAACAGAAAGCAATTGCATAGACTACGCTAAAAAATGTCATAAATGCCTGATCAATGCTAACAAGATTCATGCTCCGTCATCGATTTTACATGTTTTGGCACCATCTTGGCCATTCTCGATGTAGGGCATGGATGTCATTGGTTCTATTACCCCAAAGGCTTCTAATGGGCATAGGTTCATTTTCATGATGATAGATCATTTCATGAAATGGGTGGAGGCCATATCATTTGGAAGTGTGACATGATATGTAGTTTGCAAGTTCATAAAGAGAGAGATTATTTGTAGATATGAACTTCAAGAAAGAATCATTTTAGATAATGCTAAGAATCTGAATAGTAAGATATGTAAGAAATCTATGCCCAGTACAAGATCAAGCATCATAATTCAGTGCCATATCATCTGAAAATGAATGGGGCAGTTGAGGTAGCAAACAAGAATATAAAAAGAATTCTTGAAAAGATGATCGAAACCTATAAAGATTGGCATGAGAAGTTGCCATTTACATTACATGCATATCAGACATCAGTGAGTACCTCTACTAGGGCAATCCCATTTTCTTTGGTTTATTGGATGAAAGCTGTATTACCAGTAGAAGTGAAAATCCCATCCCTAAGGGTTTAAAAAACATTGAACTAGAAGAGGCTGAATGGATTTGAGAGTACTATGAACAATTGAATTTCATCGAAGAAAAGAGATTGACAGCGCTGTGTCATGGTCAGTCATATCAAAAAAGAATGATGAGGGCTCATGATAAAAATGTTCGACCTCGTTACTTCTGAGAAGGGGAGTTGGTCTTGAAAAGAATTCTCTCAAACTAGCATGATAATAGAGGAAAGTGGACTCTGAATTAGGAAGGGTCATATATGGTAAAACGAGCTTTCTCAGGCGGAGCATTGATATTAGTTGAGATGGATAGAGATGATTTACTTCATCTTATAAATTATGATGCTGTAAAGAAGTATTATGCTTAAAGAAAAAAAAGGTAAAAAAAGAAATGAAAAAAAAGAGAAAAATGAAAAATGAAAAAATGAAAAAGAGGACTCAAGTCGAAAACCCCAAAAGGGCAGTTTGAGTTAAAAGAGGGTTTATTTAAGTTGAAAACCTGAAAAGGTAGCTTAGATAAAGAGGATACAGCATCAAATTTAAAAATTTATTAGCATGGAGGCTAGCATGTTCTGATGAACTCTAAGTTGTTAAAGGCATCAGGTGGTTGAGTTTTTCAAAAAAGACTTCTAGATATGTTATCATGATTGTTTGATTGTCTATTTTGGTCATTGTCTCCATACTTATCTTTGTAATTCTTTCCTTGTCACACCAAGCAAAGTTGTGCCATCTTTTTTTACTAATAAAAGACATTCCATTTCATTATTTGTGATTCTCTTTCTGTTGATTATTTCCCAGCCATTCTTACTATTTTCTCTTTACTACCTTACAATGAAAGAAATGTGTGAATGCATTCTTATTTTTTGAAGATTGAAATAATGATTAATAAATGAATAATAGCATGAAAGATCTCTACATTACATTGGAAAGGTTAAGAGTGATAAAGGCAAATAGAAAATGTTCAATTCCCGACAAGGACATTGAATTTGAAAAAGAGATTTCTTGAAAAGAAAATATGAGAATTAAATGAAAAAGATGATTGAGAATTACATTGATTTGGTCTTTGTACCTGAAGATAAAAGGATTTGGGGCCTAAGAAAAGAGCTTGAGAAACTTGAGTACTATAACTGTAGAGAAATTAACTAACATTTGCATAGCATGCATTGTATTTCTCAATGTCTAGTGCATAACATATACTGCATTTGAAAAGGTCTAGTGCATAAAGTTAAGAAGTAGGGATATTCCAAGATCCCATATGAAGAAGACAGATGTAAAGACTTTTCAATGAAAGAATTTCAAATTCTCATTTGAGAAGAAGCTTATAAGGTAAAATTCTAATCCTTGGAAGATGATATTTCTCCATATTATGAGTGATTTGTAAGACCTTCGGGCATAATCTCCTAAACTTCCTTCGGATACAACTTATGACTCCTCTAAACATGATTGTTGAGGAGCCTTTTATTTTTCAAAGTTATGGTGCCCTGTTTAAAGGAGCATTTTATTTTTCAAAGTTGTGATACCTTTGTTTAGAAGAGCATTTTATTTTTCAAAGTTGTGGTACCTATGTTTGAGGAGCAGTTATTTTTCTCAAAGTCAGTGAGTCTCTGTTTAGAGGAGCTTTGTTTACTTTTTCAAAAAAAAAAAAAAAAGAACGAATATGTTGGGATGATCATGTGCAGGGTGTCTACGTCTTTGCGCAATTCCTGTTTCACATAAAATGCATAAAGAGGGGCAGCTGTAGACACCCAATTTGGTTCAGGTCCAGATCAATTGGGCCTGGTCCAATAGGGTCAAATGGTTAAGCCTGATATCATTAGGTTATTATTTATGTTATTTATTTATTTATTTTTCTTCTTTTGTTAGATATTGATTAAAAAAAAAGAAGGTTCTATCGATTAGTGGCAGATTCATATATGGATTGAATTTTTATGGGATAAGGCAGGAATATTATCAAAATAAGAGTTAGAGTTAATAAAAAATTCTTTTGATTAAACTCTATAAATACCCACTAATCAGAGGCCAACAGAGGACGTGAAACACAGAAAAAATAGAAGAAAAAAAAAGGGTGTTTAGAAAAGTAGAAGCAAATCCTAGAATTGTTAAGAATTTTTTGGCAGTTTTTCTCTGAAAAATTTCTAGAAAAATTTTAAATTTCAGTGAAATTTCTGGCAAAACTTGAAATTTTCAATGTAATTTTCTAGTTTCCGATAGCATTTCCCAGTTTTTGTTGAATATTCAACCAGATTTATGGGTTGGTAGAGAGAGAAAGAGAGAAAAAGGAAAAGGAGAGAGAAAGGGGAGGGAAAATCTAAAAGAAAAAATGAAAATATTTGCCTTTTATACTCTGCTAAAACGATGTCATTTTGGTGTTAAGAGACCCATTAGGATCTGTGCGTTTCCATTCGGGCGATCCTACCCGTAGCGTTGACCCGCTTTGACCTACGTATCAACCAATCCTTTGAGCCAAGTTGAGCCACTAAGCCGCATTCCCTAAGCTGCATTTTTTGCTTGGAGCCGAGCCAAGCCAAATCTGTCAGTTGAGCCATTATAGTTTTTTTTTGTATTTATTTATTTATTTATGTGTTTGTTATTTTTAGGAGTATTTTTGCATGATTAAATTAAAAAATAATAATAAATTAAAGATAAGAATATATATTTTTTGGGAATAAATATTAATTATCCAATGATAGAATTTATAGAAATTTCAAATGGTAAATTTCTATAAAATTCTTAGGTGAGGAATTTTATCTAAATTTGTCCGAAATGGTGGAATAATCTAGGTAAAATTTCAATAACAATAATTAATATTTATTTTCAATAAAGAAAAAATTCAAAAAAATTAAAAAATAAAATTTTGGTTGAAAATATGTGATAATTATCCAATGATGAGATTCTTAGAAATTTCAAATGGTAAATTCTTAAGAAATCTCTAGGTGAGAATTTTCTTTAAATTTATCCCAAATGGTGGAAGAATTTAAATGAAATTTCAATAAAAAATAATTATCATATTATTTTCTTTCTGAAAACAAAAAAAAAAGGAAGAAAAAAGAATTTCTAAATAGGTCCAAAATGGTAAAAATTTAGAAATTCAAAAGAGAAGATATTTTTAATTTGGATGGGCATGTGGGGGTGCTATAACCTTTTCCATATGTAACTGAACTCCTAAATCATGTTCTAGTTTGTAGACTTGAATCTATTTTTTAGGGATCCTTAGTCAAGCTTAGGAGCTCCTTAAGATGATAGATTCTTTAGGTGCCCAATCACACCTAGATAAAAAAGATTGGTGGCGACTCCATTTGTTAAGTCTAGCTATAAATTTACGGTTATGACAGTCTGGTTTTACAATATTGGAGAGATCAATAGTACAAGGAAGGGAAAGTTTTCTGTTGAACTCATTATTTGAATACTGCATTAACTGATCTACTTGATTTCTTCCAAAAGATACTCTTCTTTAATGCAGATAAAAAAAAGAAATCATATGTCAAGTAAATCTTTGGGTGAGCAAAATTATGTTTGATCCATGCTTTTTTAATATTTACTTGAAATAAATTCTATATATAATGTAAGAAATATCATAATTTCACTAATTTTCAAATAAATCATTTTATTTTGTGATTAGGAACAAATACTAATACGAAACCATGGAAATTTTACAAAAAGGCAAATATAAACATACAAATTTATCATACACATTAACCCTTATATACATATGGAATGAAAAAGTCAAGAAACGAAAAAAGAAAAAGAAAAAACAACTAAATCAAGGTTTATGATTACATTATCAAGAAAATAACATGAGAATCAGAAAGCAATAAATTTTTGGATAGTGATTCAACTTCAGCAATAGGGCCTGCAACCTTCTTCCCCACTGTATGTATCTACCAAAATGGATAAACCACATAAGACTGGTAATACTGATATTTTATTATGCTATAAATACAGAAAAAATGAAATTAAAAAAAAAAGATGAAACTAGATTTTTAATTCTATAATTAAAAAAAGAAAAAAAAAGACTCACATTATGCTTTCAAAGACGCTTCATCAAACGGCTTGCTTCCATCGGCCTATATCCCAAAACTTGAAGAAGGGTAGAAGGACAGTCTTTGCATGGGGATGGTCCCACTCCAATGATTCCCACCATTCTTTTGGAAGCACGAGGATTTCCCCGAGAGAAGGAGGAGGAGATTGTTTTTCCTTATCAAGGTTGTCAAGCAGGGGAAGATACAGAGGAATCCGCTTTAGCTTTGGACAATCCATTATAACAATGCTTTGGAGAGAATCACAAACCATTACTCCGTTTTTACTACAAATGCTCTTCAATTCTGGTAGATTCACCAATTCCAATTTCCTTAATGTGGGAAGAGTATATTTGATGGTACCCATTCCTTCTTCCTCTGATACTATTATTTCCTCCATTTCCTCACAATCGGAAACAATGATCTCTTCCAAGTTGTGCAGAAGCCACTTAGCTAAGAACAAATTCTTTATTTTTCCACAACACACTAGTTCGATTTTTTTTAGGGCGGACAATGTGCCTACTGATCACTCTCCAACTATAGCCTTCAAATTCTCCAATAAATTTATATATAGAGATTCAAGTGCTTGAAGTTGACACCCCGATGAAAAAATGGACTCCAACTCCTCACATTCCTCAATTGTACATTCCTTCAAATCAGTTGCATTTTCCAATCCACAAATGTCGTTTAAACTTCTCATACCTTTGCACTCAACAACTTGTAATTGCTGAATATCATATGGAAGTATAATTCCATCTCCAGAATTAATATCCAAATCCATAATTCCAACCATTTTACAATAATTGGATTCATAACATATATCTTCGAAAATCTCATAATCCAACTCGTAACTCACCCAATGAAGTATTTATGAAGCCTTTTTCTCTGACTAACATACGTGTTCAAGTCACCCAAGTTACTAAAGCAACCTTCAAAAACTTCCAACTTGTTCAATTCCCTTGTCTCTTCCACTCCTGTTGAAGCTGGATGTATTGCCAAATACTGAAGACGACACAGTTTTGACAATAATCCATCGGGGATCTCTTTCAACCACAAAGTAAATCCAAGATTGAGATATCTAAGATTTACCTACATTTCCAAACCTTGAGGGATTTCCTTGATTGAAGTTCCTCTGAGGTCCAATTTCTTCAAAGCTTGAAGCTTCGATAAAGATGGCAAAATTTCTAAACTGTCACAACCATGCAGCATCAATGCGTTGAGATTCTCCAGATTAGAGATAGAATTCGGCAAACTCACAAGAGGATTATTAGAAAGATCAAGAATCTTTAGATTAGGAAAGTGCCCAAAGAAAGATTCTGGAATTTCTTTCAATGAATTTCTTGAGAGTAACAAGGTTGTGAGCTTTTGACATATTGGAGACTTCATATTTGAAGGAATTGAAGATATGGAATTGTCCATTAAAGAAACCTTCTCCAAATCTTCAGTCCAGTCTTCCTCATTTGGTAGCAATTCCAACTGCTTACCAGCTTTTACCAAAAAACGTTTTTTTGTGATAACCAATGCCATATCTCGAACAACATCATGCATCTTTATATGTGTAGCGTCCTCAAGCCTTTCTAGCAAACAATTCTCTACGAGCTTCTGTAAAATAGAATGACCACAATCTTCCATTGCTTTTCTAGTTCCATTTCATCTGTAAGTCCTTCTTCCATCCAATATTCAATGATTTCCTCTTTTTTGATTTCATAATCTTCAGGATATAATGCACAAAATAGAAAACAATGTCGGTCTATTTGTCTTAGATGATCATAGCTGAATTTTAAACATGCAAACACTTTTTCTTGCACATCCTGGATGCTGATGATGTAACCTCTCAGCTCATTCAGAGCATTTTCCCAGAGAAGAGGATCGGATATTCCCCTCATACAACCAGCTACTGTGACAATTGCAAGAGGAAGTCCACCACATTCTCCCACAATATCTTTCATAATTGGTTCTAAAGTTGGACTGGGCAACATGTCTTGTCCAACTTTGCTTAAAAATAAATGCAACGCCTCATCCGTAGAAAGACACAGCACTTGGACTTTCTTACAACTCATTGATCGAACTACCCCTTCTGAACGTGTTGTCAACACTAATTTGCATCCATTATCTGGTTTTGGCTCAAGGATTCCGATGTCCTCAAGAGAAAAGCTGCTCCATACGTCATCCATTATTAGCACATACCTCCCTTGTTTCCTCAACATTTCGGATAGCTTTCCTGCACGTGTGGTTATATCTTCGTTATTTGACAACTCTTCGTTCAATTGACTTGCAATGTTGTTTTGCAGCCTTCGAATATCGAAAGTCTTGGGATACAGTTACCCAAATCAACTTGCTAAACTTGGTTTCCTCCAACAACCTATTATGGACATGTTTCATAATGGTGGTTTTTCCAATTCCTGCCATCCCACACATTCTAATCATTCCAACTTTATCTCCCACCAAATAGTTATAAATTTCTTCTTTTGCATTAGTCTCACCTGCTAACTCTGGTGTTGGTAGTTTAGCGGCTACGATAGAGGGATCAATAACCACCAAGCCATCAGAGAATTGACCTTTAGCATATACTTCCTTAAGTTCTTGAGTTGTTTCATCAACAAGCTTCCCCAAACATGGACGAAAGATATTTTCCTTTTCGGACTTTGGCTTCAACACATTGAGCACGACCGAACTCCTTCTCTGCTTTCTTGAACCAACTTTCAACTTCCTGCTTTCGCTTTTTCCCGAAATGATGCTCGTCTTGCAATTGTTGTTGAATATCTGCCTCCGTAGCTCGCAGATCTGCTTGAGTTTGTCTGAAATCATCCACATATTTGTTGAATTTTCTGCGGTAATTAAGATATTTTATAGCTGGACGGCTGATGAACTTTATAACTTCAAGGATTGGCCCAACAAAGTCACACATTGTATTAGCTTGAATGTCTCTGCATCAAAATTGCCATATTGATAGATTAGTTCAAAATTGCCATGTTTAAAAAAAAATTTCAATTCTATGCTACAACGGCAAACTATATATTCGTTGTTCATTATCAACCCATGAGCCAAACCCAGACAACCACCAAAATCTTAAGTTCTCGTGATTATGCCTTGTTGTAAGAGATCTTGACCCAGTATTTGAAAAACATAGCTACTAATTACTGTCTTTCAATGATTATTAATGGATTTCAATTGCAACAGTTAGTCATTACGCAGAGACTTTAATGCATATAGTGCAATTTTCTAGTGAAAAAATTAAGACTATAAGATCAAAATGCAAAAGCTAAATTAATAGTAAGCACAATGTCTTAATAAGTTAACGTGAATTTGTTCTGCAACGATATGTCATTGCTTTAACATTAAAGCAAAAAAATGGACGTTTGGCAATCCTATTTTGCAACACTAAAAAAATCGTTGAGAAATATTGGTATATTTACAATGACTTTTTATAATAATTGTGTAATTGAATTTTTTAATATTTTATACAATGACAAAAAAATTTATTACAAAAAATTTGATCATATTTGTAATAAAAACAAATAATAGTTACATAAATTTATTTTATTTGCAATGATTATTCACAATCGTTGCTTAATTTATTTTTTAATATTTTATATAATGATATATAAAGTTGTTATGAAAATTTTGATAATATTTGTAACGATAACATAAAGTTGTTGCGAAAACTTGTTTTATTTGCAACCATTTTTCATAGTTGCTTAAGTTGCATGTTTAATATTTTATACAACAACAAAAAAAGTTGTTACAAAAAATTTGATTATATTTGTAACGACAAAAAAAGTTGTTGCATAAACTTGTTTTATTTACAACGATTTTTCGAAGTTGTTGCTTAAGTTATCTTTTTAATATTTTATACAACGATAAAAAAAATTGTTACAACAAAATTTATCATATTTGTATCGACAAAAAAAGTTGTTGTGAAAACTTGTTTTATTGGCAACAATTTTTCAATTTAATTGCTTAATTTATTTTTTTAATATTTTATACAATGACAAAAAATTTGGTACAAAATTTTTTTATCATATTTGTAATGATAAAAAATTATTATTGCGAAAACTTATTTTATTTGCAACGATTTTTCAATGTTGTTGCTTAATTTATTTTTTAAAAATTTTATAGGACAAAAAAAGTTATTACAAAAATTTTTATTACATTTGTAATGATAAAATATTAGTATTACGAAAACTTGTTTTATTTGCAACAATTTTTCAATGTCGCTACTTAATTTTATTTTTTAAAAAATTACTTACAATGACAAAAAAATTGTTACAAAAATTTTTATCATATTTGTAACGACAAAATACTGTTGTTATGAAAACTTGTTTAATTTATAATGATTTTTCAATGTAGTTGCCTAATTTATTTTTTAAAAATTTTTACAAAGACAAAAAAGTTGTTATGAAAATTTTTATCACATTTGTAACAATAAAATATTTGTGTTGTGAAAACTTATTTTACTTGCAATTATTTTTCAATGTAAGTGCTTGATTTATTTTTTAAAAAATTTTATACAACAACAAAAAAGTTAGAAAATTTTTATCATATTTATATCGATAAAAAGTTATTGCTGCAAAAACTTATTTTATTTGTAATGAATTTTAATTGTCATTGCTTAATTTATTTTTTAATATTTTTATACAACAATAAAAAAAAGTTGTTACAGATTCTATGTTTCGTATTAATTTTATTTGTGAAGTTTAAAAATTTTACTTTAGTAAATGTGATAATTTCTCATACACATATATATACCATAATTCGATTTTGGGATACTAAATTTATGCAATTTGTGAGATGTAAGATAAGTTGAAGAACAAAGTGAGCAACTATCAACCACGTTAAAATTGTAAAATGTACCACAACCTTAGGGATGGAAATTAAAACTTCTATAATTCCAAGGTTAGGTTGTACAATCACTTTTTTTATGCAATAACATTCGATTTTTTTTTTTAAAGATGACATCCAATATTTATTTCAATTAAACAAGGTAAAATCATATGAGATTACTAAGTATATTATTGAACAAGTTAAATTATTAAGAAATACTTAAAACACTCGCTCTTACCGTCGCCCCTTAAAAAAAACAATAAATGAATATATCCATAGCTTTGAGAACCAAAGAAACTAATATATATCTAGCAAAATTAAAACCGTATTATTTGATTGTAGATTATAATTTGTATTATACAAGTAAATTAATGGAAGCTGCTATCAATTGCCCCTCTACACATGAAGGGTTCGCGCAATTCAAATTAGTTTAAAATAATTTTGGATTTATGCAAGATTAACAATTTCAGCATGATTTTTGGATCCAAAAAGTTTTGATTTTAGATTATTTTGAGTTTGAATAGTTTTGAATTTTAACTATATTGGGTTCAATTTTTTTTTAGTTTGAGTGTTTGACTTTTTAATCAATTATGCACTTGTTTTATTTGCTATTTTATATTTTTGAATTGTCATTTAGATGCATAATTTATTTTAAAATTTATAATTAAGTGTCTTTTTTACTAAAAAAGTGGTAATGATAATATAATTTGAGACACATATATGATAAAATAAAAATATCATAAATGTTAGACATTCATTTTATTATAAAATTCATATCTAACTTATCAAATCATTAATTAGATATAATAAATAAAAATCATGAAATTATAAAATATATATATGTATATCTTAGAGGCTTAGTTCTGTAGGCATAGAATAGATAATAGTTTATGCAATTTTGTACTTTTATAATTTATTAATAATAAAATTCTTTATTTATTTCTTCATGTATTTTTATCGACATAACATAGATTGACTTGATTTCATATAAAAAAGTACAAAGGCATCTTGTTTTGCTTTGCTACAAATTCTTAACTTAATGCCTATTCCAGGTCTACTATTGAACACCGCTACTGCTTGTAGAAAGATCATGAAACTGCATAAGCTGAAATTGTTGAGTTGGGACAAAAATTTGAGGTTTCAAAGAAGTTAAATTTTTTTTTTTTTTTAATTTATGTTAAGAAAAAACATATTGTTTACACATTTTCGAAAAAAAAAAAAAAAGAATACAGTTGCAGTTGTCATTTAAGTATTAGACATTTGTTTTTATTTGTATACTTAATTACAATTTTGTTTTTATATTGTACTCTCTGTTTAAAAAATTATAATTGTTATATGTTCTTTAAGTAAAATGTTTTGTAATTAATGACAAAATGTATTTTTATTATGTTAATATTAATTTCATTATTTTTTGACCAATTATTGTATTTAAATAAAATGTTAGGATTAGTATTTACTACAATAAAGAATAAAATATTAATTTATATAGTTGAATCATTTTTAAGGTATATTTACAAGTAAAATAATAAATGAAATGATTTTATGATTAGCAACAATAATGTTGGAGCAAAAAGTATAAAGAAATTTTAAAAAATATTCATGTAACAATAATAGTTGTTACTACAATTAATTAAATTGGTTGTGTTAAAAATTTTGCAATGATAAAATTTACTATTAAAAATAAAAAATATTACGAAAATAATTTTACCAATGATAATAATAGATATGTAAAAGATTTTTCAATGATTATAGTCATTGTTAGAATTATGTATCGAAACAACTAAAATTATGATGCTAAAGGTAATTAAAAACTAAATAAGATTATGCTGCAAAATATTATAAGGTAACCAAAATAATATTTTTATGTAAAAGGTTTTTGTAACCGAAATATAAGGTTATTAAAATAAAGTTAAAACAATGACATTTAATCATTACAAAATATTTTATGTAACCAAAATAATATTATTACATAAGAGTTTTTGTAACCAAAATTTATAGTTGCTAAAATGAAGTTTATACAACACTATTTTGTCATTACAAAATGATTTTTAGCAATTACATTTTTTTTGTTATGTAAAAATTTAGCAACCAAAATAATATTATTGTGCAAATTTTTTTGCAATCATAATAAAAAATTTTTGTAACCAAAATTTATTGTTGCTAAAATAAATTTTACACAATGACTTTTATCGTGTGTATGGTTTATATGACAACAACTAAAAGTCATTGCAATATTTATTTTTTTCAACGATATTTTAAGTTTTTGCGTTAACTTTTAAATAAAATTGATCACAAACATTCATAGAGTGATTTAGTATACAAGATCCACAAAAAATGAATCACGGAGCACATCACCTATTGTTTGCGAAATATGATTAACCAATCATAATTTAGAATTGCGTGAAATCTATCAAAATTTCATATGGAGCTAATATTTATAATAGCATATGCAACAAACTATCATTCTTTATGCTTGAGGTTACTAAAAGTTGAATGTGATAATTGGAACTAAAAATCCAGCACTCCAACGATAAACGTGGAGATAATTAAAATAAGGCATAAGGAAAAAGCAAGTATAAATCGACACCCATTACTCGGACTCCACTAAAAATCAAGTAGCTGAGAAACTTAGCAGCACAGAAAAGGGCATATAATTAAGACAATTTAAGTAGGAGCTGTTCTTAAAGCTTACCTGATCACTTAGGAATTAATAAAGCTGTGAGGACTGCTGGGGACTCTTTCCACCACTTCTAGAGATCCAAATATAAGAAAGGAAACCAGAAACGTTTGCTTTGAGGAAAGTAGATAAGAAACTCCAGGGAACAATGAGAAGAGGAACAATTTTATTAGTATTTCGGCTTGAACTTTGTGAGTCAGTAGGGCAGTGGTGGCGATATGCTTTCTAGGAAACCACTGTGGCTGGTCAACAAAGTCCAATTCTCCCGACCATTAAATTCCCGGATTTATAAAAACAAATACTAATTTACTACTACTTGAGCATAAAATAAAATTAATAACAGTGAAGTCTAACAAACAGATTCACGTGCAGCATGTGACTTTACTGCAGTACCAAATGAAAACAATGAAGGGCTTCAATAAATTTTGTTGATGTCTACAATATTAGGATCGGATTCAATTATTGAAAGCATAACTATACGATTATTAATAAAGGTGATGTTCAAATTGGCATATATTTTAGGCTGTAGCTTTTATTTAATTTTCACTACACGGGGTTTCAAGTCCCTGTTAAGAACGTGGTCTCCACTAAATGATGTCTCCACCGAAAGTGAAGAATAAAAAAATAAAGAGTATATATGTTATTAATCTCTAGATTTTATTCATTGTCTTTAAATAAGATGATAGTTTCTTGTTAATAAAGTAATTAGATGATAACATTTCATTATGAGTGTAGACACCCTATTTAGTCCGAACCCAAACCCATTGGGCCTGGTCCAATAGGATTTGGGTTTAAGCCCATTGGACCTAGTTTAGGATCCAATTAGCTACCCCAATGGGTTTTTATTTTTATTTTCATTATTTAATATATATATTTTATTTTTTTATCTATTAATATTTGTATTATTTATCTACTTTTATTTTTTATTATTATTTATCTAATTTTTTTTTGTTATCTATTAATATATTTATCTTTTTATTTTGATTAATTTTCGGTTAAGATTAAGAAAAAAAAATTTGAATGAATTTGGCTGTGATTTGGGAATTGGCAGAGTTGGGATTGGATTCAAAGATTGAGTCCAAATCCCAGAAAGAGTTGGGGTTAATCAGAAACTCTTCTGATCAATCCCTATAAATAGGTGCTGGAAGAACAGAAGAAAACACACAGAGAAACACAGACACAGAGAAGAAATAGAAGCTAAAAAAGGGTTTTGGTGTGTTAGAATCCCGAGCTGAGTCTCCGAGTTGTTTTTCTTCCTCAAGCCGAGCCGAGCCGAACCGCTAAGCTGAGCCGTTCCCAGGTTTTTTTTTCATTTTTTTCATTGTTATTATTATTATTATTATTATTATTATTATTATTAGATTAGAATTGCTTAATATTCTTTTATTTTTATCTTTATTTTACTTTTCTTTATTTTTATTTTCATTTTATTATTTTATTTTCTTTAAATAAAATTAAAAAAAAATATTTTTAGGGAAAAGTTGAAAGTATCAATTTTCCTCGAAATTAAAGTTTCCAAAAAATATTTTTAGGAAAAAGTTAAAAGTATCAATTTTCTTTAAAAAATAAATTTTCAAAAAAGGTTTTTTGAGGAAAAGTTGAAAGTATCAATTTTCCTTGAAATTAAAGTTTCCAAAAAATATTTTTAGGGAAAAGTTGAAAGTATTGATTTTCTTTAAGAATAAATTTTTAAAAAAAGGTTTTTTTTTTAGGAAAAGTTGAAAGTATCAATTTTCCTTGAAATTAAAGTTTCTAAAAAATATTTTAGGGAAAAGTTGAAAGTATCAATTTTTTCTGTACAAAAATGATCATTTTTCTTTTCTTTTTTTATTTCTTTGGATTTTTTTTAATGTTAAATAATCCGACGACGGAGCCTCTGCAAGTCAAACAATAGTTTCTTGCATACTCTTGAGGTAAGGGAATTTTCTCAATTTTCTGCTAAAAGTATTAGAGTTAATTGGATAACACAAAATTAAGCTGGTACTATCTTTTGATGGGCGTTGTGAGGGTGCTATAACCTTCCTCACACGTAACTGAACTCCCGAACCCTATTCTGGTTAGTAGACCCGAACCTATTCTTTTAAGGACCCTTAAACTTAGGTGTTCCCTGAAATGATAAATTCCTTAGGTGGCCAATCGCACCTAGATAAAAAAGATTGGTGGTGACTCCTTAAGTCAATGTCTAGCAATAGATCCCCGGATTTAGATGTTATGACAGCTTGGCAACTCTACTAGAGACGTTCGAGAGTCAGGCCAGCAAATAAATTTATGTTATCCAAAAGCCTAATAAAATTAAACCTTTGGTATTGATTTTTTATTCATTCATGTTTATTTACTTTATTAATTATGTCATTCATGTGCATATACATAATATGAGCTCTATACCCGAGCTCCGTCCCTCTAGGAGGGAGTAAAGTACCTATTGCTTTCGTGAGGTTTAATGCCTCCGCAGTAGCTAACGAAATACTCTCATTCAAATTGAACATTTTTGCTTGTAGTCTATAATGGGTGAGGATTAAGGTACCTTACTAGTCTGTGATGGATAATGATGTAAGGAGTAATTTGGAAACCTTTAGACTTTAACGTTGAACCACATATAGTGAACCTTAGAAGTGCCTAAACCTAAGATAGAGCCCTTTCTACCCAATGATAGGTATACCCAGAAACTAGGACACAAGAAGAATGGTTATCTAATCATTTTGATTGTCTGACTTTGTGTATCATTTTCATTATCATATGTAACATTATGCATCGGCATCATTTTCATTTCATCTATGAAATTAACTATGTTGTTTGTCTGATTTTATGCATTTGCATTATTTTCATGATCATGTTTTAACACAATCATTTACATCCATTTCATATTAGATTTCATCCATAAAAATGTACATTTCATTCGTGCATCAACATACATAAAGGATAGCATAGCATTTCTAATCATAATTATGGTGCTAAAAGTTCAAGGATAGCTCCATCTAGCGAGAATCCTATCCATCGATACAATACAAGAGCCAGAGCCAGACAAATGGAGCAGGAAAACTCTCTTAGATTTGAAAAGCTAGAAAAAGCACAGGAAAAGATTGAGAATGGGTTAAGTAAAATTTTGGATGCTCTCAACAAATTAAATAAGGGAAAAGAAGTAGAAGAAGGCCCTGTATCGCAAGAAGTGACTGACCCCTTATATCCACCTGGTTTTGGTCCACCTCAAGCCCAGTCTACACAAGAGATACCACCACAACACTTCGCATATCCTATATATCTTGGAATACCATCAGCTTCTAATCTAGGGCATTACCATAGCTATGTGAATCTTGTATTTACTAAAAAGGTAGTTGAACTAATTCAAATCCCTGATCTAGATGAACTGAACGAAAAAGACAAGAAAAAGATAAAAGTGAAAGCTCAGGAAAACTTCAAAATTAGTATGTTAGAACAAAGGCTACGGGCTATGGAAGGAATTAGTTTCTATGGTTTAGTTGATGCTGCTGGGCTTTGCTTAGTTCCTGATGTGGTCATTCCTCCTAAGTTCAAAGTGCCAGAATTTGAAAAATATGATGGTACAAAGTGCCTAAAAACTCATATTATCATGTATTGTCGAAAGATGGCAGCCCATGCTCATAACGAAAAGCTACTAATACATATTTTTCAAGACAGTCTTACTGGTTCTGCTATCAGGTGGTATATCCAGTTAGACAGAACTCGCATCCGTTCCTGGAGTGACATGGCCTATGATTTTATCAATCAATATCGACATATCATGGATTTGGCTCCTGATCGTTTGTCTTTACAAAACTTGGAGAAAAAGGCCAATGAGACTTTTAAAGAGTATGCCCAGAGGTGGAGGGATATTGCTTTTCAAGTACAGCCTCCTCTAACTGAGAAAGAAACTACAGTGTTATTTGTCAGCACTTTGAAATCTCCCTATTATGAAAAGATGATAGGGAATGCAACAAAGAATTTCACCGACATGGTGATCTCTAGAGAAATTATTGAAAATGCCATAAAAAATGGCAAGTTGAAAGGAGGAGAAACCAAGAAGGCATCAGAAAAGAAAAAAATCGAAGCCCAAGCTGTGAGCTTTGATAGATAACAATTCAGGGGCTATCAACCTTATCCACCTCAAGGTTACTTTCCATACTGTCCTGCTGTGAATAATGCCTCGTCCTACCTATACTAGCTAGCTCCACAACCATTTTATTCATCCACATACCGATCAATTTTTAGCCTTCAAGATCTTACATATAGCTTTAACATTCAGCTCCTACAAGAACCCAAATTCGCCCTACTAACCTAGCAAGTGGTTCGCGAGAGCAATGGATTACCAAGAAAAATCTGTATTTGATCTAATCCCCATGACTTATACGGAGTTATATCGAGAACTCTATAATAGCCATTTGATTGCCCCCAGCCATGTGGAGCCACTTAAGCCACCCTATCTTAAGTGGTATAATCCTACAGCCCACTGCGACTACCACTATGGAATTACTGGCCATTCTATTAAAAATTGCACTATTTTAAAGCATAAGGTGCAACGGTTGATCAATGATAGAATGGTAAGTTTTGATCAAGGAAAAGCAACAACACCTAATGTTAGTACTCTGAGTGAAAATCAATAACACATTGGTCAGAAAGGGTCTGAAGAGTCATAATGAATTGAGGGGGCAAGATGTCAATAGAGATTCTTCACTTGATTGCATAGGGGGACAATTTTGAAGAATAGACATAAGGCTGGTTGAAGGTTTTTTTCATTTTAGGATTTCTTTTCGAGTAATGTTAGATTTCTTTTTTGGCAATATGATTTCACTTGTTATCATTTTAATAAACGCAAGTTAATTCATTTCATTACATTTTCTTTTTCACTCGACCATTATTCCATGCTCTGTTACCTTTCATAACTTTACATTCCCATTCTCAAATTTCAGATGATGAATATTTAGACAATGATAACACAATTCTAGAATTTAATTTTGAGAACTCATCCACATTAATATGAAGAGATGATTTGAGCAAAAAAATAAGCTGTTACTAGAGGTGAAATAGATATGTATTAAAGATGTGCAATCTTTTATATAGGTTCATGAGCTTTGTTCAATAGATGATGTTCAAGAAAGGTATTCACAATTGAGATAAAAAAATGACCATCTTTCTTTTACCATTCGAAAAACCATTTATTGCTATCCCTTTGAGCCTATTTTGATTTCTTTTTCTAAAGAACCTAACCAAGGATCACCCTCTACACTGGAGGGCAATTTTTGAAAAAAAAAATCACAAAAGGTCTCAAAGATGAAAAAAAAGAAAAGCAAAAGAAAAAAAATAAATGCCACACATGATTTGGGGTAAAATAATGAGAATCCTTTGTGTGAGGAAAGAAAAAACTAGTGAAATGATATGGGGCCAAATGCCAAGTTACATTAAATGATCCTTTGGTCTTAAACCTTTTTAATACATGTTTTGAGCCTATTATATCCATTTCTTTTATGACCCCTCACCTTGACCTACATTACAACCTTGAAAAGTCCATTTCGATCAAGTGTGAATGCTCAACTTGAATGATCATATGTTAAGCAAAGGCATGCTCATGATGAAACAATGGAATCATGCTACATTGCTCTAAAGTTTGATGTATGGAAAGATATCAACAATAGATGAAAAATGAGAAAAAAAGAAAAAAAGATGATGAAAAATGAAAAAATGAAAAAAAAAGGGAAAAAAATGAGAAAATGCAAAAAAAGATTCAAATTGAAAACCTGAAAAGATGATTTAGGTAGAAAAAGATCTAGTTAAATGGTTCACATGGATGGAAGATCAAAGACCTCTGAAAGATCCCTCAAATACTGGGGCAAAGCTCACCAAGCTTAAAATGACTCCAATAGTAAATGGAATGAGTTTTTGAAAAAGAATCCAAGATTAATGTTGAGAATTGTCTGAATATTCATCGTTTGGACATACCATTCATCCCAATAACATGTATCCAATTTATTTCCTTTCCCATTTGTTTTGTACCAAAATAGATCTTCATTGATTATCTTTACCATAATTCACCTTGTGTTCTCTTATTGTTACCTCCCTAGAATAAATCAAGGAAATGTTTGATTGCATTGTATTTGTCAAAAATTGAAATGATAATGAATGAATGAATATGTGTTTAAAGGAGTCTTGCATTCCTTTGAAAAGAAATCCAAGATGATAAAGAAAAATGAAGAGATCGTATAAACCTGAAAAAGATGATTTAAGGTAACACGAAGTCTGATCAAGTGATGAAAATGGTGTTGGGTTGATCAACAAATGAAGAGAATGCAAAAACTTGAAAAGGTGCTATGACCAAGTGATAAATACAAAATAAATTGATCGACATGACTTGCAAGGATTGAATGATGAAAATAATTAGTGGAAAAAGTTTGATTTGGAATGGTTAATGCTGAGACGCCTATGAGTAATGACTCAATGATGGTGGATGAAACTTGTTTTAAAATATGTTAGTGCTGAGAAGCCCATGAATTATGGTCAAGTGATGATCGATTGATGAAACTTGTCCCAAAGTATTGAGAAACTGAACGAGGAGGAAATGCAAAATGGTGGAGTTTTGAGAGCCATATTACCACAATTATTATTGACATCCGCATTACATGTATCATGTTGGTATCGTTGCTTGAATAGTACATGCACATAATTTGATGAATTAAACTTTGTTTGGAGATGCATGGCACTATGAGAATCTAGGTTGTTGCATTTACATCATTAAGAAGGCATTTACATCTTTTGTCATGACATTCATTCATGCAAATTTTTGAGTCACTTGAAAAACAAATTGTGAATATTTTGATGAGAATTTTTGAGAACTCAAAATCTTTGAGTTTCAAAATGAGAATCTTTGAGGAGTGAAACCTTAAAGTTCGTCGAATGTGAATCTTCGAATAAATGAAAAGTTTTGAACTTTTGGATGTGAATCTCCAAAATACAAAGCTTCAACTTTTTGGATATGAATTTCTAATGAGAAGCTTTGAGAAGCTTTGAACTTTTGGATGTGAAACTCCAAAATTCAAATGAAAAGCTTTAGATTTTTGGATATGAATTCCAAGTTTGCCAAATGAGAACCTTTAAAAAGCCTTGAACTTTTGGAGGTGAATCTTCAAAATTCAAATAAGGATCTTTAAATGTTGGATGCGAGTCTTGCAAGTTACAAATACAAATCTTGAGATCTTGCAAATTTGAACGAAACTGAAATTTTGAGAATCAAATTTCAGTAAATTCTTACGAAGTTGGAAGGTTCTTGTGAATCTGAACCTTTGAATGTTGAACTCAAATTATGAATCTTTGAGTTCCCATTACAAAATTTCTTCAATCATGATCTATAACTCCTTTGGACATGATTGTTAATGAGCAATTTATTTTTCAAACTTGTGGTGCCTCTATTTAGAGGAGCAATTTACTTTCCAAAAGTTGAGGTGCTTCTGTTTAGAGGAGCAATTTACTTTTCAAAGTTGTGGAGCCTCTATTTAGAGGAGCAATTTACTTTCCAAAAGTTAAGCCTCTGATTAGGAGAGCCATTTACTTTTCAAAAGTCGTTGAGCCTCTGATTAAAGGAGCCATTTACTTTTCAAAAGTCATTGAGCCTCTGATTAGAAGAGCTTTAGTTATTTTCAAAGTTGTTGAGCCTCTGATTAAAGGAGCCATTTACTTCTCAAAGTCGTTGAGCCTCTGATTAGAGGAGCCATTTATTTTTCCAAAGTCGTTGAGCCTCTGATTAGATGAGCCATTTTTTTTCAAAACTCGTTGAGCCTCTGATTAGAGAAGCTTTGTTTATGTTTCTCAAAGTCATTAAGCCTCTACTTAGAGGAGCTTTGATCAAAATTTTAACAAAACAAAAACAAAACAAAACAAAAAAAACAAAAAAAACAAAAACAAAAAAAAAGTGTCAAGTTGAGTCTTGAATGGGTGTCTACGTCTTCGTACAATTCCTGCTTCGTAGAAATGTGCAAAGTGGGGCAGCTGTAGACACCCTATTTAGTCCGGACCCAAACCCATTGGGCCTGGTCCAATAGGATTTAGGTCTAAGCCCATTTGACCTGGTTTAGGATCCAATTAGTTGGCCCTAATGGGTTTTTATTTTTATTTTCATTATTTAATATATATTTTTTATTTTTTTATCTATTAATATTTTTATTATTTATCTGCTTTTATTATTTATTATTATTTATCTATTTCTTTTATTTATCTAATTATTTTTTTGTTATCTATTAATATATTTATCTTTTTATTTTGATTAATTTTCAGTTAAGATTAGGATAAAAAAATTGGAATGAATTTGGCTATGATTTGAGAATTGGCAAAGTTGGGATTGGATTCAAAGATTGAATCCAAATCCTAGAAAGAGTTGGGGTTAATTAGAAACTCTTCTGATCAATCCCTATAAATAGGTGCTGGAAGAATAGAAGAAAACAGAAGCTAAAAAAAGGTTTTGGTGTGTTAGAATCTTGAGCCGAGTCTTCGAGCTATTTTTCTTCCTCAAGCCGAGCTGAGCCAAGCCGTTAAGCCGAGCCGTTCCCAAGTTTTTTTTTTCATTTTTTTATTATTTATTTATTTATTTATTATTATTATTATTAGATTAGAATTGTTTAATATTCTTTATTTTATTTTTATCTTTATTTTACTTTTCTTTATTTTTATTTTCATTTTTATTTTATTATTTTATTTTCTTTAAATAAAAGTAAAAAAAAAAATATTTTTAGGGAAAAGTTGAAAGTATCAATTTTCCTTAAAAATAAATTTTCAAAAAAAGTTTTTTTTTGAGGAAAAGTTGAAAGTATCAATTTTCCTCAAAACTAAAGTTTCCAAAAAATATTTTTGAGAAAAAGTTAATATCACTTCTTTAAAGTAAATTTTCACAAAATGTTTAGAAAGTATATCAATTTTCTCGAAATTAAAGTTTAAAAATTATTTAAGTAAAAGTTGAAAATATTAATTTTTTTTAAGAATAGTTTAAAAAAAAAAGGGCTTTTCTTAGAAAGTTGAAGTATCAATTTCTCGAAAATTAAATTGTAAAAATATTTAGGGAGAAGTAAAGTACAATTTTCCCTGTTGCAAAAATATATTTTTCTTATTTTTATTCTTTAGATTTTCTGTAATGTAAATAATCTGTACGACGGTAGTCTGCAATAAATACAGTAGTTTCTTGCATACTCTTGAGGTAAGGGAATTTTCTTAATTTTTTGCTAAAAGTATTAGAGTTAATTGAGAATAATTTCCAATAACTAATTACTTGATAAATTTTTAAGGCTTATTGGATAACGTAAAATTAAGCTGGTACCATCTTTTGATGGGTGTTGTGAGAGTGCTATAACCTTCTTCACACGTAACCGAACTCTCGAACCCTGTTCTGGTTAGTAGACCCGAACCTATTCTTTTAAGGATTCCTAAACTTAGGTGTTCCCTGAAAGGATAAATTCCTTAGGTGGCCAATCGCACCTAGATAAAAAAGATTAGTGGCGACTCCTTAAGTCAATGTCTAGCAATAGATCCCCGGATCTAGACGTTATGACAATGAGTAAATTTTAAAAAAATGTTGATTTTTGTATATTTATTTTAAAAACTGATATTTATTTATCTGATTTACTGACAGTATATAAAATCTACACATTAATAATACAACAAGTATAAATCCAAAAATAAAAATGTTATAGGAGCGGCATTATTCTCCTACCTTTTTTTTTCATGTTTTTATGCACATGATTATCAAGTAAATCATAATATAATAATTAATTTTACAGTTTTTTATCACAATAAAATTAAAATAATCATTATAATACAAAATTAGATTAAATTAAAAATATAAATTTACATTCAAATTACAAATAAATATTTAAAAAATTTTAAACTAAAGTTCCAATGAAGAAATGTCTAATTTTAATTTCTCTGATTTTAATCTTCATCTTCTTCTTTTTGATATTTTTATTATATATTTTTGAAAAATTTTGACTTTAGGAGATATTATTCAATAAAAAATAAATATGACAATTTAAAACACAACATGATGACATGACATGAATATGATACGATAATAGAACATGAAGATGATACGACTTAAAATTATAGCAATAACTATATACAAATTTAACAAAACAAAAAAATTGTATTTTATATTTTTATGTCCACATAAATAATAACACGCAATATGAACAGAAACAATTTTTAGTATTTCTGTTTGAACTGTTTTGAGTCAGGAAGGTAATGGTGGCGATGGGTCTAATTATGCTATCTAGGAAAACCGTTGTGGCTGAACATCAACAACGGTCCAATTCTCACCTCAATTAAATTCTCGGATTTACAAAACAACTACTAGTTTTCTACTAGTTTACCATAAAATAAAATTAATAACAGAAATAACACAGACACAGCTCCTACCAATAGATTCATGTGCAGCATGTGACTTTACAGCAAAAGCCAGTGAAAAGCAAAACATAAATTTTGTTTATATCGACATTAGGATGGGATTCAATAATTCAAAGCATAATTACAGATAGCAATAAAGGTGATGCTCAAGTTGGCAAATATTTAAGGCTGTAGCTTTTATTTAATTTTCACTACAAAGGGATTCTAAAGACCAGAAATTCTACTAAATTCCTACTGAAAAGCCAGCTAAAAAAGGTATAGTATTAAGTAAGTTTATTATAGATATAATTTAGAAATTATTTTTTGTGGAACAATAGAAGCATGGAAATTTTACAAATAATTTAGAATATCAGCTTTAAAATCAGCATATAATCCCTTCTCAGATCAAGTATCTTGACGATAATTTAATGACTTCCCAAGTCGCAAATTAATTGATCCGATTAAAAATTAAAAGTTAAGAAATCCATAAGTGCATTTATCAGCAGTTCTAATATGTAAGGGAAAAACAAGCGTGTGATAAAGATGAAGTAAAACATGTACTTGATAGAATACCTGGCTTAACTTTCTTGTGTTTTTTCAATGATCGAGAAGCCCATACCTTTTTGCTAATGCTTTTGTCAAGGATGAATTTTTATGTTCAAAGATTTTGTAAAAATTCAGAGAATTACAACTATCAGAAATGAATCAATCAAAATATGTAAATTCAACATGGAAAGAGACATGTAATTAATATGATGTAGCAAGCTTGTTGGAGATTTGATTCTGGAAGGAAAAGGAAATGTTTGATTTTTAATAAAAGTATGAATTCCAAAACTAGTAAAATCTTTAATAAATGTTAATTTTAATGATTTTTTATTATTTACTATTTTATTATTAAATACTCATTTATTAAAATTTTAATAACTTTTAATTTAAAGGATTTTTTATTATTATTAACTTTTTTTCATATAAAATAAAATTGTTGATTAATTATAATTGATTTCTCATTTCTAGCTTACTTAATTAATATATTGTCATTTAATAACATTTTTCTCATGTTTTTGTTGTTTCTTTGTTCATTGCTATGTATAATTAATGTGTAGATAAGACCAACACAAATTTTAATTTGGTAGAAAAACTTGATTTGAAACCAAAACATAAAATTTTAATCATACTTTCGGTTTGACTTTCATAAAAAAAAAAAAAAACTAAAATAGTATAAACATCAATGTGTGATTAAACTTAGCACTGTTTTATTTTTTATAATTCTATTATAATTCGTTAATATGTTTTAAAAGTAATTGAATATGATCATGTATTTTATTTATTATTGTTTTTTAATAATTTCGTTATTAATTTTTATTTCATATTAAATTTGTTGGAATTTAAAAAATAAGTGTCTCTTATAATTATATATAGTTAATAGCTTAATAAAAAAATAATAACTTAGTAGTTAACTATTAATAACTTAGTAATAAATCAATAATAATTTAATAGCAAATCAGTTTCAATTTAATAGATTGGATAGTAAATCATAAATAGCTTAATAGTAAATAAGTAATAATTTTGTAGTTAATTATTTAAAATTGAAAAGTAAATAAATATAACTTAATAGTAAATCATTGATACCGTAATAATTAATCAGTGATAACTTAATAGTAAATTATATATATTTAATATAAGTCAGTGATAAATTGATATTGAATTATAGATAATTTAGTATAAATTTGTGATAATTTTATAATAAATAATAAAAAACTAAGTAGTAAATAAATAATAACATAATAATAAATGCATAAAAATATATTAATAAATCATTAATAATTTAGTAATAAATTATTGATAATTAGTAGTATTAAATCATTAATAGTTTAGTTGTAAATAAGTGATAATTTAATTGTAAATTAGTTAATTATTGATAAATTTGTAGTAAATATCGATAAATTAATAGTAAAAAAGTTATAACTTTATAATAAATCACCGATAACTTAATATTAATTCATCAAAATTTAATAGTAACTTATTCATAAATTAGTAGTAAATTATTGATAATTTAATAGTAAATCATTAATAATATAACAATAAATCAATGATAATTTAATTATCAATCATTGATAACTTTTTTTATATTTGAAGTTGTTAAAGATTGAACTTTGGATACTAACAAAAATGAAACTAGAACTTTCATCTTGGCAGATTATGGTAAATGTATCATGAACTTATTTAATAAAAAATATTTAGGAAAACAATTCCAAATTTGAATGAAGCAATAATATTATTACATAAAATTATTTATTTTATACTAAAATGGAATCTGTTCTTTACTATGGGAACAATTGTTAAATATATAATATCTCAAATTTTATCAGTGATTATAAAAGTTTCTGTTGAAAACGTGGTCTCCACTAAATGATGTCTCCACCGAAGGTGAAGAATAAAAAAATAGAGTACATATGTTATTAAAATCTAGATTTTATTTATTGTCTTTAAATCAGATGATATCTTCTTATTAATGAAGTAACTAGATGATAACACTTCATTATGAGTAAATTTAAAAAAAAATATTGATTTTTGTTTATTTATTTTAAAAACTGATATTTGTTTATCTGATTTGCTAACATCATATAGAATCTACACACTAATAATACAAGTATAAATCCAAAATAAAAATGTTATACAAGCGGCATTATTCTCCCACTATTTTTTTTTTCATGCTTTTATGCACGTGATTATCAAGTAAATCAGAATATAATAATTAATTTTACAATTTTTTATCGCAATAAAATTAAAATAATCATTATAATACAAAATTAGATTAAATTAAAAATGTAAATTTACATTCAAATTACAAATAGATATATAAAAATATTTTAGACTAAAGTTCCAATGAAGAAATGTCTAATTTTAATTTATCTATTTTAATTTTTCTATATTTAATCTTCTTCTTCTTCTTTTTGATATTTTTATTATATATTTTTGAAAATTTTCGACTTTAGAAGATAATATTCAATAAAAAATGAAATAAAATTCTATAATTCTTTTTTTTTTCTACATTTTGCTTTTTTGTGAATTTTCTTTTTTTGCTTCTTTGTTAATGAATCTTTTTCTTCAATTTAATGGATCTTTGATCATAGTTATTTAACTTATTCAAATTCTTGTTTTTCATCTATTTGCATTGAAAATTTAAATTTCTTACTTTGACTTAAAATCAGATTGTTGTAATAATTAGGTTCTCCTACTTTCTTTATTTCTTCATGCAATTAAATAATAATAATTTTATAAATAGTATTTTATTACAGTTATGAAATTAGTAATTCATTATCTTCTCTTTTAAGAACTTGAGATATTTTGAAATTTCACAAGCAATGAGACTTTATGTTGCTTGAAATAAAGCTGTGAGGACTGTTGGGAGCCCTTTCCACCACTTTTAGAGATCAAAATTAGAAAAGAAACCAGAAAATGTTCCTTAGAGGAAACTAGATAAGAAGCTCCAGGGAGCAATATTAACAGAAACAATTTTTAGTATTTCTGCTTGAACCGTTTTGAGTCAGTAGGGCGATGGAGGTGATGGGTCTAATTATGCTTTCTAGGAAAACCATTGTGGATGACGATCAACAACGGTCCAATTCTCACCTTAATTAAATTCTCGAATTTACAAAACAATTACTAATTTACTACTGGTTTAGCATAAAATAAAAGTAATAAAAGAAACAACACAGACAATGCTCCCACCAAACAGATCCATGTGCAACATGTGACTTAATTTACAGAAAAAGCCAGTCAAAAGCAATACATAAATTATGTTTATGTCGACACTAGGATGGGATTCAATTATTCAAAGCATAACTACGGATATCAACAAAGGTGATGCTCAAGTTGGCAAATATTTAAGGCTGTAGCTTTTATTTAATTTTCACTACAAAGGGATTCTAAAGACCAGAAATTCTACTAAATTCCTACTGAAAAGCCAGCTAAAAAAGGTATAGTATTAAGTAAGTTTATTATAGATATAATTTAGAAATTATTTTTTGTGGAACAATAGAAGCATGGAAATTTTACAAATAATTTAGAATATCAGCTTTAAAATCAGCATATAATCCCTTCTCAGATCAAGTATCTTGACGATAATTTAATGACTTCCCAAGTCGCAAATTAATTGATCCGATTAAAAATTAAAAGTTAAGAAATCCATAAGTGCATTTATCAGCAGTTCTAATATGTAAGGGAAAAACAAGCGTGTGATAAAGATGAAGTAAAACATGTACTTGATAGAATACCTGGCTTAACTTTCTTGTGTTTTTTCAATGATCGAGAAGCCCATACCTTTTTGCTAATGCTTTTGTCAAGGATGAATTTTTATGTTCAAAGATTTTGTAAAAATTCAGAGAATTACAACTATCAGAAATGAATCAATCAAAATATGTAAATTCAACATGGAAAGAGACATGTAATTAATATGATGTAGCAAGCTTGTTGGAGATTTGATTCTGGAAGGAAAAGGAAATGTTTGATTTTTAATAAAAGTATGAATTCCAAAACTAGTAAAATCTTTAATAAATGTTAATTTTAATGATTTTTTATTATTTACTATTTTATTATTAAATACTCATTTATTAAAATTTTAATAACTTTTAATTTAAAGGATTTTTTATTATTATTAACTTTTTTTCATATAAAATAAAATTGTTGATTAATTATAATTGATTTCTCATTTCTAGCTTACTTAATTAATATATTGTCATTTAATAACATTTTTCTCATGTTTTTGTTGTTTCTTTGTTCATTGCTATGTATAATTAATGTGTAGATAAGACCAACACAAATTTTAATTTGGTAGAAAAACTTGATTTGAAACCAAAACATAAAATTTTAATCATACTTTCGGTTTGACTTTCATAAAAAAAAAAAAAAACTAAAATAGTATAAACATCAATGTGTGATTAAACTTAGCACTGTTTTATTTTTTATAATTCTATTATAATTCGTTAATATGTTTTAAAAGTAATTGAATATGATCATGTATTTTATTTATTATTGTTTTTTAATAATTTCGTTATTAATTTTTATTTCATATTAAATTTGTTGGAATTTAAAAAATAAGTGTCTCTTATAATTATATATAGTTAATAGCTTAATAAAAAAATAATAACTTAGTAGTTAACTATTAATAACTTAGTAATAAATCAATAATAATTTAATAGCAAATCAGTTTCAATTTAATAGATTGGATAGTAAATCATAAATAGCTTAATAGTAAATAAGTAATAATTTTGTAGTTAATTATTTAAAATTGAAAAGTAAATAAATATAACTTAATAGTAAATCATTGATACCGTAATAATTAATCAGTGATAACTTAATAGTAAATTATATATATTTAATATAAGTCAGTGATAAATTGATATTGAATTATAGATAATTTAGTATAAATTTGTGATAATTTTATAATAAATAATAAAAAACTAAGTAGTAAATAAATAATAACATAATAATAAATGCATAAAAATATATTAATAAATCATTAATAATTTAGTAATAAATTATTGATAATTAGTAGTATTAAATCATTAATAGTTTAGTTGTAAATAAGTGATAATTTAATTGTAAATTAGTTAATTATTGATAAATTTGTAGTAAATATCGATAAATTAATAGTAAAAAAGTTATAACTTTATAATAAATCACCGATAACTTAATATTAATTCATCAAAATTTAATAGTAACTTATTCATAAATTAGTAGTAAATTATTGATAATTTAATAGTAAATCATTAATAATATAACAATAAATCAATGATAATTTAATTATCAATCATTGATAACTTTTTTTATATTTGAAGTTGTTAAAGATTGAACTTTGGATACTAACAAAAATGAAACTAGAACTTTCATCTTGGCAGATTATGGTAAATGTATCATGAACTTATTTAATAAAAAATATTTAGGAAAACAATTCCAAATTTGAATGAAGCAATAATATTATTACATAAAATTATTTATTTTATACTAAAATGGAATCTGTTCTTTACTATGGGAACAATTGTTAAATATATAATATCTCAAATTTTATCAGTGATTATAAAAGTTTCTGTTGAAAAACGTGGTCTCCACTAAATGATGTCTCCACCGAAGGTGAAGAATAAAAAAATAGAGTACATATGTTATTAAAATCTAGATTTTATTTATTGTCTTTAAATCAGATGATATCTTCTTATTAATGAAGTAACTAGATGATAACACTTCATTATGAGTAAATTAAAAAAAATATTGATTTTTGTTTATTTATTTTAAAAACTGATATTTGTTTATCTGATTTGCTAACATCATATAGAATCTACACACTAATAATACAAGTATAAATCCAAAAATAAAAATGTTATACAAGCGGCATTATTCTCCCACTATTTTTTTTTCATGCTTTTATGCACGTGATTATCAAGTAAATCATAATATAATAATTAATTTTACAATTTTTTATCACAATAAAATTAAAATAATCATTATAATACAAAATTAGATTAAATTAAAAATGTAAATTTACATTCAAATTACAAATAGATATATAAAAATATTTTAGACTAAAGTTCCAATGAAGAAATGTCTAATTTTAATTTATCTATTTTAATTTTTCTATATTTAATCTTCGTCTTCTTCTTTTTGATATTTTTATTATATATTTTTGAAAATTTTCGACTTTAGAAGATAGTATTCAATCAAAAATGAAATAAAATTCTATAATTCCTTTTTTTTCTACATTTTGCTTTTTTGTGAATTTTCTTTTTTTGCTTCTTTGTTAATGAATCTTTTTCTTCAATTTAATGGATCTTTGATCATAGTCATTTAACTTATTCAAATTCTTGTTTTTCATCTATTTGCATTGAAAATTTAAATTTCTTACTTTGACTTAAAATCAGATTGTTGTAATAATTAGGTTCTCCTACTTTCTTTATTTCTTCATGCAATTAAATAATAATAATTTTATAAATAGTATTTTATTACAGTTATGAAATTAGTAATTCATTATCTTCTCTTTTAAGAACTTGAGATATTTTGAAATTTCACAAGCAATGAGACTTTATGTTGCTTGAAATAAAGCTGTGAGGACTGTTGGGAGCCCTTTCCACCACTTTTAGAGATCAAAATTAGAAAAGAAACCAGAAAATGTTCCTTAGAGGAAACTAGATAAGAAGCTCCAGGGAGCAATATTAACAGAAACAATTTTTAGTATTTCTGCTTGAACCGTTTTGAGTCAGTAGGGCGATGGAGGTGATGGGTCTAATTATGCTTTCTAGGAAAACCATTGTGGATGACGATCAACAACGGTCCAATTCTCACCTTAATTAAATTCTCGAATTTACAAAACAATTACTAATTTACTACTAGTTTAGCATAAAATAAAAGTAATAAAAGAAACAACACAGACAATGCTCCCACCAAACAGATCCATGTGCAACATGTGACTTAATTTACAGAAAAAGCCAGTCAAAAGCAATACATAAATTATGTTTATGTCGACACTAGGATGGGATTCAATTATTCAAAGCATAACTACGGATATCAACAGAGGTGATGCTCAAGTTAGCAAATATTTAAGGCTGTAGCTTTTATTTAATTTTCACTACAAGGGGATTCTACAGACCCAGAATTCTACTAAATTCCTATAGAAGAACCAGTGAAAAGAAGTATAGCATTAAGTAAGTTTATGATAGAGTAATAAATGATACTAAAATGTTGAAGAAGTAGATTTTGTGAGATGAAATTGTATAGTTCGTGGACTGACCGTGCATAGCTTATAGACAGTGACAATGTAATTGGTTAACTAATATCAGAAACAACAAGAAATAAGCTTAACTAATTGGTTATTAAATAAAAACAATGTAATTATTGGTTGATTTTCATTTCAATCATGAGTTTGATTTGATGAACAGAAACTGGTTCAGCCCGGTAGAAGAATCAAAGTAAAATATTTAACAAAGAACCAATAAAGGGTTTTTTTTTTTTTTTTTTTTTTTTAAGTTTGCACAATCTATGAAAGATTGCTAAAAAGTTCTCCGTTTAAATAGTGGACGAACTCATCTACTTGATGTTCAAATTTCTTCTAAAAGATACTCTTCTTTAATGCAGAGAAAAATATAAAAAAGAAATCATATGTCAAGTAAATCTTTGGGTGAGTAAAGTTATGTTTGATTCATACTTTTCAATATTTACTTGAAATAAATTCTACATATAGTGTAAGAAATATCATAATTTCACTACTTTTCAAACCAATTCTTTTGTGATGAGGAAGGATTAAAAGAAGAAAACAAATACTAATAAGAAAGGAAGGAAATTTTATACAAGGAAAATATAAACATACAAATTTATCATACAAATTAAACTTTATACACAGATAGAATGAACAAGTCATGAAAATGAAAAAATAAGAAAAAAATATAAATCAAAGTTTATGATTAAATTATGAAGACAAGAACATCAGAATCAAAAATTGTAATACCCTAGCCCAAATAATAATTAGGCTAGAGTAATATTAAAGCCCATCAATTTATTAAGACATTATTTAGCAAAACAAAAAGGGCTGAAGTATTAGATGAAAGAAAATTTACCTATCGAGAAACAAAAAGGAAATAGAGTTCTTCTTCCTCATCTTCCTTAGGATTAGAGAATATGAAAAATCAAGTTAGAGATTCACAATCAGAGGCTACAATCAAGTTAATCCCTTAAAGGTGAGTACATGCCCTCTTTTTATTTAAGAAGAAATATCAAGCTGATTGCTATTATTTGGAGTTGAAGTTTTGAGAGAAAAACCAAGAAAAATTATGAAATATTTCATTAATCTTCATGATCTATTTGGGTAAATTACTGGGCTTTGTTTATTTCATGATCTCAAGATTCATTGATGATTATTGAATGGAGTTTGAAGGCTGAAAGTAAGGATTTGAGTTTTTAAAAATTGAAGGAGAAATTCTGTTTTTGGATGAGATGTTGTGATCTGTAATAATGAATTAAAATAGAATTTTGTATTAATGGATAGATTATTGCTGTGATTATTATATATCATTGAAAAGCATGTTGAATCTAGTTTCTAATGAAACAAACAAAAGTCAAATCCGAGTTTTCTATGAAGAGTTGTCTAATTTTAACTTAAGGATATGCAGGCTGTAAGACAGCAGCATCAAGGTTTAATTACGAAATTCCTCTTAATTTGTATAAAAGGATTTACACATTAAGCCATATGTGTTTGAAAAGCTTATTGAGTTTACTTTCCAATGAATAAGCAGAATTGAATTTGGAGTTTCCTATGAATAAATATATAATTTTTATTAAAAGGTATACAAGCTGTCTGGTAGTAGCATATGATGTGGATTTCAAAAATTGTTATAATTAATCTACAAGGAATTACGAGGTGTGCCATACATGGTTAGAAATTTTATCAAGTCTAGTTTCTAACACATTAAAGAGATCATAATTCCGATTTGGATATATTGAGATATGACTATTTTAATGAAAAGAGGTCAGGCTGCCAGTATTAATTAGTTAAGTTAACCCTTGTGTAACTTAGTTGATTTTTGTATAAATGGTCTTAAAAAGGGTTGATTAAATTCTGATCTATTGAAATGATCTTGGATAGGCCATTAATTATTTTGGGAGAAAAACTAAGTGGTGGAATCGAATGGAGGTAAGTAGAATCTCTCACACTTTACTTGTTTTTGAATCTATGTATATATGTATGTTTCTAAATGAATGAATATTTTATTTCCTTATTTTCAATGTATGAAAATAGGATCAAGCATATGATTATTTTGTGTTTCTCTATATAAATGATGGATCATACTTATGAATGAAATGAGAAAATGATTTATGTTTAAAGAATGATTTTGTGATGGCTACGTTTTTTCACATCCTTGGGAAGTGGGATCATCGACACCAGAACTAGTTCTACGGCCATGGCTAATGGATTATAATAGTTAGCATAGACATGATTATATGGCCCTACTAACGGGTTATAGTAGTTAGCGTAAGGCCTTGGCTAGCAGGTTATAATAGTTAGCAATGATCATGAGGATGAAATTGTCGATACGGTCAATGTCACAGGTTATAGCAGTGACCGTAGCTAATGATAAACGATTGATAATGATGATTTATGATAATGATGATTTACAATATTTTGAATGATTGATCCATGATTTGGTTTGATTATGATATTTGAATGATAGTATTTTTGCAATGATTTATAAAGTGATATATTTTGACATTGATTTATGAATTTATGAAATATTTGACAAAATGTTGATATGGAAATGTTTTGATATTATGATTTGATGAATATTTTGAATGATCTATATGATGTGTATGAAAACGATGCTTGATTTGGTAAGGTGTGTGAGCCTATACTTACGAGCTATGGTTTGCTCATTCCCTTTTACTTTTTCTTTACAGATGACTAAGTGATAAGTTTGGTTAGTCTTGTGTGAAGCTATAAGATGCAATGGGAAAGATTACTTAGTCGTCAGAGAATATGTTGGCTAATGAGATCTTAAGAGATAGTTTTGTATTTTATATGGTTTGTATTTGGATATATAAAGATGTATTATCAGTTGGATTAAATATATGAATTTTACTTGGTAGATTATTTTATTAAATCAGAAAGAATTTTAGAATGTATTAGAAAAAAGGCTTTGTATTACTTTGGGATTTTCTTCAAGGTAATACGACCGTATTATGTCTTGACCTCGGGGCGTGACAAAAGTGGTATCAGAGCATAAGTTGTGATCTTTGGAGAATTATTTTTAAAAGTTAGATTATGATTTGTAGATTGTGATGATATTTTCTTTAAAAGCTTAAGTTATGTTTTTGAGAGATCTTCTAATAGTTTAGGTTATGATCTTTAAATTATGTGAGATATTAAAGAGCTTATAGTATGATTTCAAGGATTTTCCAAGAACTACGATTATGATATTTGAAGATTTTTAAGAAGTTAAATTATGATAAGTAGATTAATGGTGATTTTCTAAGAATATAGCTTATGACTTTTGGATTGAAAGAGATTCTATGAGTATGGTTATGATCTATATATTATGTGAAGATTTTTGAGAATTTAGATGATGACCTTTGGATAATGTGATAATTTTTCAAGGACATGTTTGATTCTTAAACTATATTCGTGAGTATGACTAAATGATTCGATAAATTTTTGGAGTAGTTAAAGTTTTAATGAATTTTGAGGAATCAATGATTCAATGTTCTTGGTGTAATTATTTTGGTTGATATTTATATATTGCTTTTGGATCTTACAGTTAACAGAAAGTGTAAGTACTTTGATATAGTGCGATTTTATAAGTTGAAGAGATTTTCGATGCAACTTATAATGAGATATATTTTATGAGTTAAAGGATTATTCAAGAGAATGATTTGGTCATTGGATATCCTATGGGTTTGAGAAAAAACTTTTGACTGAATGAGATTTTGAAGTATTTGATAAGTGTAAAGTGAATCCTTAATCATGGATTAAGAGTAGCATATGAGTGTATGTTGTTAGAATTAAAAGTATAGAATGTTGGAGTTGGAATGAAATGATATGTTAAAATTTTAAAGTAATTATTTATGGATTATAGTGTTTGAAAATTTATTTTGATGGATTTAGTCAGAAATATTATAATTGTGGTAAATAGTTTTACATTCGTAAATGAGGATATTCATTTGATTTGATTCTACATTTTTATTGAGAAAGTATTTAAGATTTGATCATGCGAGTTGGACGTTTGTATAGTTAATTTGAAGTTTGATTATTAAATTCCTATTTGGGGTGTACTGATTTTGTTTTATAGCTAAAGTTATTAATTTGTGGTTATAGTTTCTAATTAAAGTATACTATTGGATTCTTTTGAATTTTATATTTAGGGAGAACATTGCCTATAATGGTACAAGGTTGTGCACTTGTGGTATAAGGCTGTGTACTTAGCAAGGAATTAAATCTGTGGATAAAAATTAAAATTGTGGTTATCCAAATGATTTAGTAAAGAAGTTGGTTTTAAAGATGTAATCAATTTACAGAAAAATATATATATATATATATGTTTTGGTTAAGAATGAGTGTTTGAAATCTTACAAGTGCAAAAGATTGTTTGAATTTTACAAGGGCAAACGATTGGTTGAAATCTTATAAGTGATGATTTGTGTACTTAGTGATGTTGAGCATGTATTCGATTTTAGAGAAATTTGATAGAACTTTTGAAATAATGTGATACATTTGGTTATTGTTTATACTATACTTTTGGCACCAATTCAAGTATTTGGAGTTTTTATTGTTTAAATTCTAAAAGAGAATTTTACTTATGGATTATGATGCATAGGTTTTGACTATGACTTGGAGATGATAGCAATAAATTTGGTAAAAAGAAAATTTGAGACGTTGTGATGTTTGTGGGGATTATGGAGAATCAATGGTTATATGATAATTGGCATATTAGAAAGAACAATATTCAAAATTGAAGGCAACTTGGGTAACCAAAGATTTATGTTTGAATTTATATGGTATAAATTTATGGATATGATCTATTGCATTGATTTCATATGTATTTTAGTGGTTAATTGATAGAAAATTTTATGTTGTTGGTGGAAAAGAAAAGAAAATTAAAGTACTATGTGATATCTTTTTGGTGACAAAATGATTTGTTGATATTGTTATTCAAGGTTGTTATGGTTATGAACACATGGTGTGAAGCATATTACAAGGGATTTTGTGGACACATGTTTTTCTTGATACAAAACAATGTTATGAAAGTTAATTTGTTTGAATTTTATTAGAAAGAAATATCAGAGTGCACAGTGGAAGCCTGGTTCAATTTTAAGTTCTAAATTGTTGTGCTATTATTAGTTGAGAAAGTGATGAATCTTTAATAAATGAGGACTAATGGATTTTGGATAAGAATATTTTGTGTTCCCTTCATTTTTAAGGCTTTATTGTTGATTGACATTCTTTTAAGAAATGTTTATGTCATGACTTTAAGAGAAATATTTTATAACGATAGTCATAAGATAAACATTCAATGATTCATTATTTTAAGGTTTTGTATGGAAGTCGATCTAAGTCTTAGACTTATTGGCATAAAGACAAAGAAGAAAAACTTTTATTTCTTGAATTTATGAAACAAATGGCTGATAAATTTTGGTTGATTAAGTAATGGTTTAAAGTAAGCACAAAAATTATACCAAAATTTGGAGATATGATCTATTGCTTCAAGTGGTCAATCATTTATACTCATTACGAGGATTATAAAGTAAGAAAGGTTAAGTTTGCATTGTAAGACATTTGAAGTTCTTGGAAAAGTGAAAGAGGTTCAAAATAAAGAATATTGTCACCTCTGATGTTTAGTGTATATGATGAATCTATGTTAAGAGAATATCTTAGTAGAAGCTACGTGATTGGATATGAGTATTTAGAAATTCAAGATGATATGAGTTTTAACATATTGAAATATCTTTTTTTCGAATGGTTGATTAGAAAGAACAAGTTTTGAGGCAAGATGATTACTTTTTCAAAGTTCAATGAAACAATCATACGGTAAAAGATATGATTGCAAAACTAGAGAAATGAGATGCGGATGTAAATCAAGTTTTGAGGATGAAACTTCTTATAAGGAGGGGAGAATGTAATACCTTAGCCCAAATAATATTAGGCTAGACTAATACTAAAGCCCATCAGTTTATTAAGACATTATTTAGTAAAAAAAAAGGGCTGAAGTATTAGATGAAACAGAAAGGAAATAGAGTTCTTCTTCCTCATCTTCCTTAGGGTTAGAGAGTATGAAAAGTCAAGTTCTAGATTCACAATCAGAGGCTAAAATCAAGTTAATCCCTTAAAGGTGAGTACATGCCCTCTTTTTATTTAAGAAAAAATATCAAGTTGATTGCTATTATTTGGAGTTGAAGTTTTAAGGGAAAAACAAAGAAAAATTATGAAATCTTTCATTAATCTTCATGATCTATTTGGGTAAATTACTGGGCTTTGTTTATTTCATGTTCTTAAGATTCATTGATGATTATTGAATGGAGTTTGAAGGCTGAAAGTATGGATTTGAGTTTTTAAAAATTGAAGGAGAAATTTTATTTTTGGATGAGATGTTGTGATCTATAATAATTAATTAAAATAGAATTTTGTATTAATGGATAGATTATTGCTGTGATTATTATATATCATTGGAAAGCATGTTGAATCTAGTTTCTAATGAAGCAAACAAAAGTCAAATCTGAGTTTTTTATGAAGAGTTGTCTAATTTTAACTTAAGGATATGCAGGCTGTAAGATAGTAGCATCAGGGTTGAATTAAGAAATTCCTCTTAATTTGTATACAAGGATTTACAGATTAAGCCATATATGTTTGGAAAGCTTACTGAGTCTACTTTTACAATGAATAAGCGGAATTGAATTTGGAGTTTCCTGTGAATAAATATATAATTTTTATTAGAAGGTATACAGGCTGTCTGGCAGCAGCATATGACGTGGATTTCAAAAATTGTTATAATTAATCTACAAGGAATTACGAGGTGTGCCATATATGGTTAGAAAGTTTATCAAGTTAGTTTCTAATGCATTAAAGATATCATAATTCTGATTTGGATATATTGAGAAATGACTGTTTTAATGAAAAGAGGTCAGGCTGCCAGTATTAATTAGTTAAGTTAACCCTTGTGTAACTTAGTTGATGTTTGTATAAATGGTCTCAAAAAGGGTTGATTAAATTCTGATCTGTTGAAATGATCTTGGATAGGCCATTAATTATTTTGTGGGAAAAACTAAGTGGTGGAATCGAATGGAGGTAAGTAGAATCTCATACACTTTGCTTGTTTTTGAATCTATGTATATATGTATGTTTCTAAATGAATGAATATTTTATTTCCTTATTTTCAATGTATGAAAATAGGATCAAGCATATGATTATTTTTTATTTCTCTATATAAATGAAGGATCATACTTATAAGTGAAATGAGAAAATGATTTATGTTTAAAGAATGATTTTGTGATGGCTACGTTTTTTTTCATCCTTGGGAAGTGGGATCATCGACACCAGAACTAGTTCTACGACCCTGGCTAACGGGTTGTAGTACTTAGCATAGACATGATCATACAACCCTGCTAACGGGTTATAGTAGTTAATGTAAGGTCCTGGCTAGTGGGTTATAATAGTTAGCAATGATCATAAGGATGAAATTGTCGATACGGCCAATGTCACGGGTTACAGCAGTGACCGTAGCTAATGATAAACGATTTATAATGATAATTTATGATAATGATGATTTACGATATTTTGAATGATTGATCCATGATTTGGTTTGATTACGATATTTGAATGATAGTATATTTTGCAATGATTTATAAAGTGATATATTTTGACATTGATTTATGAATTTATGAAATATTTGACAAAATGTTGAAATGGAAATGTTTTGACATTATGATTTGATGAATATTTTGAATGATCTATATGATGTGTATGAAAACAATGCTTGATTTGGTAAGGTGTGTGAGGCTATACTTACTGAGCTGTGGTTTGCTCATTCCTTTTTACTTTTTCTTTACAGATGACTAAGTGTTAAGTTTGGTTAGTCTTGTGTGAAACTAGAAGATGAAATGGGAAAGATTACTTAGTCGTCGGAGAATGTGTTGGCTAATGAGATCTTAAGAGATAGTTTTGTATTTTATATGGTTTGTATTTGGATATATAAAGATGTATTATTAGTTGGATTAAAGATATGGATTTTACTTCATAGATTGTTTTATTAAATGAAAAAAAATTTTAGAATGTATTAAAAAAAAGGCTTCGTATTACTTTGGAATTTTCTTCAAGGTAATACGGTCGTGTTACGTTTTGACCTCGGGGCTTGACAAAAATGGATTGTGATTTAACTTCAGCATTAGGGCCATCAATCTTCTTCCCCATTATATGTATCTAGCAAAATAGAAAAACTACATAAGATTGGTAATACACTAATATTTTACTATGTTATAAACACCGAAAAAATGAAAAAAAAAAAGAGGATGAAACTAGATTTACAATTCTATACCAATACTAATAATAAAAAAGAAGACTCGCATTATGCTTTTAAATTCACTTCTTCAAAGCGCCTGTATCCATTGGTCATTGTAGTAATCCCAGAGGTTGAGGAAGGGTTGAAGGAATTCTTTGCATGGGGATTGTCCCACTCCAATGATTCCCACCATTAGTTTGAATGCAAGCGGATTTCCTCAAGAGAAGGAAGATATTAAAGCCTCAAGAGAATGCAAGCAGATTCCCACCATTAATATTATTGGGAAATCAAGATGCATACACAGCACTTACACACAAAATAGTAAGCTCAAAGCTAAAATAAAAACACACAAATATATTTGTTTCAACCCAACTCAAAATGGCCTATTCCAAATTCAATCTACTATCAAATAAATCTTTACAATTATAAGACTTTTAGAATGAGAAAAGTCACCAAAAACTCCTTACTCAAAACTTAACCCAAAAACCCAATTACACCATTTTAATAGCCTACTTACTTAGCTATTCTCTTGGTGTTTAACTATTTGAGATTACTAAACTAAAAATAAAGCATCTTATTTATAAGGGTGAAACACCTTATAACTTTATTAAACCCCCGATGTGAGATGTAAGACAAACTCAAACTCTTATAACTTCACTTGACTTTTGATGTGGGATTATGAGAATCAAGGCAAACCCCAACAAATCCTCCATTGACTTGAATCTCCCAACACTTCAACAATCTCTACAAAATAGACATGCTTGCTTTTTTTCTTTTTTTTTTTGTCACAAAAATTCCAGCAACTGAACCTTCATCAAGCATGTATAAGTGATTTTTGACCTTATTCCCTTATGGAATCACACTACAATTCTTGTACACTTTCAACCAGTCATTACTATCATCGTAAGCATACTCCCAATAAGCTAACTCACCCAAAGCAATTAAATTGTAGCTACAACTTAGTGCATACCTAGCATGACAAAGTGTCCTAATAACACCATTATGAAATCTAAGGTGAACAGCCTCAATGCCTTGAATTTGCACATTTTCATTGTTAGCAACCACAATATCCCCATACTTCTCATTCTTTTCCAACTCCACAAAGCAACTCTTATCATTACAGATATGAATTGTAATAGCTGAATCTAAAACCCAACCTTTATCACCTTTCAAAATCTAAGTCTCATCCATACAAGTTGTCAAAACAATACATCATCATCATCAGACATAACAATAGCAATATCATTTTTTCCTTCATCTGAGATTTTTTTGTCATTTGCCCTTTTGAAAGCAAGCATATCGCTTCTCAACTTCTTGCAACTCATTTGGATTTGTCCCTTTTCACTATAATAATAATATTTTATGTCATTGTAATCTCTATCTCTTGACTTGGATCTCTTTCTTGATCTATTAATCCTTTTTTGAGTCTTCCTTTAATCAAAACCCTCTATAGCTAGTGTACTCTTTCCAGGTTATGAGTTCTATGTTCCCATAAATCTTTTGTTCTTATGCAACAAAGCAATAATATCATCCAACTTCAAAGTAGAGCTACCCGCTAACAAAGTCTAAACCATAGGTCTATAAGACTTGGGCAAAGATGACAACAAAATTAAAGCTTTCTCTTCATCTTTTAACTTATCAACAAAAATCGTTAGCAATTGAGAAACTAACCTATTAAACTCATTCAAGTGATTATGAAGACTCGTACTTTCTTCTATCTTCAGAGAATATAGATTTATATTCAAATATAATCTATTAGTCAATGACTTCATGCATAAATATCCTCAAGCTTATCCCACAAACTCTTCAAAGTACTCTTAGTTAACACACTGTACTTTACCATTAGGATTAGCACAAATCTAATAGTACTAACAAATTTTTTTTTAATTCTATTCCAATTGCTGTTAGACATTTTCTCAAGCTTACTACTCTTTAATGCCTGAACCAACTCTTGTTGTACTAACAAATCTTGATCGTACTTTGTCATAACATAAAATTACTTTATCATCAAATAATAGAATCTCAAACTTGGGCATAGGCATATTAGACATACCTTCTTCAGACATCTTGAAATACTGGCTTCATGATCTCTTAGGCCTACCTCTTTTTTCCATGAACCTCGCTCTGATATCACTTATTAGAAAATCAACACGCATACGCAGCACCTACACACAAAATTGCAAGCTCAAAGTTAAAGTAAGAACACACAAATATATTTGTTTTGGCAAACCCCAACAAATATATCATATAATCGTACTTGCTAACATTACTCATTAGTTTGTGTTACTTAATGGGGTTAAATCTCTATTCTTGGTTTAAAATTTTGGTTATTTTTATATTTGCTTGCAACTTATTTTTCAAATCTCTTGTTTAGGTGGAATTAATTTCTTTTTGTTTAGAGTTAGTTGCTTATGAGTTTTGTCATATATCAGTTTGATTTTATGTAACTTTTGTAACATCTTGGGTATCGTCAAATTTGGGTTAAGTTTCAATATTTTATTTTGTTGGTAGATTTCCATGTTAATTGGATGATTTGATTTCCTATAATTAGTTTGACTTATTGTTAACTTTTTAAAGTTTATGGATTTTTTTGTTTTCTAAAGTTATATATAATTAATTTCTTTATATTGTTAGAGTAAAAAATAAAGGATTTTTATTTATGATGTATAAATATTGAAATTAACTTCAATTGTAATAATAGAAATAATTATTTTTTCGACCAAAATTAATTATTTTAATTTTCAAACATATTTAAGGGAAATAATAGTAAAGAAAAGAGATTGAAAGATAATATAAAGTTATTAAATTTTAATAAATTAGTAGTTTATGTTACATTTATTATTTTTAATTACATTAATATTTTTTGAAATTAAAATTATGCTCAATTTAACTTTAGACCATTTTGGGTAAGTAGTTAGGGTCATTCGAGTTTGTGGGTTCAAATAATTTTGGGTTCGAATTAATTTGGAGATCCAGATTCGAGTTAATTCAAATTTAAATCAATTTTGATTTGGGTCAAGGGGTTCAAACAAGAGATGTTTTATCAATAAGAAATTGGACAACATGAAAGACCTTTTTTCTTTTCAGAAACAATCGAGGCCAGGAAATTTTACGAATAATATAGAAAATCAACTTTAAAATCAGCATATCAATCCTTCTCAAATCAATTATCTTGACGATAAATTAATGACTTCCCAAGTTGCAAATTAATTGATCCAACTAAAAATTAAAAGTTAAGAAATCCATAAGCGCATTTATCAGCAGATCTAATATGTAAGGGAAAAACAAGCATGTGACAAAGATGAAGTAAAACATGTTCTTGATAGAATTTAGATTTCCAAGGAAAACACATACCTGGCTTAAATTTCTTGTGTTTAATTTTTGAATGATCGGGAAGCCCATACCTTTTTGCTAATGCTTTGTCAAGGACGAATTTTTATGTCCAAAGATTTTGTGAAAATTCAGAGAATTAGGACTATCAGAAATGAATCAATCAAAATATATAAATTCAACATAGAACGAAACATGTAAATTAATGTGATGTAGCAAGGTTGTTGTTGTAGATTTGATTCTAAGAGAAAAAAGGAAAAGTTTGATTTTTAATCAAAGTGTGAAGTCTAAAACTATTAATCAAAGTAATCGATTAAAATACTTTTAATAAAATTTTAATTTTTGAAGTATTAAAAGTGAGTGATTAAAATACACTTAATAAAAATTTTAATAAATTTTAATTTAAATGATCTTTATTATTTATTTTTTTATTATTAAATTCTGATTTATTAACTTTTTAATAACTTTTAATTTAAATGATTTTTTGTTATTACTTTTTTATTATTATTAACTTTTTCATATAAAATAAAAATATTGATTAATTATAATTGATATCTCATTTTTTACTTGCTTAATTAATTTGCCATCATTTAACAATATTTCTCTCATGTTTTTGTTGTTTCCTTCTTCATTGCTATAAATAATTAATGGGTAGGTGAAGACCAACTCAAACTTTAATTTGGTAAAAAAACTTGATTTGAAATCAAAATGTAAAATTTTAGTTATGCTTTTAGTTTGATTTTAATAAGGAAAAAAAAAAGAAAAAAAAAACTAAAACAGTATAAACATCAATGCGTTATCAAACTTGGCAGTATTTTATTTTTTATAATTCCATTATAATTCATTATTGTGTTTTAGAAGTACTTGAATATGCATTTGTATTTTATTTATTATTATTATTTTAATAATTTTGTTGTCATTTTCATTTTATATTAAATTTATTAGAATTAAAAAAAAAGTGTATCCCACAATTAAAATAGAAGTTTGATGAAAAATTTTCCTGTAAACAAATACTCTTTTTCTTTTTATAAAATTTTTTTATATATAGTTAAATTTATTTAATTTAAGCTAAAAAAAATTAGCTAAATTCTTTACTAAATTATATCACTAAATCTTAAGAGATATACATATATATATATATATATATCTAACATATATGTAGTATAAGACTTTTAAGTCTTATGGTAATATGCTTCTAACTAATATAGACTATTGGGATCAAAGCCAATTAATAATATTAACAATGAATTTATTATTACTTTCAATGAAGGTAAATATAATTATTTCCTAATATTTAAAAGTGTTAACTCTAAATGTGTTAAAATGATTGACTAATTAGTAACTTTTTTTTATAAATTTTAATTTAAATGAATTTTCTTTTTTATTATTAGATTCCTTTTATAACTAGACTAAAAAATACTAAAAGTGATTTTTTCCATCAACTAAAAGTGACTAACTAAAATACTCTTAATAAAATTTTAATTCCAAAAATATTAAAAATAATTAATTAAAATACTATTAGTAAATTTTTTTTTATAAATTTTAATTTAAATGAAAATTTTAAATCAGACTTATATTAATATACAAAATATGGTTTCACATCAAATAAAAATACAATAGAATTGGATCAAAGCTTGTGAGTGTGTACAGTAATAAGACAATTGTATGGAGTTTGTTAATAATTGCACATGTAGTTTGTGTTGATAAATAAATTCATTAAATTGATTTGTTAACTATATTGTTAATGATTTTATTGTTTGTATATTTTATGAGTTGATCATTTGATCAAATTTTTTGTACAAATCATTTTATCATTGATAACATAATTAAATCCTTTTAGCCACAAATCTCTTGTGACTATCTCTCTAGCGCCATGACTCCCACCTCATTCACTACTGCACCTAGTCTCCCCTGCACCTCGTTGCTTATAGCCCCTCACCAGAGCACTCTTACAGCCCTTTACCGGAGTATACTGGCATCCTACATGTAGCTGGAGGTATTGAAGCAGATCAATGTCCTTTTCTCTCTAGTAACCTCCACTTCCATTTTCTCTTCCTCCTGCAACAGAGTTACCAGTGCCATTTTACATCTACTATAGTCTCTTTCTCTTCCAAAATCACATTCCTAGTCTAACATCCACCAAGTGTTTGACAAAATTCCTCTTTCACCTCTTAACACCCTACTTGCTCAAGCCTTTGCTTTCACAAGCCTTTACCCACACTTTAATCCTTGTATGTCTAAACTCTGTGCACCACTTTCTTAACTGTTCCAACCATCTGTACGCACAAGGCCTCTATATTAGCCCTCAAGCTTAGAGGTTTTTGTCAATGCAAAGGGAATAAAATTTTCATCAGGACAATGAATCCAAGTCTAGAGGGGTTGTTCTTGTGTAAACATAGGTTTATCTGGAGATGCTATCTAAGGGGGAAATATGGAGAGTTTTTGTGTAGCATTTTGTAAGCCAGAGAGATTAGCAACATCAGCAATCCAATGCAAATTTCTAGGTGAAGGTATTTCAGTGCTTTTTCATTTTACTAACTTCCCTAATCTATGGTATAGTACTTATTTTTGGGAATTGTTCAAGTGGTATTGTGATATTGTCAATGTATACCTTCCTACTAAAAGAAATGTTTGAGGTCAAATATATGGGTTTGTTAGTTTCAAGAATGTTAAGGATGTTGAATATTTACTTGTAGCTTTGAATGGTATTTGGATTGGTACTTATAAACTTAGATTTTTCAAAGCTAAAAGAATATCCGGTGTTACTGACCAAGTTCAACATGCAAGGACTGTTAAGGTTAGTGAACCTAGTAGTAGGCCTAAGGTCCCTTTTAACAATGGAAAATTTTATGTGAAGGTGGTCAAAGATATGTGGTAAAAAAATGTAGATGACTCTTAAAGCTACAAAAAAAGCTTGTCATAACCTAAAATAAAGAAAATTAATGATTCTTGCATGGTTGGTGGGGATAAGATTACTAAGAATTCAATTTTAGCTTCTTATGCTGTTGCATATAATCATATTCAAGTCTCTTTAGATAATGGGTCTTTGGTTATCAAAATCAATCTAGATGAGATACTAAAAGCTTATGTCTTAGAGAATTCAAAGGGGATTATGAAGAACAGTGAAAATAAGTTGTCATTTGAGAATCTTTCAGTAGAGGTGGCTAACCATGTACTATTCAAAGAGTTAAAGGATGAACCAGTATATGCTTGCATTCGATGACAAGCATTCTTTAGGTGGTGTGGGTCTTTAGATATTCCTACTATTGATCTAATGCAAGAAAATAATTGGAGCCTTAATACTATGGTGAATAGTGAAGGAAAACTTATCGTTAGTAAATCTATTGAAAAAAGCTATGATGATTGTGATGTGGTTCCAAATTCTTATATAGTAGTGGGAGAGCCTAACAACATTAGTGGTGGTCTAGAAATGGTTGTATATGGTAACAATGAAGAAGTAATCTAGGATAGGAAGCTATTAGTAAATCAACTAAGCTTAAATTTTATGAATTTAATAAAAAAAGTTAAGAAAGAGAAAGATGAGAAATCTATCCAAAATGATAAGAGTAGTTTAGAAAAAGGAATATATGGAGTATGGTAGTAATTGTGAAGATATTGTAGACCATTTTGATTACTTAGGTAGGAAGAATTTGAAAAGTCACAAAGTCAAGAAAAAGAAATGAAAAAACTATAAATGGAATAAGAAGAAGGTTTCAAAGGTTCCATTGTCTATTCCTGATTCCCCTGTGATCCTTGAGAAAGATAATAGCATCTTAAATAATAATCTTTGATGCATAAATTCGTTGTATAGAGAAAAGGCTATCAAAACTTGGAGCTTAGGAAATGTCTTGGGTTGTCATTTAATGGTGATGAAGAAATTATTATTGAGAAGCTAATGGAATTGGAATGAAGGGAGTTAGATGATAATGCTAGTAGCTAGTGTTCAATAGTTGTCACATAGTGGCTTTGTGTCTTATAATAGTGTGGTTGATTATTCATCAACTAGATATTGCTTGCTATCTATCTTTTAATCCATAAGTATATCTTTTTTCTTGCTTTCTATGATTAGCTTTTTATTTTTTCCTCCAAAACTCAAGTGTAATGGGTTTTTTCTTAGTTTGTCATATTTTGGATTTCTGTTTTTGTATCTTGATTGCCCTTGGCTTTTCTTGAAAGTTTGTAAGGTGCTTTTCTTTGATTTACATCTAGGTGATCTTTGACACTCATATGGGTTCGTAGTGGTACTAGGGATTATGTTTTTGCTACTCTTGATTAGCTTTGTAACCTTATGGTTACTTTAATAAATTTTGACTTACAAAAAAAATCATTTTAGCCACTTGAAATAATTTTTTAATACATATCATTCTTATACCATTCTTATATGATTCAGGAGTTAATATAGTTACAAGTAACTTAGGACCAAACTACTATAAGAATTGTTCACCTTGAGTATTTTCTGTCTCAACATGATTTAATCTTTCTCAATTGTATTAAATTCCTTGATTTTGTTTGTTATCTAGTGGTTAAAAGCCCTAAAGTGAATTATTCTAAGTAAAAAATTATCAAGTGAAGTAAGATTAATTGTTTTTAGTGAATTTTTTCAAGGTGTGAAAAAATTCATTAGATCCATTTTTTAAATGTATTTATGCTAATGTTACATGTTTTTTTGCCAACACTAACGTTACATTCATTCATGAAATTTTATGTTATTAATACTAAAAATGAAATCATTATAAATCATATGGGTGTTAATAACAAGTTTGTTATTTTGAGTATTGGAATTTCCTTAAGAAAAAAACATGACAGGTACTAAGGTTAAGAATTTATTTTATTTCATTTTAAATTCTAAATTTATGTATTTTAATATTTTTATATATAAAAAATTTTTAAATAAAAAAATTTTAAGTTTTTAATTGGTAGAATGTACATTCAATGGAAGCACTAATGAAAGATTATGCTAAGCAAAAAATAAATGAAAGATTGACTGGTTATGCATAACTCTATCTTCTCCATAAGACAAACAAGGTTAGTGTTATATGATGTTTCAATGAAGAATATACAAATGTATTGATTTTAAATTTTTTAGGATAAATATGAAACTCTTTTATTATAGGAGAAACATTATATACTCCTTTATTTTCTCCATTATATTAGTTGAATAATGTTCATTGTTGTATCAAAAGTTTTAAGGTTATTGTATTAGGTAATATTAAATTCATTAAATTAATTATCATTATTACATTTATTATAAAAATATTAGGCTAAAAAAAAACACCCTTCAATTTTACCACTTAGATCAGCCTTTATGATCTTATTGTACCCAAATAAACCCTTAACCTTTAATTTGAATAAACCTGTAAGCTTTAAATTGTACTCAAATAAGTTCTTAATCTTTAATTTGTACCGAAATCAGTCTTTCACATAAATCAATTGTTTGTTTGAAATAAGAGTTTATTTGAATAAAAATAAACAAACAAATAAACTCTTATTTGAGTGCAATAAAAGTATAAGAGTTTACTTAAAAAAGTGAAATAGTTCAAGAACTTTTTAATATTTTTGCCAAAATATTATTATAAATTATAATTTAACTAAACTTAAAAGTGACTTAAGGGTATTTATTAGCAAAATTCATTTGATAAATCTTTATTTGATTATTTATTTAGTACTTCAATAATTTTGAATTTTCACTTTACATAGTTACAAGTAGGGTTTTAAACTTAAGATCAGGGATCAATTAGGTCGAGTCAAGTTTTATTATCTACTTCTATTCAAAGTATACTTAATTATTCACTTATGCATATGAGTAAATTTGACTCAATAATTGGTACATGCTTTTTTTTGTTTACAAAGCTAGATTCAACTCATCCTAAATCAAAATAAACAATAAGTATACTCAATTATTTATAATTGAAATTTCACTTTAGAAATGTTCTTAAAAATTAATTAACTAATTCTACCACAAAGACAATAAAAATGGGACACTAAAGATAAAGGAAAAAAAGCTTAAATAAGAAACTTTTAAATTGTTATGGAAAATGAATAAGAAATATTATATTCTGATTGGGTTACTATTTCAATTCAAATTTTGGTTAAGTTAAATCATTCTGGGTTTTAAATAACTACTAATTGTTGATATTTTAAAATAAATTGAAATCGAGTTAATTTAGTTTATTTTTATAATTTAGTGTATTATATTAATTTTTAATTAAATTAAATTTTAAAATAAGCAAAAAATTTATAAATACTCAATTTGAATTTTATACTGTTTCAAGTTTGAGTTGATTAATCATATTATTTTTAGCTATACTTTTATGACACTGATAATAAACTTTAAAATAAAATAAGAATACAACATGATGACAATTTTAAGTGCAAAAGATATAGAGATACTAATGATAATTCTAGAAGAAAATCCTTATGTCTAAGTCTTGTAGAGATTAAAGAATACATTTTCTTTTAAGGATATTAAAATTTGTATTATTGGGATGTTAATTTAGATTAACAAGTTTATAATCATTTGTTGATAAAATTGTTGCTATATGGGCTAAGGGATATCATAGTTATACTCATTCAGGAAAACAACAAACTTAAATAATATTTGGGTTGTTATGACCCCTTGCAATATTCTATGCGATTTTCAAATGGAGAAGTTGGTTGGCATCAAAATATCAAGAAAATCATTTTGAATGATGGTAATAAGGATAAAGTAATAATTAGAAATATACCATATTTTTGTTTAGTAGACATTTTTTGAAGGAAAATATGAAAATAATTATTGTGAACTTAATATTTTTTAAAATGTTCATTTATTTTTATAAATTTTATTTAGTAAATTTTTTCTTATTACTTTTATCATATATATAACAAAAAATTTTGCCTAAAATTATATATTTAAAAATATAAACATAAGGCAAAGTTTATTAATTTCATTGTTGGCAAAATACTTCAAATTTTTCAATATTTTATATGCAATTGTTCTTTCAGTAACAAGGATGAAAATATATATACTAATCATTCAATCAAATCATCATAAAACTCATTTTAATATACACAATTTTACTGTGAACTAAAAATTTTGAATAATATCTTAGAAATATTAACTTAATATATATTGTATATATTTACTTAATTCAGTTTTGATACCTATAATAGCATAATAAGTTATGATTTCAACTTCTAATTATGTATTAAACTACATATAGCAAATTAAAAGCATTTATTCATCGCTTCAAGTTATCTACACTAAAACTTTTTCTTACTTTCTTTTTCTACTTTACAAATTATATCATCTAGCATATATTATGGTTACTTTCTTTCTAGATATATGTGAATAAACAATTATATAATATTATATAATTGGTAACTTATTAATTAATTATTAAAAACTTAAAAGTAATTAATATAACTTAGTAGAAATCATCGATAACTTAATAATTAATTAGTAATAACTTAACAGTAAATCATGGATAACTTAGTAGTAAATTAATGATAACTTAATAATAAATTAATGATAATTTAGTAGTCAATAATTCATAACTTAGTAATAAATCAATAATAACATGTAGTAATTGTATAATAATTTAGTAGTAAATTAATTACAATATAGTTATAAATGCATAACAACATAATAGTAAATCAATGATAACTTATTAAAAATAAGTAAAAATTTAGTAGTTAATCATTGATAACTTAATAATAAATGAATAATAATTTAATAGTAAATTAGTGATAGTTTGATTGTAAATTAGTTTTGCTTGAATAGTAATTAATTGATAATAGTAAATCATAAATAATTTAGTGGTAAATAAGTAATAACTTAGTAGTAAATAATGGTAAATAAGTAATAACTTAGTAGTAAATAATTAAAAATTTAGTAGTTGATCACTGAAAATTTAAAAGTAATAACTTAGTAGTAAATAATTAAAAATTTAGTAGTTGATCATTGAAAATTTAAAAGTAAATCAATAGCTAATATTTAATAAGTGATGACCGAATAGTAACATAGGGATAATTTAGTAGTAAATACGTATAATATAATAGTAAATTATTGATAATTTAGTAAATAGATATAATATATAGTAAATTATTTACTTAATATTAAATCACAAATAACTTAGTAGTAAATTAGTAATAATTTAGCTGTAAATCAATGAAAATTTAGTAGTAAATTACTTAATCAATGATAACTTTATAATAAATAATCGATAAATTAGTAGTAAATAAGTTATAACTTTATAATAAACCATTAATAATTTAGTAGTAAATCATTAACAATTTAATAATAAATCATTTATAATTTAATGATAAATCATTCATAAACTAGCTGTGAATCATGGATAATTTATTAGTAAATCATTGATAACTTAATAGTAAATCACTATAATATCGTAGTAAATCAATGATAACTTAATTATCAATCACCTATATCTTTTTTATACTTGAAGTTGCCAAGAATTGAATCTTGGCTACTTGCAAAATCAAACCTAGAACTTTCATCTTGAAAGCCAAGTTAAATATACTATAAACCTATTTAATAAAAAAATTTAGCAAAAAAATTCTAAATTTGAATGAAATAATAATATTATTATATAAAAAATTATATCATATATTTAGTGGACTTTTTTAACTTTATATTTTATAATTGTAAATACATAATAATATATTAATAATCAAGGATAGCCTAATAAAAAATAAGTGATAATTTAGTAGTTAATCATTGATAACTTAGTAATAAATAAATGATTACTTAATAATAAATTAGTTTCAGTTTAATAGTAATTAATTGATAAATTTAGTAATAAATCTTGAATAATTTAATAATAAATGAGTAATAATTTAGTAGTTAATCATTAAAAACTTAAAAATAAATCAATATAACTTAGTAGTAAATTATCGATAACATAATAATTAATTAGTAATGACTTAATAGTAAACCATGGATAACTTAATATAAATCAATGATAAATTGGTATTGAATTATGGATAATTTGATATAAATTTGTACTAATTTTATAGTAAATAATAAAAAACTAAGTAGTAAATAAATAATAACATAGTAGTAAATGCATAAAAATATATTAGTAAATCATTGATAATTTAGCAGTAAATTATGGATAAGTAGTAGTATTAGTCACTAATATTTTAGTTGCAAATCAGTAAAAATTTAATAATAAATTAGTTAATCATTGATAAACTTGAAGCAAATTATTTATAAATTAGTAGTAAATAAGTTATAACTTTCTAATAAACTAGGTTTTTTACACTTGTGCTTTACATGGTTAATTTCATAATTAGATAGTATTAGCATTTATAAAATTTTGATAATTATATGATTTTATATTGTATCGTCAATATCATATTTATTTCTTTTTTTCAATATTATACCTAAATTTTAAATATAAATATGAGAATCCCAATAATAAAGGTGGATTAAATTGTTCTTTTTACCCTAACAATTTGAACATAAATGCTGGTTTCATTGTCTTTTTCAGTTATTTGATGATGAAAAAATATTGTTTGTATCACGAATTTATTATATTTAAAATTTATTATTTGATAAATGATGTATTTTATTTATTTAAAAAGAGGAGAATATCTTGTTACTATTACAAATAGTACAAACTATATATTGACAAATTCAAATGCAAAATTAAGTATAGAAAATATTAGGGAAAATCTCATGTGCTTACACGCTATACTATTAATCTAAGTAATAAGATGCATTATAAATTCTTATCACCTATAATTGCACTAAAATTTATATTTTTTAAGAGACTTATTTTTGAAAAGTTGAATACAAGAAAATTCACACTTACTAATCATACTGCATTTAAATTCATTTATAAAAATATTGTTAGGACATAAATTCTTTATAATTGGCCTATACTAATTATATTTAAGTGGTTTTGCCCTATTAAGGTTTAATTTAAATATTATTTGTGAAGCTTTTAATCAAATTGCATCTTATACATAAAACAAAAATACACATATATAAAGAAAATAATAGGTTCTTTCAGTTTTAATATAATTGCATCTTAAAATTTATTCAAAAGAAAAATTCACTACCTCTTGCATAAAAATTGACCTTATGAATCACCTGAATGAATTTGTAATTCTATTGCTAAAAAAGGACATGTTACTAAATAATTAGTTTAAAAACTTAGACAAAATATTTTCTATTTTTAATTAAAAAAGTATGAGAGTCAATTTTTTTAAATTCAGTAAAAGGTTTTAAAATGAAAAAATAAATAATACAAAGAGCCTTTATCATCATTTGAAAATAAAAGAATCAAATAAAAATGATTGAATTTGATTATCCAATAAAAAATAAAAATAAATGTAAAACAATATAATTCTTCTTTTAATTTTATGAATTATTCGATGATAAATTTAAAATATATAAAAAAATTAATTAAAACTTTGTTACCATACGTTACAACTTTTTTAATATTTTTAACTTTGTATAAAAATCCAAGTGAACTTGTTCCACAAAATAAAATTTTTAAAATTTTATGAGACAAACAAATTATTTATACTTTTAAAATAACAGCTTTTAATTAATGAATATGTCAATAAATATATTAATTAATGATCATAAAATTAATTATATAATATTTATAATAAATTTTAATAATTAATTGTGATAATTGGTTTGTTGGGCTTTCTTTACCTTTTGTTTTCTTCAATTTAAAAGCAATATTTATGTATTAATTGTGTTTTCTTGGCTTTCTTTGCCTTTTTATTTTTTTATTTTAAAAATAATATTTATTAATTAATTGTGTATCTTCGGCTTTCTTTACCTTTTCTTTTTCTTCGATTTTAAAAAGAAAATTTATTAATAAATTATGTATTTTTTGCTTTCTTTTTCTTTTCAATTTCTTTAGTTTTAAAAATAATATTTATCTATTAATTATGATCATTGGTTGTGTTTTTTGGGTTTTATTATCTTTTGGTTTTTACAATATTGAAGATAATCATTTATTTAAAATTAAATTAATTGTAACAATTGATCTTGTTTTTTGGACTTTATTTGCTTTTTGCTTTTTTTCAATTTTAATAAAAATAATATATATTGATTATTGTGATAATTAATTGCATTTTTTTTACCTTTTGATTTTCTCAATTTTAAAAAGATATATTAAATTGATTATATATTACTTTCTTTGCCTTTTGACTTAACCTTTTCGTTTTTTTAATAATATTTATCTATTAACTGTAGTAATTTGTTGTTTATTCTTTTGTTTCTTAGCTTCTCTTTTTTTTTTTTCAACTTTCAAAATTATATTTATCTATTAATTATGATAATTGGATTTTTTGGGCTTTTTTTGTCTTTTAGATTTTTAAAATTTTAAATATAATATTCACTTTTCAAAATTGGATTAACTATATTAAATGTGTTTTTTGGATTTTATTTGCGTTTTAATTTTTTTTATTTAATTAAAATAATTGTGATAATTTTTTTTCTTACTTTTTGATTTTTCATTATTTTAAAGAGATACATATTATATTATATTAATTGTATATTGCTTTTTGCCTTTTGGCATTCAAAATGCTTAAAAATATATAATCTTGTATATATGTATGTATTTATGTATGTATGTATGTATGTATGTATGTATATATGTACATATATATATATTAAATTCTTTATTTATTTAATGAGATTTTCAAATAATTTGCATTAATATCTATTTAATAAATCCATAATTGGAACAAAAAAATGCATAAACTTGCTAACGGATAGAGATAAATATTTACAATAGTAGTCTTACAAATATAAATTGCATTATAATAATTTATTTAATATATGATATTTAAAATTTTGTAGTGATATATTTAATTCTTAATTTTTAATAATATATTAAAAAATGACCTTGTAACATATGGGTTAAAATAATCCACTTGAGTAATGAGAAGCACTTATAATGTTAGAATATAATTAAAAGTATTATTCTAAATGATATATATTTTATTTGCTATAAACAAAATTTTATTTAAGAAATTTTAGTGGATGTTGAAAATTGTCAATATTGCAATTTAACTTGAAGATTGATCAATTTCTATAAGAATGGAGTACAAGCAAATTTAAAAGAAAAATATAAGAGATTTTAATAAATTAACTATACATAAATAATGTGAAAAGATAAGAAATTCATTATTCAATATTGATTACTAAATTTATTGATCTTTCAAGAGAAGAAACAATCCCTTTAATGAATGTATCAATCTCATGAGAAAGAAGAAGTTAGCCCTTAAGAGGTAAAAAGATTACTTAAAATACTTTTTATTTAGTGTTTTATTTAACTCTAAATAAAACTATCATATTTAAATGATGAAATTTGTGAATTTGGCATTAATTCTCTAGTGTTCATTTGACTTCAAATTTATTTAAAAGGAAAAGTTTCAACTTTTCTTTTTAGCTATACTTGTGCCTTTTATAAATGAAAATTTAGATGACAATTTATAATTCAAACTTGAGCTTTAAGTCATGGATGTGGAGGAAAAAATGTAAAAAAAAAAAGTATCTTTTTGCTAATTAATAAAATGATCAATTGCCCAAGAATGTAAAATCTTGGACTTGATCTGAGAGCTGCTAATCAATGCCATAGTTAAAAAGAATTATTATCATTGACAAATTCAATACATTCTTTTGATAAAAATTAAATTATGCAAAATATAATAAATTAATAAATTTAAGTCCAGATTTCAATTGTGGGTTTTATGAATTAGCATTAAATCTAAAAAATTTATCCAAATTCACATATATTTATAATATTAATATTTTTATGTCTCTTCCATAGTTAATTTCATTTCAATATCGACCATATCGGTTGGTACACTTCAGTTATACTAAAATAAGATATATCTAAGGATAATTTTTTGTACCGAATTTGGCACCAAGTGATATCAGTTGTTTTCATTAGTTATGGTTGATTTTGGTGAATTTTAGTGGATTAGCATATTCTGACAGGTAAATAAATGTGAAATATATTTTGTAATTTTTAACTTGTCTTTTATTGTTTAACTATTTTTATCCTAACTAAAATAAAATTAATTGACAAAATAATGAAAGCATAAACCCAAGATCATTGTGTAAAAATTAGAACACCATACACATATCAAAGAGATTAGGCATACATGTTTGAGTAGTCATTGTGAAATTGTAAAAGCGAAATGATCTTGAAGTGGCTATGATCTTTCTCTTCGCTCTTTTCTTTCTCGTAACAGTTTCTTAATGGGTAGTTATCAAATATTGAGAAGTCAAGAGGGGACCTTAGCCTATTATTAAATAACCTTAGTAATCTCCTCATTAAAGGTTTACCGAGCCAAAGGCCTACATAACCACTAAACCATATCAACTTGGTAAAATGTGCAAAAGCCTACACTTAGGTGATCATATAAAATTAATTGGGTTCTCATGCTTGTCTCGTATTATGACTAAATCCATCGTTGGTTTTATTAAATTAAAATCATCAATTAATAGTAGCCTACTTACGAAAAATTCTAACATTCTCCCACTTGGGCAATATTAATTGGGTTGTTTAATTTTAAGAAAACTTGACTTGAAAACAAGACTCCAAGCTAATTTACTTTACTTTGATATGGCCACAATTTAAAAAACAATTTAGCCTTCGAGATAATATCTTAATGATCTTATCTAATAGAATCATTTAATACCAAATCATGGTAGCCTTTATGCCTTTTACTGACATAAGACCAATACACAGTTACAAGTACCAAATACTCTATTGACAATGGGTGTTAATGTGGCTGTGTAGCAAGAAAATAACACGTAAATGTGATCTTAACGTGTCATTTTCATCGTTAGTCCTTTTGGCGATTTCTCTAAACTTGTTAAGAAATCTCCATGGCATCTAGATGTACCTGTATGTTTCTTTAATATCTTCGAGGTCACTTGCTAGTATCATTTATGAGACATACCCAAAATATGTTAAAGTTATACTTAAGACTGATACCAAGTCTTAAAACTTTATAGTGCATATAGCAAATTTTAATTTTTCCAAGTGTATATGTACTAACGTAATAAATACAATATAAAACATCAATCGGCAATGATCATCATTCAAGCATGGAATAAAAATATCACAAAGATATTTCAAACATAAAGAAAAAAAGGTCTAACATAAAGATAAACCATGATGTGTGAGTATGAAACACAACGATATACTCCAACTAGTGAATCACATCAAAAGACCCCAGAATACCCATGCTTTCAACATGTTTATTAAACACTATAGGTCTTAACCCATTCATCAAAGGATCAACAATCATGTTGTCAGTCTTAATATGTTTGACAATAATCTAACCATTTTGCACAATTTCCCTGACTTTGAGATATTTAATCTCCAAATGTTTAGACCCACTAGTGCTCTTATTGTTTTTATAAAATAACACAGCAGACTTATTATCACAATAAATCTTTAATGATCTAAAGATGGAATAAATAATGTGAAGACCTTAAACGAAAACTTTAAACCAAATTGCCTACGTAACAGCTCTATAGCATGCTACAAACTCAGCTTGCATGATAGAAAAAGCTAAAAATGTTTGCTTAACACTCTTCCAAGACACATCTCCTTCAGCCAACATAAAAATATATCCTAACGTGGACTTCATGTCATCCTAACAACTAGCAAAGTCTAAATCTGTATAACCAACTATGTCAAGATTGTCCACCTTTCTATAGACTAATAGATGGTCTTTGGTCTTTTGTAAGTACTTTATCATTTTCTTAGCAGCAACCCAATGATCCATATCAGGATTAGAAGATGTCTCCCAAGAACTCCCACTGCAAAAGCAATGTCTAGCCTAATGCAAACCTGTGCATACATATAAGACTCCCAACTGCACTAGAATATGATATGTTCTTGATAGATTTTTTTCTCCAAATCATTCTTTGGGCACTGACTAAGATTAAATCAGTCACCTTTTACAATGGTTGTATCTCCAACCTTACAGTCTTGCACGTTACACCTACTAAGCACACACTCAATGTAAAACCTTTGCGATAGTCCCAACAAATTTTAAGACCTATCTTTGTGAATTTCAATCCTAATAACAAATGAGGCATCCACAAGATCTTTCATGTCGAAAGTCTTGGATAATAACTACTTAGTTTTATACAACAAACCAACATCATTATAGGCTAAAGATATCATCCACATACAAAACAAGAACCATATACTTACTCTCACTGATTTTAAGGTATATGCATTGATCAACTTTATTTTTCTTAAAACCTAGGGAAGTAACTGCCTCATTAAACTTCAAATACCACTACCTAGAAATTAAAATGTGCTACCAAGGCCATAATAATCCAAAATGAATTTTTAGAAAACACTGGTGAAAATGTTTCATTATAATTCACTCATTCCTTTTAAGTAAATCCCTTTGCCACCAGTCTAGTTTTGAACCTTTTAATTTTTTCCTTAGAATCTTTCTTGGTTTTATACAGCCATTTACAATCAATAGGTTTACACCCTTTTAGTAGTTTAACAAGCTTTCGACACCATTTTGAGCCATAGAATTCATCTCATCCTTTAATGCCTCCATTTATACACCAGATTAGGGATTGCTAGTAGCTTCAATAAAAGTCACAAGATCAACAACATGACTAATATCATAGTCATTCTTTCCAAGATAAATTACATAATCATTGGAGATGGCAAACTTTTTTTATCTAGTAGATCTTTTTAGAGGTATTTTAATATCATTTTCTTGAACTTACGATATATCAACAGAAGCTAGATCAGTAAGAGGAGGACTTGTATTCCAGGTGCCTTCGATCTCCTCTTTTTATGGCCAGTAACACAACATGACATTGCATTGTAGGCAAAGGAATTGAGACATGTTTAATAGATTTTTTATTGTTCACAACTTTTGTCATACCCTTATCAACCATATCTAGCTCAAGAAACTTTGCCAGTTGTGACTCTACAAGTTTAGTTCCACGTGTAAGACAATAAAACCTATATCCCTTAGAATGGTCTAGATACCTTATGAAAAAGCCACGTGTACTTTTGGGTTTAGTTTTTCTTTTAGAAGGGTTATAGATTTTAACTTCTACAAGACATCCCTAAACCTGAAACTAGTTCAAGGGGGTTTCCTACTAGACCACAATTCAAAAGGTGTTTAAGGAATAAATTTGTTAGGTACCCTATTGAGTATATACAAGGCAGTTTTAATTGCTTCAACCTAAAAAGATTCAGAAAGATTAGTCCTCCTCATCATGCTCCTCATCATATCCTTAAATGTGTGATTCTGCCTTTTTAGCCATACCATTTTGTTCAAGACTACCAGGTATAGTATATTAGAAAACAATCCCACACTCTTGTAAGTATTTAGCAAGCAGTCCCATGTGCTATCCAGAGCTTTACCATGTCTACCATAATGCTCACCACCATAGTTAAACCTAACAACTTTGATGACTTTCCTTAATTGTTTCTCTACCTAAGTCTTAAAAATTTTAAATTTATCAAAAGTATCAGATTTTTCACCTACCAAGTAAAGATGCCCATAGCAGGAATAGTCATAAATGTAAGTAACAAAATATTTGTTACCACACAAAGTAGATGTAAAAGGTCCACTAATATTAGTATGTACAATTTCCAAAAGGTTAGAACTATGAGTTGCCTCTTTTTTCTTAGTCTTAGTTAGTTTACCCCTTATGCAATCAACATAAGTGTCTAATTTTTGAAAATTAAGGGATGGTAAAATATCATCTTTTATCAATCGATAAACTCTTTTATCATAAATGTGACCCAACTTTTCATCCCATAATAGAGAAGAGTTTTCTTTAATCAAAGATCTTTGAGACATTATCTTTTTAACATTATTACAACTATATTCACTATTGAGGGCCAAACATAGTTTATATAAATTGTCAATGAGTTTAAATTCACCAACAACATTTGAATCTAAAAAGAAGTCAACTTTTCCATTTCCAATGCTGAAATAGCAACCACGTTTATCCAAACTAAAACTAAAATCAAATTCCTCCTAAATAAAGGTACATAAAAAACATTTGTCAAAACAAGTTTAAACCCAAAATCCAAACTTAAACCTATTTTTCCTACATGACTAATGTCCACTTTAGCATTGTTTCCAACTTTAAGTTTGGTTTCTTTCTCATATGGCTACTACTTACTTTTTAAATCCCTTTTTGTTTGTTATTTTTCTCTAACTAATCCTTATATTCCGGGCATTCAAATTTCATGTGACCTTTTTTCTTATAAGAAAAACACATGATATCTTTTTTAATGATAGCTTTAAGACCTTTTACCCCTTTAGTTTGACCACTACCTTGTCCCTTATCATCCTAAACTTTCTTATGAGCATTAGTAATAGATCTCCCAAATTTCCTATAATTTTTTGGATAATTGGATTTGGAATTAGTAGTAAGATGGGCACTCTCACTCTTTTTTTTTTTTCCTTAGAAACATATTTGAAAATGAGATCATTAACACTCCAAACTTCATTCATAGCGTTATAGGCTATTTTGATTTGGGTGAACTCCATAGGTAAGGAGTTAAGGGAATGTTGAATAATAAATTTGTCAAGGAGGACAACTTTGTGGGAAGTTAATTTGGTTTGAATGTGGACCATTCTGATAATGAAATCTTTAACACCTCCAGCATTATCATATCTCATACTTGTAAGCTTACTCATAAGGTTCCCAACCTCAAACTTATTGGATTTTTGGTATCAATTGCCTACAACATTGTAGAGATCTGTAGTAATATTAGTGGCATCCAACACATTCAAAAGGTGTTCAAAGACAAACCTCTTAATGGCATATAGTCATATACGATTTGCCCTTTTTCATTTGACAAAAAAAAATTTTGTTTTGTAGTACTTTCATCAATAATATTGGTAATCTTTGGAAAATACAAGGCTATGTTTATCTCACACATAACCAAAACAAAGTTCAAATCTTCATTTCATCTCTTATAATTAAACCCACAAAGTTCTTCGATAGTAGCTTGATTGTTATTGATAGTATAAGTCACTATTCAAGACAAAATGCAATATTAGTCAATGAGCAATATCATAAATTGTATAGCAACTATTCATGATGTGCTAACAATTACTAAAAGATCCAAGTGCATTATCATAAACTCCTCTTTAGGCAGAGAATGCAACATGTGATTAGGAACTTTTCACATAAAGCTAATATGAGAATGTCCTAGTTTTCAAAAACCTATCCCCATTAAGTAGATTGAATTTCTAGACCAATACACCCTCAACCATGATGCTTTATGATCCAAAACAAATTACCCTATACATTAACTCCCTTTGGGCAAGAAAATACATAAGATAATTTAATAACCATCCCATAACTTTAGAATGATAAAATATTCCATTAACTTCAATAAGTGAGCCACTTTGGAAACCAAACACTTATATCAATTAATGAAAACTTTTTCAAATTGAAAATTTTCATTAATTGCCAAAAATTCTCAGTTTGCATATTCAACCTTAATGTATGCAATGAACCATTCTAGCTGAGATACTAAACCTTGATTTATCTTATTAGGTACTATAAATAATGTTTATTACATTTAAACTTGGGTCTCGAATTTAATTTAAAACTATTTTTAATTACTAACCAATTATGCACATAAAGTTCAACCTGAGAGTTCACAAATATTTCGATCTAACTAGGGAGAGTACCTATTGCCATTAGACTCCCAACATGCCAAAATATTTTATCATGAACTAAAGTAACCAAAATCATGTGCATAACATATAATACTTTTTGAATAATGCATGAATTTTGAACAATAAATATTTTATGCATTCAAAAAATTCCAAAAACATCATAGAAAAATCAAAAATTAAATTCTAAGCATGTTAAAAAAAAAGAGTGAAAACAACCATTAGACAGGCTCACACGTGCTACATGCGCCTCTCTTTATGTGTGGCCTTCGTCTAGAACATGGCTGGCCATGTTCTTCAACCTCCAATAGGGTTGGCTCAACCCTACTAGTGTGGTTCCTAACTCGTTTTGGTTTTCTTCACCATTTTTGGATGCTTTTTCTTACCCTTTTCATCAAATTAAAGTTTCAAACATTCAATTAAACTATTTTCTACAAAGCCCATGTAAAAAATCACATCAAAACAACAAAATAGGCTCAATTTTAGAAATTTTTTGGATTCTTCAAACCCATAACAACCCATTTTTGTTTTTTTCACAATCGGTCACCATCCATCAATATTTTATGAAATTAATCACTATGATTCAAGTTTATAACATATTTGAGACATGATCCAATGATCAATTTCGAATTAAACACATAAAGTATTCATATTTTAATAAAAACAAAATTTTGAAAAAACTTGTAACCAAAAACTTTGAACCCTGATTTCTTCCTCTATATAAGGAATTAGAAAACTATCCTATATGGAATTTGATCCTCTTTCAGAGAGGAACAAAAAGCCCCTCTATCAATTTTTCATAATAACGACCCAAAATTTTAACAGGTCAATAATAAAAAAATCACCCAAGCTAGTAATTAAATCCAAACCATTAATTAAAATTAATCATGAAATTAGGGTCTAATTTTCACACAATCAGGTTTCGATCACACATGAAAGCATAAACCCAATATCATTGTGTGAAAAATTAGAACACTATACATGTTATCAACAAATCAGGCATACTTGTTTGGGTAGTTTTTTCTTGAAATTACGAAAAGCAACGATCCTAAAAGTGGCTATTTAATCTTCCTTTCTTTGGGCTTTTCTCTTCTCAAATAGTTTTCAATGGCAGTTACCAAATGATGAGAAGTGAACAAGGGACCTTAGCCTGTTATTTAAATGCTTGTCTCATATTAGCACTAAATCAATCAGTCGATTTTATTAAATTAAAATCACCAATTAATAGTAATCCACTTGTGAAAATTTATAACAAATAACCCTTAAAAATTAAGTTTCTTTATTTTTATTGTAACTTATTTTCCTTTATACTTTATTTGTTCAAACCAAAGTTTGTAAGTATTTCAATCTCTTTCAAGAAAGCAATTGTGCTCCCTTTATAAAGTTTAAAAATCATAAAGCCTTGGTCAATTTTTTCATCTAATTGTTTTTATCTTAATATTTACCTGGAAAAAGATACTTATTTGAATATCATATAATCAAATTAAGTGTTTAAAATATCATAAAAAATTTATGAAGGTATTTTTATACTTTTAAACTTATTTATTCGATTTTTGAAGATATTGCATATTTATTTTGTAGATTATTAATAGTATTATAATGTACAAGTTTATGCATGTTTATTACTATATTTGTACTAAACCAAAAAATTTGAAATAATATGCCAAAACAATTGGTATTGATATATACCATATTTTTTTAAAAAATTGAACATTATCCGATACATATTAACAACTTTAGTCTTTTCTTTATATTTTTAAAGTAGGAATTCAAATGAAAGTTCTATTATTATAAATTATCGCTTTAATTCATGTTTTAACTATGAATGCAACTGAAAAAAAATAAAAGAAGTATTTAAGGTGTTCTTTTGAAAAGAATTGATTTACAAATAAAATATGAAAATAAATAAATAAATAAATTTAATTAACCATGAGATTTTTGAAATTGAAATTAAACCCTTAGAATCCAATTGAGTTTATATATATATATATATGTATATATATATCTAATATAAACACTATCCACCTTCTGGTTTATTATAAAAGGTTTTACTATATAAATCATCACTTTAACATATATTTTAATTAAACAATAGGTGCATAAAAAGAGAAATAAAAATATTTATTAACCAAGTTAAAATGTTGTTTTATGAATACTAAATTGCAAAGAATATGTAAAAAATAAATAAAATTTATTACTGTTTTTATAATATTTATTAATGTTATATTAAACTCCTAACTTCCTTTCAAATTCACATAACATTTTTCCAAATAATATTTATGCATATTTGATCTTTTTAGAAGAAAAAACTATACAAAAATTATATTATTACATCTTCCATTGAAGCTTATATTTTAAGCAGTTATTGTAAAAAATAACAAATATATCCATTTTTATTAATCAAGTTAAGTTATTATTTTAATAAAAAATATTAAATTTAAAAATAATAAAGTAAATAAATTTAGTCATGAGATTTATAAACCCTATATATATATATATTGAATATTAACATTTATACTTTCCCTATGTGAATGTTTGTGCCTTTTAAAAGGAAAAATCAATAAAAAGTTGTATTATTATACTAAATTATAATCACTCAATCCTCATGTCTAACAAAGGAGTATATGGAAATGAAGTAAAAAAAAATCATAAATAGTTTAACTAAGTATTTTGGTCTAATATTCTTCTATAAAATAAAGCTTGTCTCTTTTATTTCACTCAAATCAAGACTTACAAAATAAAAATGTTAAGATCTAATTGTTAATTAGCAAAAAAATATTGTTAAGATCTAATTGTTAAGATCTAATGTTGATGGCAAAAAAATATTTAACTTTTTTTACTAGTAATAATATAATGTAAAAAAATTCTCAAGAAATAGATAAAAAAATTTGAAAGTAACTTGAATTTTTAAATATTCATAATCTCAAATTACAAAAAGGCTAATTTTTTTAGATCTCTTAAAATTATAGCAAGATAAATAATCAAATAAGTATGAAAAGATTTATTTACTCACCACAAATAAAATAAATAAAATCTTTTTAATTTCTTTGTTGTTTCGTTCATAAAAATGATTTGATTGTTGGTAGACTTTTTTGGAAGACAAAAAAAGCAATAGAAATTATAACTTTAAATTTAAGATTAAAGAATTAAAATGTTAAATATATTGAAAATAATTATCCACAATGTAGACACCCGATTTGGTCCAAGCTCAGATCAATTGAGCCTAGTCCAAATGAGTAAGCCCATTTTTTTTAATTTTTTTATATCTTATTTATTTATTTATTATTTATTAATATATATTATTATTTATCTATTAATGTATATAAATTTTTATTATTAACTATTATCTATTCTTTATCTATTAATATATACATTTTATTGATATATTTTATTATTATTTATCTATTATTTTTTTCTTTTTTTTTTTGGCTAGGATTCAAGGATATTGATTAGAAAGTTGGAACTTTATCGTGAATTTGGGATTCAATCAGAGTCCAGATTGGATTCAAAGATTGAATCCCAATCCAAGAGAGAATTGGGATTGATCAGAAACTCTTCTGATCAATCCCTATAAATAGGTCTACAAAGATCACACGAGAAGGAGAACAGGGAGGAAACAGAAATAAAAGGTGTTTAGAGGGAGTTTAGGATTTTTAGAAGATTTTTTTGATTTTTTTTGAAATTTTTTTTCTGGAAAATTTCTAGAAAATTTTCAGAATCCAACGAAATTTTTCGGCGAACCTTGAATTTTTTGACGAGTTTTTCGGCTAACTTTGAAGATTCCGACGTTATTTTCCAGAATTCGATGGAAATTCAATCGGATTCTAGGTTGGTTTTTTGGGTAGAGAGAAGGAGGAGAAAGCTGAGGGGAAGAGAGAGAAGGGGAAGGCGCATCTGAAAAAAAAGCCTATTTTTTACCTTTTATACCTACGCAAAATGACGTCGTTTTAGTGTTAATACGTTACTAGGATCCGCGTGTTTTTGTTTGGGCTTACCTGACCCGATTCGTTAACCCGCGTGCTAGCCGATCCCTGGAGCTGAGCTGAGTCGAGCGCGTCTTCGAGCTACCTTTTCTGTCTTAAGTCGAGCTGTTTCCCAACCGAGCCAAGCCGTTCCAAAGGTTTTTATTTATTTATTTATTTTTTATTATTATTATTTATTGATTAGATTAGAATTATTTAGTATTCCTTATTTTATTTTATTTTTATTTTTATTTTATTTTTTAAAATGATTTTCTTTAAACAAAATTCTAAAAAAAACATTTTAAGGAAAAGTTGAAAGTATCAATTTTCCTTGAAAATAAGTTTTCTAAAAAATATTTTTGAGGAAAAGTTGAAAGTATCAATTTTCCTTGAAAATAAGTTTTATAAAAAAATATTTTCAAGGAAAAGTTGAAAGTATCAATTTTTCTTATACAAAAGCAATGAGTTTTTGAAGAGAAAAAGATTTATATCTAAAGCTAAATCATTATTCTTTTTTTTTTTCATTTTATTTCTTTTCCTTTTTGAATTTTCTTTAATGTTAAATAATTGACGATAAAGCCTCTGTAAGTGAAATAGTAGTTTCCTTGCATACTCTTGAGGTGAGAAAATTTTCTCAATTTTTTGCTAAAAGTATTAGAGTCAATTGAGAATAATTTCCAATAATTAATTACTTGGTAAATTTTTAAGGCTTATTGGATAATAGAAAATTAAGCTCATACCATCTTTCGATGGGCATTGTGAGGGTGCTAAAATCTTTCTCACACGTAACCGTACTCCCAAACCATGTTCTGGTTAGTAGACCTGAACATATTCTTTTAGGGACCCTTAGGCTTATGTATTCCTTGAAAGGATAGTTTCCTTAGGTAGTCAATTGCACCTAGATAAAAAAAGATTGGTGGCAACTCCTTCAAGTCAATGTCTAGCAATAGATCCCCTGATCTAGACGTTATGACACACAAACTACATAAATTTAAACCATGAATGTAATTGCAAGTGTAACTTTTCATTTTTAAATACTAAAAATAAAAAAAAAAGAAGTCTTCATTTTAAAATGCATTTATTTTGCAAAACTTATTAATTTTATAAGTATGTTGTACATGACATATTATAAAATCATAAGAATTATATGATTATTTTAGTCATATTATAATTAGTTTAATTAGTTTTATCCTTGTAGACCTTTATATCTATCATTTTAATTAATTTCAAAATTTTAACAATAAAAAAGAAAATGACTACCCAAATGATGAATAAAGCTTTTTTATTGAGAAAAAAACTAAATTGATATTTGGTTTTTGAAAAATTTCCGCTGCTACCTTAACATAAAAAAAATCAAGCTATAATCACTTATAGAAACAATTAAAAGTTAAAAGAAATCTTCTAAAGATAACATTAATTTGTTAATAATATAAATGAATATAAAAACATAAAATATCTATATTTTATAGTTTAATTATCACATGAAAATTATGGAACGAAAGAAATAGAGAGAAAAAATCAATAAATGGATTAAGAGAAAAAAAATGAGGAAAACATGAGATAATAAAAGGAATCAAAATCTTATCCAAATATTGAAACTTGAATATAACCTTCCATTGTCAATTAACTCATACATTACCAAAAATTTAAAATTCTTGTAAAAAAATCAAAAACAATGAAAAAAAATAGAAAAAGAAGCAAATTTTATGTTAACTTGATTCCCTAAAAATAAAATGCAAATAAAATATTAATTCATACTTTAAAAATAAAATGAAAATTATGATACAATTGATAAATCAAATCTTTCAGTCCTCATTGTAACAATTTATTTATCGTTTAAGAAAACAAATTCAAAAGGCATAAACAAAAATGGGTTCTAAAGGTGTCTCAAATACCAAATAGATATATTTAAACAGTAAAAACATTGACAATGGATCATATAAAAAAATAAAAAATTATAAAGATGCAAACATAAAGACGATGCTTACAAATCTCATGATTAGTAACATGATATGTACCAAAAATCTAAAAAATAAAAGATTTAAAGAATTTATATAATCCAAATGTAGACACCCAATTTGGTCCAGGCTCGAATCAATTGGGCCTTGTCCAAATGGTTTAGTCCACTTTGTTTTTTTTTATTTTGTATTTTATATTTTATATATATATATTTTTCTTCTTTATCTTTTATGTATTTATCATTTATTTATTTATTATTACTATTTATTAATGTATGTTTTTATCTGTTAATATATTTATATATTTATATGTTATTATTTATCTATTAATTAATATATTATCTTTTTTTATATTATTTATTTATTTATTTCTTTTCTTCCTTCAATTTTTTTGATTATCTGATTGGGAGTAGGATTAGGAATAGCTGAGATTCTGGCATGAATTTGGGGCTGGTAGAGTTGGGATTGGATTTAAAGATTGAATCCAAATCCTAGAGGAAATTGGGATTGATCAGAAACTCTTCTGATCAATCCCTATAAATAGGTACTAGAACAGAGAGAAAAACACACACAGAGAAGATTTAAAGGCTGAAAAAAAGGTTTAGAGGCGTTAGAATAGCTCTAGAAATTGGTGAAAAATTTTTGAAGAATTTTTTACGAATTTTTTTCTGGAAATTTTTGGAAAAATTTCAAATTTCGGTTGAATTTTTCGATGAAGGTTGAATTTTTCGGTGACTATTCTAGCCAAGTTTGAAGTTTCTGGCCAACTTCTTAGTTTTCAGCTACCATTACCAGAACCGATCAATTTTTCAGTGAACTTCCGGTGAAAAACTCAGATTTCGATGAAACTTTTCAGAATCCGACGGGCATTCAACCAGAGTTCTTCGGGCTTTTAGAGAGAATGGAGAGAAAAGAAAGGAAGAGAGAGAGGGAAAGAGGATTCTGAGAAAAAAAGCTGACCTTCAGCCTTATATACCCTCCCAAAAACGACGTCGTTTCTACGTTAAGTTACCCAGAGGATCCACGCGTTTTGCCAAGATCCGACCCGACCCGAGCGTCAACCGGCTTTCAACCCACGTTCAACCTGAGTGTGAGCCATTTCTCAAGCCGAGTCGAGCTGCATCTCCGAGCAATTTTTCTTCCTCAAGCCGAGCTGAGCCGTTTCCAGGTTTTTTTTTTCATTTTATTTTATTTTTTATATTTATTTATTTATTTATTAGATTATATTTGTTTAATACTTTTTATTTTTATTTTTGTTTTATTTTTCTTTATTTTTTTTTTAATTTTATTTTCTTTAAATAAAATTCAAAAAAAAATATTTTTGAGGAAAAGTTGAAAGTATCAATTTTCCTTGAAAATAAGCTTTCTAAAAAATATTTTTGAGGAAAAGTTGAAACTATCAATTTTCCTTAAAAATAAGCTTTCCAAAAAAATATTTTTGAGGAAAAGTTGAAAGTATCAATTTTCTTTAAAAATTAAATTTTCAAAAAAGGTTTTTTTTGAGGAAAAGTTGAAAGTATCAATTTTCCTTAAAAATAAATTTTCAAAAAAGGTTTTTTTTTTTTAAAAAAGTTGAAAGTATCAATTTTCCTCGAAATTAAAGTTTCCAAAAAAATATTTTTGGGAAAAAGTTGAAAGTATTAATTTTCCTCAAAAATAAATTTTAAAAAAAGGTATTTTTGGAGAAAAGTTTAAAGTATCAATTTTCCTTAAAAATAAATTTTCAACAAAGTTTTTTTTGAGGAAAAGTTGAAAGTATCAATTTTCTCTGTACAAAAGCAATCATTTTTCTTTTCCTTTTTGATTTTTCTTGAATTTTCTTTAATGTTAAATAATCCGACGATGGAGCATCTGCAAGTGAAATAGTAGTTTTCTTGCATACTCTTGAGGTGAGGGAATTTTCTCAATTTTTTGCTAAAAGTATTAGAGTCAATTGAGAATAATTTCTAATAATTAATTACTTGGTAAATTTTTAAGGCTTATTGGATAGCATAAAATTAAGCTGGTACCATCTTTTGATGGGCGTTGTGAGGGTGCTATAACTTTCCTCACACGTAATCGAACTCTCAAACCCTATTCTGGTTAGTAGACCTGAACCTATTCTTTTAGAGACCCTTAAATTTAGGTGTTCCCTGAAAGGATAGATTCCTTAGGTGGCCAATCGCACCTAGATAAAAAAGATTGGTGGCGACTCCTTCAAGTCAATGTCTAGTGATAGATCTCCGAATCTAGACGTTATGACAACTTGGCGACTCCGCTGGGGAAGTCCGAGAGTCAGGCCAGTAAATAAATTTGTGTTATCCAAAAGCCTAATAAAATTGGACCTTTTTGTATATATTTTATTTATTCATTCATGTTTATTTGCTTTATTAATTATGTCATTCATATGCGTATGCATAGCATAAGCTCTACACCTGAGCTCCGTCCCTCTAGGAAGGAGTAAAGTACCTATTGCTTTCGTGAGGTTTAATGCCTCTGCAGTGGCTAGCGAAATACTCCCACTCAAATTGAACATTTTTCGCTTGCAGCCTATAATGGGTGAGGATTAGGGTGCCTTACTAGTCTGTAATGGACAAGGATGTAAGGAGCAATTTGAGAACCTTTAGACTTTAACCTTAAACCATATATAGTGAACCTTAAGAGTACCTAACCTATAGGTAGATCCATCACTCCTCCCTTTTAGAATTGACCAGAAGCATAGGGTTCATTCCTCTTATTTTATGTGATGTTTTAATTTACTTAGTTATTTATTTATTCCTTCCTTTTTTTGGGTATACTAACCTTTTTCTCATTCTTTTGCATTGGTTCATACGCATATCATAAAGTTGCATAAAGAACATTTGCTTGAAAAATAGTCTTCGACAAAACTTTTCATGGACTCCACTGAATGACTAGTTTGTTCTTCATCCATATTAGCACCTTGTGAGACACCCAATGAAGTAAGAGCCCAGTCAGAAAAGATCCAACTAAAGATGAGGGATTATTTACATTATTTACCAATCGGATATGATTCTACTCTATCTTAAGAAACATCTATCCTCCTCAAACAGAACAAACTAGAAGATTTAGTTAATATCTGGAAGAAGAAGAGTCCATCAAGACAAGAGCAGTTTTGCCAGAGACACGGTCATATAGCACATCTTCTAGCAGTAGTTGTTGATGATCAACTAATCAGAGTTGCAGCACAATTCTGGGATTCTGCATACAAGTGTTTCATATTTAATGAAGTTGATATGACTCATACCATCGAAAAATATTCGATTTTATTGGGTTTGCACCTCAAGGCTCTTGATAAAATATATGTCAAAAAACACAAGTCAAGATTTCGTAAGGGTTTGGCTTAACTCATGGGGATAGACAAAAAAGTTATGGATTCTCACACAAAGAAGAAATAAGAACAGGTTTGTTTACCTTGGAAGTTTTTTCATGAGTTTTTAGTGCAACATGCTAATGAAGAACGGGGGTTAGATATATTTGCCTTAGCCATATACGGAATGGTGATCTTTCTAAAGGTTTTGGGTTATATTGAGATAATGGTGATTGACTTCTTCGAAAGTATGATCAATGGCTGTAATCCTTCAACGGTAATATTAACAGAGACTATTAGATCTTTGAGTTACTATCGTCAGAATGGAAGGCACTTTATAGGTTACATACAATTATTGTACCTATAGATGAAAAACCATTTTGAATGGGGAAATGGTGCTTTCTCGAAGCTTTATATCCGTAATTGAGCTCCGATCAAAAAATTCTGTGAAAGTGGGTGGTCAGAATAAAAGTCTAAAAAAAAATGGATAACTTTCCTATAAAAGTTGACCAGTGCTGATGTAAGATGGTTGGCCCTATAGATGAATCGTGAGCCCATGTTGTATCAATATAGGGATAATATAGTGGTCCCACTTCTGGGTTTATGGGGAGTGACAAATTATACACCACTCCTAGTGAAAAGATAGTTTGGGGTAGAACAGTTCATTCCTATGACTTATGGGCTTTATTAATTAGATTTCTCTTACAGTGAGCCTAAAGCATTTCAGAGGATGAATGAGATGATTAAAGCATGGAAAAATCCTCGAAGAGTGAGTCCTGGATCATTTACTGATAAAGTCACTCTAGGGTACTTGGTTTACAGAGCAAAACGAAGACAAGAAATGGTATTCACTTATGAAAGCTTTCAACCACCAATAGAAGAAAAACTTGAAGAGACACCATCAGAATTAGAGCTTGCAACAAAAGAATTTGAGTCTGAAAAGGGTAAGTTAAAGTAAGAAATTCAGAAGCTTGAAGAATAAAAAAACCAGTGGAAAGATAGAGCTGAAAGTCATGAAGCCAAAGTTCGTAAGATTGTTGGAGAACGTGATACAGCTGTTGAAGACCTAGCAGAGCTACACTAAGAGCATAAAAGGTTATGTGTGAAAGAAAGGGCCAAAGAGATAACCATTGTTGAGCTGACTGAGGAAAATGCAAGATTGAAGCAAGAGTATGCTGAATTGGAAGAAAAAAGTACCCAAGTACAGACAAATAATAACATGCTAAACAGTTATCTAAACAGGCTAAGGTAAAAGTTGAAAGAACAAAAAGACCACATTACTGCATTGGTTAGGGAGCATAGAGAATTATCATACCAAGTCTAATGTGGTAAAAGAGAGAACTTAGGAAGACAAAAATACATTGAGCACCTAACAACCCAAATCTGTAAAGGGGTATGCAAGGCAAGAGAGATGATGGAAGAGGCAGAGGCATTGAAACAAGTGTTGGCTTCAGTAGGAGAACATGGACAGTGTCTGTTGAACTTCATCGAAGAAGCCAAGGCTCAGTATGAACAAATCAAACAATTTTATGATTATAGTTCTAGGATGATAAACTCAATGTAAATAAAAGGTTTTTGGAATAAATGAAATCTTTAGGTTGAATACCATTTTTAAGGCAAATGTTCTTTGTATACATGCATTTTTCATTCATTGCATTCTCATTCATCACACTTAACAAAGTAACCATGTGATAGTCATGCAAATTTACTAATTCTAAGATATGGTACTCAAGGTTCAAGGATAGCTCCATCTAGCGAGAACCCTGTCCATCGATATAACACAAGATCCAGAGCCAGACAAATGGAGCAAAAAAATTCTCACAGATTTGAAAAGCTAGAAAAAGCATAAGAGAAGATTGAAAATAAGCTGAGCAAGATTTTGAACGCTATCAATAAGCTAAATAAGAGAAAAGGAGTTGAAAAAAATACAAGCCAACAAGTTCCCCCATTACAAGAAGTGGCCAACCTTTTGTACCTTCCAAGTTTTGGTCCACCTCAAGCCCAGTCTGCATAAGAGGTTCCACCACAACACTTCGCATATCCTACATATCTTGGAATGCCATCAGCCTCTAACCCAGGGCATTATCATAGTTATGTAAATCCTGTCTTTACTGAAAAGGTAGTAGAATCGATTCCTGATCTAGATGATTTGAAAAAGAATGAGAAAAAAAAAGCAAAAGTGGTGGAGTCTCAGGGAGATCTAAAGATTAGTATGTTAGAATAAAGGCTACGGGCTGTGGAAGGAATTGGTTTCTATGGTTCAGTTGATGCTACTGGGCTTTACTTAGTCCCTAATGTGGTCATTCCTCTTAAGTTCAAAGTACCAAAATTTGAAAAATATGATGGTACGAAGTGCCCCAAAACTCACATCACCATGTATTGCCAGAAGATGGCAGCCCATGCTCATGATGAAAAACTCTTGATGCATATTTTTCAAGATAGTCTTACAGGCTCTACTACCAGGTGGTATGCTTAGCTGGACAGGACCCGTATTCGCTCTTGGAGTGACATGGCTCATGACTTCATCAGTTAATATCGACATATTATCGATTTAGCTCCTGATCGTTTGTCTTTACAAAACCTAGAGAAAAAGGCAAACGAGACTTTTAAAGAATATGCCCAGAGAAGGATGGGTATTTCTTCTCAAGTACAACCTCTTTTGACTGAGAAAAAGACTACAGTGCTGTTTGTTAGTACTTTGAATCCTCCTTATTATGAAAAGATGATAGGGAATGTAACAAAAAATTTTACTGATATGGTAATTTTGAGAGAAATTATAGAGAGTGCCATCAAGAATGGCAAGCTGGAAGAAAATGAAGCATCTAACAAGAGAGTCCCGAAGAAGAAAGAGACTGAAGCTCAGGCTGTGAACTTTGATAGACAGTAATTTGAGGGTTATCAACCCTACTCACCACCAGGATACCTACCATATTACCCTACTGTAAATAACACTTCCCCTTACCTATACCAACCATTTGTATAGTTGTCTTACCCCCAAACATATCAAACCCCTCCTAGGCCTCAAAATACCACATACAGTCCTAACACTCAGCCTACCCAAAGACCCTAAAATCATCTAACTAACCTCATGGGTTGTTCACGGGAACAACAAACTACCCATGAAAAACCTGTATTTGACCCAATTTTAATGACTTATACAAAATTATATAAGGAGCTTTACAACAGTCATTTGATTGCTCATAGTAAATTAGAACCCTTCAAGCCACCTTGCCCCAAGTGGTACAATCTCATAGCCCACTATGACTACCATTATGGGATTGCTGGTCATTCCACCGAAAATTGCATTACCTTGAAACACAAAATGCAACAGTTGATCAAGGATGGAATGATCTGCTTTGATACGAGAGGGGGGATTGCATCAAATATTAGTGGTAATCCCTTGTCGAATCATAATGTTAATGCTATAAGTGAAGAACATGACCGCCATATGAAGAAAGAAGTGGCAGATATTAAGACACCTTTTAATTAATTGTTTGATATTTTATGGAAAGCTGACATGATACAACTAGTGAGTCCACATAGTTATCATGGAGTATATGTAGCCGACACTACTTGTAAATATCATAGTGGGGCAATAGGCCACTTTATTGAAACCTATGAGAAGTTTCACCAAGAGGTGCAAAAACTCTTGGATTCATACCAGATGGAGGTCTATGAAAGAAGAAAAGACTTAAAAAGTGTTGAGGTGTCCATGACTGATAAGCCTGCAAAGCTGTTTCCAAAGCCAGTGACAATTCACTATGGGAACAAGCCAAAGTCTATCATAGAAAAACTCATTCCTAGGCTGGTAACTTTTAAAGTTTTGACTTTTTTCCCATATAAGGATGATAAAGCTATACCCTAAAAATATGGCTATGATACAGTAGTTCAGGGGCAAGAAGAAGATGTCTCCAAAGCTGACGCTTTCAATATAACTAGTGTAAGAGGTATTACCCAAAGTGAAAGGTGCTACACTTTAGAAATGTTAGAGAAGGCTAGAAGAGAGAAAGCCAAGAAAGGAGAAAGATGGAATAATCTTGAAATAGAACCCGAGAAAGATCACTCGAAGTCGGTATTAGAAAAAGAAGTTTGTGAATTCCTGAAGCTGGTAAAACATAGTAAGTATTCAGTTATTGAACAGTTGAATAAAATGCTAGCTCGAATCTCATTACTATCACTGCTGCTAAACTCAGAACCACACCGAAATGCCCTACTGAAAGTGTTGAATCAAGCATACATGGCACATAATGTATCTATTGAATATGTGAATCACCTAGCTAGAAATCTAGTCATGCGAAATCACATTTCATTTAGCGATGATGAGATTCCTTTGGAGGAAAAAGAAAATGCCAAGGCTCTGCATATCACGATTAAGTGCAAAAGCTATATCATAGCCAAGGTCCTTATTGATAACGGCTTTACTATCAATGTCATGCCTATGTCAACCTTGGCGAGGCTACCCATTGATTACTCTCATATAAAGGACAGTCAGATAACTGTGAGAGCTTTTGATGGGACCAAAAAAAAAGTCCTGGGGGATATCGAGATGCCCTTACAAATTGGGCCATGTACTTTTAATATGAAGTTTCAAGTGATGGATATCTCTCCATCCTATAGCTGTCTATTGGGAAGGCCATTGATTCACATGGTATGAGCTGTGCCCTCTACTTTGGACCAAAAGATCAAGTTTAATGTAAAAGATCAATTAGTAGTGGTAGTTGGGGAGGAAGACATGCTAGTGACCCAACTATTGAATACTCCATATGTAGAAGCTATCGAAGAAGCATTAGAATGCTCCTATCGATCTTTTAAATTGGTTAATTCTGTAGGTGAAAGATTTAAAAATCAACCTTTTTCAAGGATAGTGATGAGCCAAGTCATCAACAAGGGCTGGTATCCAAGACTAAAGCTAGCTAAGAACTTGCAGGGAATAAATGAACCCTCGACGATAATAGACAATAGTGATAGGTTAGGCCTAGGTATGAAAAGGCAGAATAGGAGATCAAGAGAAGGCCAATGGGAAAGACAGCAAGACTAATGGTTATCCCACACCTATATGAGACTTTCAGACCTGGAGGATTCATATACCCAGATACAGGAAAAAAGATGAAAAACATTTTTGCCCAGTTAACCATTGATGTTATTGAAGATAAAAGGGAGATTAATCAAGAGGGGTAGGTTCTTCTTTGTCTGCCAGATTATGAGCTAAATAATTGGAGTGCCATCGAGATGCCTATGACTTTTGAAATTAATACAATGTAATTGTAACATCCCAATAGCTATTGCCCAAGGCATTGGGGTGATCTTTCTTGTTTGGGTCATTTATCTTTTATTATTTTTTAATAAAAATTAAGAGGAATACATTTTCATTCATTTCTTCTTCTGTCTTCATTATTTTATCTTTCCAAATACATCTTGCCAACACTTCCCATTTCATCCAATTTTAGGTCCTAAAATGAACATGAAGATAATCATGATAACAATCAAGATGTTAGTTTTGAGAATTCAATTAACACTAATGAACTTGACAATGAAGAGAATTATGAGGAATATGTTATGCCTCTGGACCTAATGAGATTGATTGAACAAAAAAATAAGCTAATTGAGCCTCATCAAGAGATGTTGACTTAGTGAATCTGGGATATGAAGAGAATAAGAAAGATGTCAGAATTGGCATTTCACTTTCATCAGGAGATAGACAACGATTGGCAAACCTACTTCAAGAATTCGTAGATGTATTTGCTTGGTCTTACCAGGATATGCCAGGGCTGAGTATGAAAATAGTAGAACACAGATTGCCTCTAAAGCTTGAGTGTAAGCCAATTCAACAGAAACTGAGACAGATGAAGCCTGAAATGCTACTAAAGATCAAAGAAGAAGTAAAAAAATAGTTTGATGCAGGTTTTTTACAAGTGGCCAAGTATCCAGAGTGGGTAGCCAACATAGTACCCGTTCCTAAGAAAGATGAAAATGTGCGAATGTGTGTAGACTATCGTGACTTAAATAAGGCTAGTCCAAAGGATAACTTTTCTTTGCCTTATATCGACACGTTAGTAGATAATACGGATAGGCATTCAATTTTCTCTTTCATGGATAGTTTCTCAAAGTATAATCAGATAAAAATGGCTACAGATGATATGGAAAAGACCACTTTCATGACTATGTGGGGAACCTTTTGTTACAAGGTCATGCCTTTTGGGTTAAAGAATGCTAGAGCAACATATCAAAGGGCCATGGTAACACTCTTCCATGATATGATGCACAAAGAGATCGAGGTGTATGTAGACGATATGATCGTAAAATCTTATGAGGATGAAGATCATGTCACCAGCCTCAAGAAGTTATTTGAAAGGTTGAAAAGATTTCAGCTTAAGTTAAACCCAGCCAAGTACACTTTTGGGGTAAAGTCAGGGAAGTTACTAGGCTTTGTGGTTAGTGAAAGAGGAATTGAAGTTGATCCAGATAAGATACGGGCCATTCATAATTTGTCACCTTTGAGTACATCGAAAGAAGTTCAAGGTTTTTTGGGAAGATTGAATTACATTTCTCGATTTATCTCTCAGCTTACCTATAAATGTGATCCCATATTTAAGCTTCTTCGTAAGAATAATCCTGAAAAATGGAATGAGGAATGTCAAGTGGCTTTTGATAAAATTAAGCAATACTTGTCAAACCCTTCAGTGTTGGTGCCACTTATTTCGGAGAAACCTTTAATTCTATATTTAACAGTATGTGAAAATTCAATGGGATGTGTGTTAGGGCAGCAAGACGAGTCTAGCCGAAAGGAGAGAGCTATTTATTATCTGAGTAAAAAGATCACAGAATATGAATCCAAGTATTCCTCATTAGAGAAAATATGTTGTGCATTAGTGTGGACTACCAAAAGACTTAGACAGTATATGCTCTATCATACCACATGGCTCATAGCAAAACTGGATCCAATTAAATATATCTTCGAGAAACTTTTTTTGTCTAGAAGAATTACTAGATAGCAAGTAATGCTCTCGGAGTATGATATTATATATGTGAGCCAAAAGACAATAAAAGGGGGCGCTATAGCATAATTCCTTACAGATCATGCTACTGAAGAATATAAACCAATGAGGTTGGAATTCCCTGATGAAGATCTAATGACTATTTTCTAACTGGAGAAAAGAGATCATGGATAAAATTGTTGGAGAATGTATTTTGATAGAGCTGCCAATGCCTTGGGATATGGAATTGGGGCAATTTTGATCTCTCCAGAGGAGCAATATTGCCCTGTAACAGCAAGGTTAAATTTTAATTGCACAAATAACATTGCTGAATATAAGGCATGTGTCATGGGCTTACAAGCTGCCATAGATAGAAGAGTGAAAGCACTAAAGGTGTTCGGGGACTCAGCTCTAGTTATATATCAATTGAAAGGGGAATGGGAGACGAGAGATTCAAAACTCATTCCATATCATAAGTATATTTTAGAGTTGATAAAACAATTTGAAGATGTCTAGTTTGATCATTTACCTCGAGAAGAGAGTCTGATTGCTGATGCATTGACTACTCTGGCTGCAATGATTCGAATTAATGACAATACTAACATTTAGCCCATCAAGCTAGATATTAAGGATATGCTAGCTCATTGCTCCAATGTAGAAAAGGAGGAAGATGGGAAGCCCTGGTATTACGATATCCTACAATATGTTAAGGATCAGTAATACCCAGTTCAAGCAATAAAAAATGATAAAAGGGTCATCCGAAGGTTGGCTATGAGCTTTTTCCTAGATGGGGATATTCTATACAAAAAAAGCCAGGATCAAGTATTACTAAGGTGTGTAAGTAAGGCTGAAGCGAGAAAAATCATTGAAGAGGTGCATGATGGAATTTGTGGGGCACATACCAGTGAACATATGATGGCGAGACAGATCATGAGAGCAGGGTATTACTGGTTGACAATGGAGAATGATTGCATTGATTATGCTGGTAAATGCCATAAATGCTAGATATATGCTGATAAGATCCATGCTCCGTCATCTGCTTTACATGTTATGGCACCACCTTGGCCATTCTCAATGTGGGGCATAGATGTCATTGGTCCTATCACCCCAAAGGCTTCTAACGGGCATAGATTCATTTTTGTGATGATAAATTACTTCACAAAATGGGTAGAGGCAGCATCATATACAAGTGTAACACGATTAGTGGTTTGTAAGTTCATAAAGAGAAAGATCATCTGTAGATATAAACTTTCAAAGAGAATTATTTCAAACAATGCCAAGAATCTAAATAGTAAGATAATGCAAGAAATATGTGCTCAATACAAGATCAAGCATCATAACTTGGTACCATATCGTCCAAAAATAAATGAGGCAGTTGAAGTAGCCAACAAAAACATAAAAAAAGATTCTTGAGAAGATGACCAAGACTTATAAAGATTGGCATGAGAAGTTGCCATTTGCATTACACGTATATCGAACATCAGTGCGTACCTCTACTAGGGCAACCTCATTTTCTTTGGTTTATGGGATGGAAGCTGTACTACCAATGAAAGTGGAAATCCCCTCTTTAAAGGTTCTAAAAGAAGTTGAGTTGAAAGAAGCTGAATGGATTCGAGAACGCTATAAACAGTTAAATTTCATAGAAGAAAAGAGATTGACTGCACTGTGCCATGGTCAGTTATATCAAAGAAGAATAATGAGGGCTCATGATAAGAAGATTCATCCTCGTTGCTTCCGAAAAGGAGAGTTGGTCTTGAAGAGAATCCTCCTAATCCAGCACGATAGCAGAGGAAAATGGACTTCAAATTGAGAAAGGCCGTATGTGATGAAACGAGCTTTCTCAAGTGAAGCGTTGATATTGATTGAGATGGACGAAAATGATTTACCACATCCTATAAGTTCTAATGCTATGAAGAAATACTATGCTTGAAATAAAAAAAAAAGGAAAAAAAATGAAAATGAAAAATGAAAAAATGAAAAAATGAAAAAAAATGAAAAAAAAATGAAAAAAAATGAAAAAAAAATGAAAAAAAAATGAAAAAGAAAAAGAAAAAGTGAATGAAAAAGGAAGACTCAAGGTGAAAACCCTAAAAGGGTGGTTTGAGTCATAAGGGGTTTGTCTAAGTTGAAAACCTGAAAAGGCAACTTAGATAAAGAGAATACAACATCAAATTTGAAAATCCGTTGGCATGGAGACTAGCAAATTCGGAAGAGCTCCAAGTTGTTAAATACATCAGATGGTTGGGTTTTCAAAAAAACTTTGAGATATGTTATCATGATTATCCGATTGTTCATTTTTGGGCTTTATCCCCCATACCTATCCTTGTAATTCTTTCTTGGCCAAAGTTTGCCAACATTTTGTTAATAAAAGACATTTTATTTCACTCTTTGTGTCCCTATTCTATTGATGGTTTCTCAACCGTTCTTATTCTTTTCCTTTGAATACTCTACAATGGAAGAAACGTGCAAATGCATTCTTACTTTTTAAGTTTGAAATAATGATTGATGAATGAATAATGGCATGAAAGATTTTTACATTCCATTGAATAAGTCAAGAGTGATAAAGGCAGAATCAAGATGTTCAGTTCTTGATAAAGACATTGAATTTGGAAAGAGATTTCTTACAGAAAGAATGTGAGTGAAAGAGATGATTGAGAGCTACACTGGCTTGATATTATAAGAGCAACGTAATCTGATTTTTGAAGAGTCAAGGGTTCGAGGCCCAAGAAAAGAGTTTGAGAAACTTAAGTACCACAATTGAATAAGAGTTAATTAGCCAACATTTGCATAACATGCATTGAATTTCATGTGCATTGCATAGCATAAATTCAAGAAGCAGAGGTATTCCAAAATCCCATATAGAGAAGACAGATGTGAAAACATTTTCAAATTTGAGAAAAAGCTTGTTAGGTAAGTTCCTAATCCTTGAAATATGATGTCTCTTGGTATCAGGGTTAAATTATAAGACCTTTGGGCATAATCCCCTGAAATTCCCTCAAACATGATTTTCAACTCCTTTGGAGTTGATTGTCAAGGAGCAGTCTATTTTTCAAAGTTGTGATGCCTCTGATTAGAGGAGCCATTTATTTTCCAAAATCATTGAGCCTCTAATTAGAGAAGCCATTTATTTTTCCAAAGTCGTTGAGCCTCTGTTTAGAAGAGCTTTGTTTATCTTTCCAAAGTCGTTGAGCCTCTATTTAGAAGAGCTTTGTTTATCTTTCCAAAGTCGTTGAGCCTCTGATTAGAGGAGCTTTGTTTATTTTTTCAAAGTCAAGGAGCTTTGTTTATCCTTCCAAAGTCATTGAGCCTCTAATTAGAAGAGCTTTATTTAGTTTTTCAAAGTCGTTGAGCCTTTGATTAGAGGAGCATTTGTTTATGTTTTTCAAAGTCGTTGAGCCTCTGCTTAGAGGAGTTTTGATCAAATCTTTAACACAAAAAAAAAATGAAAAAAAAAGGTCGAGTTGAGTTTTGAATGGGTGTCTACATCTTTGCGCAATTTCTGTTTCACAGAAAATGTGCAAAGAGTGGTAGCTGTAGACACCCAATTTGGTCCAAGCCCGGATCAATTGGGCCTGGTCCAAATGGTTTGATCCACTTTTTTTTTTTATTTTGTATTTTATATTTCATTTGTATTTTATATTTTATATATATATTTTTCTTCTTTATCTTTTATGTATTTATCATTTATTTATTTATTATTACTATTTATTAATATATGTTTTTATCTGTTAATATATTTATATATTTATATGTTATTATTTATCTGTTAATTATTGTTTATTTATTAATTAATATATTATCTTTTTTTATATTATTTATTTATTTATTTATTTTTTCTTTTCTTCCTTCAATTTTTTTGATTATCCGATTGGGATTAGGATTAGGAATAGCTGAGATTCTGGCGTAAATTTGGGGCTGGTAGAGTTGGGATTGGATTCAAAGATTGAATCCAAATCCCAGGGAGAATTGAAATTGATCAGAAACTCTTCTAATCAATCCCTATAAATAGGTACTGGAACAGAGAGAAAAACACTCACAGAGAAGATTTAAAGGCTGAAAAAAGGTTTAGAGGCGTTAGAATAGCTCTAGAAATCGGTGGGAAATTTTTGGAGAATTTTTTACGAATTTTTTTCTAAAAATTTTTGGAAAATTTTCAAATTTCGATTGAATTTTTCGGTGAAGGTTGAATTTTTCGACAACTATTCCAACCAAGTTTGAAGTTTTCGGCCAACTTCCCTGTTTTCGGTTACCATTACTAGAAACCGATCAATTTTTCAGTGAACTTTCGACGAAAAACCCATATTTCGATAAAAATTTTTAGAATCCGACGGGCATTCAACCAGAGTTCTTCGGGCTTTTAGAGAGAAGGGAGAGAAAAAAAAGGAAGAGAAAGAAAGGGAAAGAGGATTCTGAGAAAAAAAATGGACCTTCAGCCTTACATACCCTCCCCAAAACGATGTCGTTTCTGTGATAAGTTACTCAGAGGATCTGTGCGTTTTGCCAAGATCTGACTCGACCCGAGCGTCGACCCACTTTCGACCTGCGTTCAACCCAAGTGCGAGCCGTTTTCTGAGCCGAGCCGAGCCGCATCTCCAAGCCATTTTTCTTCCTCAAGCCGAGCCGTTTCTAGGTTTTTTTTTTCATTTTATTTTTTTATATTTCTTTATTTATTTATTATTATTATTATTATTTATTAGATTATATTTGTTTAATACTTTTTATGTTTGTTTTATTTTCCTTTATTTGTATTTTCATTTTTATTTTATTTTCTTTAAATAAAATTAAAAAAATATATTTTGAGGAAAGTATCAATTTTCCTTAAAAAATAAATTTTCAAAAAAGGTTTTTTTTGAGGAAAAGTTGAAAGTATCAATATTTCTTAAGTATCAATTTTTCTTAAAAATAAATTTTCAAAAAGGGTTTTTATTTTTAGGAAAAGTTGAAACTATTAATTTTTTTCGAAATTAAAGTTTCCAAAAAAATATTTTTGGGGAAAAGTTGAAAGTATCAATTTTCCTCAAAAATAAATTTTCAAAAAAGGTATTTTTGGAGAAAAGTTGAAAGTATCAATTTTCCTTAACAATAAATTTTCGACAAAGTTTTTTTGAGGAAAAATTGAAAGTATCAATTTTCCTTGAAATTAAAGTTTCTAAAAAATATTTTAGGGAAAAGTTGAAAGTATCAATTTTCCCTGTACAAAAGCAATCATTTTTTTCCTTTTTGATTTTTCTTGAATTTTTTTTAATGTTAAATAATCCGACGATGGAGCCTCTGCAAGTGAAACAGCAGTTTTCTTGCATACTCTTGAGGTGAGGGAATTTTTTCAATTTTTTGCTAAAAGTATTAGAGTCAATTGAGAATAATTTCCAATAATTAATTACTTGGTAATTTTTAAGGCTTATTGGATAACACAAAATTAAGCTGTACTATCTTTTGATGGGCGTTGTAAGGGTGTTATAACCTTCCTCACATGTAACCGAACTCCCGAACCCTGTTATAGTTAGTAGACCCAGACTTATTTTTTTAGGGACCCTTAAATTTAGGTGTTCCCAGAAAGGATAGATTCCTTAGGTGGCTAATCACACCTAGATAAAAAAGATTGGTGGCGACTCTTTCAAGTCAATGTCTAGCGATAGATCCCCGGATAGTACTATAAAAAAGAAATCAATATTCATGCCTACGACTTAATTAAAAATAATAAAATAAATTAAAGATAAGAAAATAACATGACAAAAACAAAGAAAAAACATATATACCTTTTTATCAATCAACATCATTTTTATACTAATATGTTGTTTAGTCTTAAAATTATAAACATCTCACAATTGACAAACATAAATTTTGATCATCCAATTATATTTTTAAGAGATAATCATCAATCATGGTATATTCTAATTTATTAATAGTCTAGTTTAAACTATAAAAAAAAATATGATAAAAATTATAAAAATACAAACACTAAAAAATACATTGATTGACTAAGAAACAAACTTGAAATGCAAAAAAAATCATAAATCATAATTAAAAATTAAAAAAAGTATAAAAATAAAAACATAATAATAAACAAACCTCATGATTGGTAATGGTTAATAGCAAACTTAAACTGCCAAAAAATAAAAGATCATGGTAAAAAAGTAAAAAATTATAAGAAAAGTAAAAACACTAAAAAATACATCAATTGACTAATAAACAAATATGAAATGCAAAAAACAAAAATCATAGATCATGATTAAAAAATTGGAAATTTATAAAATTATCAAAACTACAAGACAATAAAAAACAAAATCTCATAATTAATAATATGACAAATAAGAGTTGAGAGAAGAAAGTGTAATAGAAGCATAAAAGACACTCATATAATCTCTCATCCTTAAAGGGATGGAAAACCATATGTCACAAGAAAATTAAAAGTAAAAAATATAAATGTTATAAAACCAAAGATTTGATTAATAAATTTTAACAGACAATGGTTTTAGAAAAAATGAATACAAGAAAATAAAAAATCGATAATTAAAGTAATATGACAAATAAGAATTGGGAGAAAAAAGTGTAAAAGAGACATGAAAGAAACTCATATAACTCTCAATGTTAAAACCATAAATCACAATAAACTCAAAATTAAAAAATATAAATGTTACGAAATCGAAGGTTTGATTAATAAATTTTAACAAATAATGGTTTAAATAAAATGAATACAAAAAAATCAAAAGTCAATAATTAAAGTAATATGACAAACAATAATTGACAGAAAAAAGTAACATATACATAAAAGACACTCATATAACTCGCATCTTTAAAAGAGATATAAGAATCACAAGAAAATCAAAAGTCAAAAATATAAATGTTACAAAATTAAAAGGTTAATCAATATATTTTAAAAACAATAGTTTTAAAAAAATGAATACAAAAAAATCAAAAGTCAATAATCCAAATAAATATTAGACATTCAAAAGTTTATTGTGTTTTATGTAATAAAATTAAGATGTATGAATTTATAATTTATGTAAAAAAGACTTGGCATTATTACAACATATTTGAGTTATATATATAGATATATATAATGGTTTGAAAAAATGAATACAATAAAATCAAAAGTCAATAATCCAAATAAATATTAGACAATCAAAGATTTATTGTGTTTTATGTAACAAAATTAAGATGTATAAATTTATAATTTATGTAAAAAAGACTTGGCATTTATTATAAAATTTTTGAGTTTTATGTATATAATGATTATCAATAACTTAGTATTAAATCATCAATAATCAATAGTAATTGATTCATAAATTAGTAGTATACCAAAGATAATTTAGCAGTAAATCATTGATAATTCAATAGTAAATCATTGATAACTTAGTAGTAAATTAATGATAACATAATAATAAATCAATAATAATTTAATTGTCAATCATTGATAACTTTCTTTTGTATATGAAATTGTCAAGAATTGAACTTTGGTTACTAATAGAAATGAAACTAGAACTTTCATCATGGTAGTCTAGGGTAAACCTATCATCAACCTATTTAATAAAAAAATTTAGTAAAAATTTCTAAATTTGAATGAAGCAATAATATTATTATATAAAAAAATTTATCTCATACTAGAATGGAACCCACTTTTTGCAACGGGATGGCTTAAATTTTATCAATGATTACCAAAAATATATCTAGTTACCAAAATTATATGAAGGTTGGAAAAATTACATTAAGAGGTTATCAAAATTTTATAAAAAAATTATCAAATTTGCATCAATGGTTAAAAAAAATATATCATAAGCTACCAAACTAATATCAAAGGTACCAAAATTATATTGAAAGTTATTAAAATATTATTAAAGGTTATGACACATTTAACAGAAGTTATCAAAACATATCAAAGGTTATCAAAACCCAAATTATATCAAAATTATCAAATTTTACTTATATATATACCAAAATCAAAATTAAACTATTAGCATTTATTATTATTAATATTATTATCATTGTATTCAAAAAAATTATTTATTAAATAGAATTTTTAGAGACAAAAATTACACATGCGAAAGGAAAAATTTGTAAATTGGACAAACGTTACCAAAAATGGAACAATTATTAGGACCGGATTATCGTCTCTGTTACTGGGAAAGGAAGACTAAAGCTGAGTTATCAGTTAAATGAAATCCTCCTGTCCAGTTAAAGTTTAGTTTAGCATTTTGATAATTATAGTTTTGTCTGACAAGATTGGAGAAATAAACACTATAAGGGAAAGTTTGCAGCTGAACTCATTGTTTGAAAACTGCATCTATTCACCCACTTGATGTTTAAATTTCTTCTAAAAGATGATTACCTGGACAGCTGTACATTATTATTACTTATATTACATCAGAAAGAAAGGTACATAACATCATCTGTCCATTACAATCAACGACGCAATTTTTAGGAATTGAATCCATAATTGCAACTGGCCAAAAAAAAAAATAGAATTACAAAGTAAAGAACATCAAAATCAGAAGGCAATAGATGTTTGGATTATGATTTACTTCAGCAATAACGCATGCAACCTTCTTCCCTCTTCATGCATCTAGCAAAGAAAAAGTAGTGATACTAAATAATAGTATTAGCATGTTAGCATGTTATAATTAAACTCTACAAAAATGAAATAAAAAGAAAATAATAAGATGAAACTAGATTTGCAATTGTATAGTTAAAAAAGACTCACATTATGCTTTTAAAGATACTCCTCCATCGGTTGCTCGAAGAGGCTATGCGGGAACTTGAGGAAGGGTAGAAGAACATTGTTTGCATGGGGATGGTCCCACTCCAATGATTCCCACCATTCTTTTGGATGCACGCGGATTTCCTTGAGAGAAGGAGGAGGAGATGGTTTTTCCGTATCATGGTCAAGAAGGGGAAGATACAGGGGAAGCCGCTTTAGCTTTGGACAATTCCTTATATCAATGCACTGGAGAGAATCACAAACCATTACTCCATTTTTACTGCAAATGCTCTTCAAATGTGGTAGTTCCACCAAATGCAATATCCACAATTTGGGAAGATTATATTTGATGGTACCCATTCCTTCTTCCTCTGATGCTATTATTTCCTCCATTTCGTCACAATGCCCAACAGTGGCCTCTTCCAGGTTGTGCAGAACCCACTTAGCTGAGAACAAATTCTTTATTTTTGTACAACTGAATATACAGATTGTTTTGAGGCTGGAAAATGCACCTACTGATGACTCTCCAACTATAGCCTTCAAATTGTGCAAACCACTTAGATTTAGTGACTCAAGTGTTTGAAGTTGGCAACCCGATAGAAAAATGGACTCCAACTCCTCACATTTCTCAAATGTACATTCCTTCAAATTAGTTGCATCTTTCAATCCACAAATATCGTTTAAGCTTCTCAAACCTTTGCACTCAACAAATTCTAAGTGTTGAATATCATATGGAAGTATAACACCATCTCCAGAATTAATGTTATAACCCACAAATGCAACAATATTACTATGATCCATGTATCGAATATAAACTTGTTCATTGAATAACACACCCTTCAACAAGGGATTGGGGCTCAGCCAAATAAAGTATTTATGTAGCCTTTTTCTCTGACTAAAATACGTGTTCAAGTCACCCAAGTCACTAAAGCAACCTTCAAAAACTTCCAACTTGTTCAATTCCCTTATCTCTTTTGCTCCTGTTGATGCTGGATGTATTGCCAAATACTGAATATGACACAATTTCGACAATAATCCATTGGGTATCTCTTTCAAATAGTTAGTAAGTCCAAGATTGAGATACCTAAGATTTACTAACATTTCCAAACCTTGAGGGATTTCCTTGATTGAAGTTCTTCCAAGGTCCAATTTCTTCAAAGCTTGAAGCTTCAATAAATATGGCAGATTATCTATATGGCGACAACCATGCAGCACCAATGCAGTGAGACTCTCCAGATTAGAGATAGAATTGGGCAACTTCGTAAGAGGATTATAAGAAAGATCAAGAATCTTAAGATTAGGAAAGTGCCCAAAGAAAGATTCTGGAATTTCTTTCAATGAATTTCTTGAGAGTAACAAGGTTGTGACCTTTTGACATATTGGAGACTTCATTTTTGGAGGAATTGTTGATATGTAATTGTTCATTAGAGAAACCTTCTCCAAATCTTCAGTCCACTCTTCCTCATTTGGTAGCTCCTTCAATTGCCTACCAGCTTTTACCAAAAAACCTTTTTTTGTAATATCCAATGCCATATCTCGAACAACATCATGCATCTTTATTTGTGTACCTTCCCCAACCCTTTCTAGCAAACAATTCTCTATGAGCTTCTGCAAAATAGAATGACCCCAACCTTCCATTGCTTTTCTAGTTCCCATTTCATCTATAAGTCCTTCTTCCATCCAATATTCAATGATTTCCTCTTTTTTGAATTCATAATCTTCAGGATATAAAGCACAACATAGAAAACAATCCCGGTCTGTTTGTCTTAGATGATCATAGCTAAATTTTAGGCATCTAAACAATTTTTCTTGCACCACCTGGATGCTTCTGATGTTACTTCTCAACTCATCCAAAGCATTTTCCCACAGAAGAGGATTGGATATTCCCCTCATACAACCAGCTATTGTGACAATTGCAAGAGGAAGTCCATCACATTCTCCCACAATATCTTTCATAATTGATTCTAAAGTTGGATTAGGCAACATGTCTTCTCCAGCTTTGCTTAAAAATAACTGCAAAGCCTCATCTGCAGAAAGACACGGTACTTGGACTTTCTTACAGCCCATTGTTCTAACAACCTCTTCTGAACGTGTTGTCAACACTAATTTGCATCCATTATCTGCTGTTGGCTCAAGGATTCCGATATCCTCAAGAGAAAAGCTGCTCCATACATCATCCAATATTAGCACATGCCTCCGGTGTTTCCTCGACATTTCTGATAACTTTGCTGCACGTATGGTTGTATCTTCTTCATGTGACAACTCTTCCATCAATTGTCTTGCAATGTTGGTTTGCAGCCTTCGAATATCGAAGTCTTGGGTTACAGTTACCCAAATCAACTTGTTAAACTTGGTTTCTTCCAACAACCTATTATGGACATGCTTCATAATGGTTGTTTTACCTATTCCTCCCATCCCACACACTCCAATCATTCTAACTTCATTTCCCATCAAATAGTTATAAATTTCTTCTTTTACATTAGTCTCACCTGCCAATTCTGATGTTGGTAGTTGAACAGCTATGATAGAGAGGTCATTAACCGCCAAGCTCCCACAGAAATGACCTTCGGCTTTCACTTCCTTCAATGCTTGAGTCGCTTCATAAACACGCTTCCCTAGGCAAGAACGAAACAGAGATTTCCCTTTACTGACTTTATCTTCAACACGTTGAGCATCAGCAAGCTTCTCCTTTATTTTTCTGAGCCAACTTTCAACTTCCTGCTTTGGCTTTTTCCCAAAATGATGCTCGTCTTGCAATTGTTGTTGAATATCTGCCTCCCTAGCTAGCAAATCTGCTTGAGCTTGCTTGAAATCATCCACATATTTGTTGAATTTTCTGTGGTAATTAAGATATCTTATAGCTGGACGGCCGATGAACATTATAACTTCAAGGATTGGCATAACAAAGTCACACATTGTATTAGCTTTAATGTCCCTACATCAAAATTGCCATATTGATGATTAATTCAATAGTAGATTGATCAACATATTAAGTTTATAAACTAAAGTTCAAACATAAATGGATGACCTAGGAACCATGTCCCATGACTAAAACACCAGCAGAAATGCCTTTATTACTGACAAAATTTTACGGACAGAATTTTTTCACCAGTAATTATCGACCGTTTACTAATAACTTATCGATGGAATTTATTGATGGATTTAATTTCATAGGTAATCAATAAGTAAACATATGGCATGAATATCCATGAAAATTACAGATGAAATATTCCGTTGGTAATTCTTGTGTAAAATTATTATTGCTAAATTACCAACAGAAAAATTCTATCGCTAAAAAAAATTTCTGAAAATTTTTTTTTATGATTGTCTATTACTGATGGATTTCCCCCCTAAATCATAATCCCTAAAATCAAACCCCCATCTCTCTCACTCTCTTCCCTCTCGACCGCCCCTCTCCCTCGCCAGTCGGCCGATCATCCCCCTTTCCACTATTGGTAATAAGTTTTTTGATTTTTCAAGTTTTTTTTTAATTTATTTTTTTGAGTTTGTTTAACTTTTTGTTATAGATTGTTGAGACTTGTTGTGTTTTATGTTATAGATTTGTTCATTTTTTGTTGTGTTCAACTTTTTGTTAATTTTTGTTGAGTTTTTTGTTGAGTATTGTTGAGTTTTTTTTTTATTTGTTGAGTATTATTGAGATTTGTTGGGTTTTTGTTATAAATTTATTGACTTTTAGATGTTTAAGATTTATATTGATTTTATAGTAAATTTGGGTTTGAGGTATATTAAGATTTATATTTGTCTTGAAAATTTTTTATATTTAATAGTTTTTAAAATTTAATAATAATTATTGAAATTAAAAAATTTTTGTTGATTTTATATTAAATTGGGGCTTGATTCTGTAGATCTGTTGGCATTTACTTCTTTCCATTACAAATCGGTGGTGTGGGAATCTGTCAGATTTGCATCCAACCCTCAATTACAGTTTGATTCTTTGGATCTGTTATTTTTGTTTATTGGTACTGCATTGACAATCAGATTAATCTTCTTAGTAGCGTTGGATTGTTTTTAGGCAAACTCCATTTGACCTTTTAAAGTAGACCATTTCATTGCCCTCAGATCGGAGGCTGCTTCTGCCTTTTCAAATTTAATAGAAGGCAACATCTATGACTTTATTTGTAATATTGAATTATATATGCTGAAATTTGTCACCTCATAGTGAAATACTTGCTTACATTTACATATGGTTGGTCGGGTGAAAGTTTTTCTAGATGTTTATATTTTTTAACTTTGTTAATATTGGATAATATGGTAATATGCAATCTATAAATGCCAGCCTACCTGATCTATTAGTTATTTATAGGACCGTTTAGTATATTTTGATTGGCAGGGCATTTCAATTGATCGTTTGCTTTGTCTTATAGTGTTTATTCAATTTTTTTCTGCTTAAAATTGATGTGATGATTAAGTTTCTGTATCGAATAGTTGTGTTTTGTTGTCATTTTTGTTTTATATTATTTCTTGTAGAAATAGTGAATTCTTGCTGAGGTGTGTTAAACCTGCAGTATCTTCAAAATCTCTCCCCCTCTCCTCGTCGCTGTGAAGCTGTTCTGCGGGTCTGTTCATAAGACAGCGCTCTCCCCTCTTCCCTCTCTTTTCTTCTCTCGCGCTCCCCTCCAATAATGTCAACATTAGGTCAGCTTTATATTCTTTCCTTTTGTGTTTTTTTCTTTAATTCAGTTCCTATCCTGTTGCTTAGATTACAACTTTTAATGGCCAATGTCATTAGTTAGATCCGCTGTGGATTGAAAAGTCAATATAAGATGTTATGCTTGTGTTCTTCTTTCAATTCTACTTTCCTTGATTAACCATCGATTGAATTTCATCCTTGAAATTTTCTTATTTATATATTTTGTTGAGGCCCTACTTAATTTGTGATGTAACATTTTCTCTTTTCAATTCTAACTGCTACTTGAGCTAAAGCTTCAGTAAATAAAATTTTGGTGGTTAGTTTCAATTTAAATTTGAATATAGAATAATTAGACCTTTATGCTAAAATATCCTTTAGATTCCAATAACCTGATTTGAATTGACCTTCTAATTGGCACTGTATTATTTTATGTGGTACTTTGGAAATGAAAGGATGAATTCTAACGAAGTTTTGCCAAAGGTAATTATGCTCCCAAAATACATGAATAAAGCCAGGTTTGTAAACTATTTGGAGAAATTGTGAAAAGTTATACTAATGAAAACGAAAGTGGTAGTCCTTTTAGGCAAGTAAACTTAATTTTTTGGAAAATAATTAGCAAAATAAATTCTTTATTTTCTTGAAATATAATTAATTAATTTTAATTTCTGAAAAGTTGTCCTAGTTTCTTAGTTATAATTTCTTAAACTATTGTTTTGATCAGGGGTGAAGTCAGGGTTCTTTTCTTGGGTGGGCTGGAAGAAAAATTGAGGTATAAGAGTAAAATAATGAAAGGTGTGATAAAAAGAATTTTAAATTCAAATGATATCGCCAATGAGGCATTGTTTCAATGGCAAGGGAGGTCCGGTTACCTTGAATCTTAGGTTTAAGTTGTGGGTTTCGAATCATGCTCCAGCATAATGTCTAGTTTGATAGACCAAATGTATGCATATTATTTGTGCACAATACTTAGAAGGTAATAGTAGTTCATCATCTTTTAAAATATTCCATCTTTTTATCATTGATCTTTTTGCCTATGAAAATGAATTTGTTAATCACTATTAATATTGTAAGGTAACTTGAGTTTCTGTTACTCGTGGAATGAACCTGTTATCTGAAGATTGACATGCAAATACAGAAATGGTATATATGCTGTTATGCTATTTGCTGTAGTTATGTTTTTAAGTCTTGGTCGGCACAACACTCCTCTTTTGGCCTTAAATCTTCAATTCTGATGTTGTAGGAATTTAATTTGCCTTAATTTTTTCAATTTATATTTTTTATTTTTTTAGGTATTTTTATTATTTTATATTGAAAGTACTTGTTTATTTGACTTACGTCCATTGCCAAATATTTGTATGGAATTTGTAACATATATATTTTTTGTATTTTTATCTAATAGAATTCATAAACAATTTTGTAAAATATTTTAAATTCTTTTATAAATAGAATGGAGCACTTTGTTTATTTATTTTTTTATTTATATATATTTAGTATTCATGTAATTACTTTGAAAATAAATTAAAAAAAAATAAAAAAAATAAATATAATATATTAAATATAATAAAAAAATAAGTATTACCAAGAGAATACCGACTGATTATCAACGGATTACTAATAAATTACCGATAAATTAACAACACTTTTACCAACGGATTACCAACAAATTACTATCGAAATTATTACGGATTGAATTTATTAACGGAATTAATATCGATAGAAAATTTCATCAATAATTATCGATGAATTTTTTGCATTATCAACAGATTAGTAATACCAACTTATCTATCACTAACGAAAAATTCCGTTGGTAAATTTTGTCAACAAAAATAATTTTTCTAATAGTGAAAAGGACATAAAATTATGTTCCAAACCCTGCCCACAAACTCAGACTTTTCCAAACAAAATTTACTATAACTACAGCATAATTCATGAAGATTACCTTATCACTTGAAGTAAATCAAGATGTGAGGATGAGGAGCTGCTAGACTGTTGCGACTCCCTTCTACACCAATTCGACCTATACAAATAATTAATAAGAGAAATGTAGAAATCAACGTGGTACTTTCAATTATCAAAAACTCCAGAAGTTCACTGAGAAGAATCCCACCTTTGTGCTTCAAATTTTTTTACTTCTCTTTCTTTCTGTCGATCTGTAAATTTAAAAAAAAAAATACAGTTTAAAGGCACACCAAGACATATGTTCAATTGTGAAGAGTGTAAAAGACTTTAATTTATATAATTTACACATGTCCATTTAATAATGATATAAATTAATATGTTGGTATGTAATGTTGAAAATTTGAAAAAGACTAGGAAAAAAAGGTTTTAGCATTTAAAAAAACTCTTGAATTAAAATTAATTATTGATTGCAATAAATATTTGATAGTTCAATTGATTACAATAAAACAATATGAACTTGAATGATTATTTAATTTTAAGTTATGGTCTTTTTAATATTTAAGCCATAAAAGTAGTAATTAAATACAGGCAAAATTTATTTATACAATGGAACATTAGAAGTTTGTTCTTCCTTTGTTATTATTGAACATAAATAAATGCAGTAAAGGCAAGGTGCAGTTCATTGAAGCAGTTAATGTTGTTGAAGCATATAATAACCTGAATTGGCAGTCTTGAAAAGTTTGTGGATTCAGTGTTGCAATTGCAAGGGCTCTCTCCTCTACTCTGTTTCTACCACTTCAAGAGAGTTACACCTAAAGCAAGTTCTATGGTTAATAAAATAAAGAGCCATGTTTTTTCTGAGGTAGAAGTACTTAAAGAAAATAGAAATTAAATTAAGAAAACGAACTGAAGGGCAGTTTTTTTAGTTTACAGGGAAATGGAAAATAGAAATTCTTTAATCAACTAGTAAAAGAAAATTCAAGAGCATGGCTTTTTATTGGTGAATTTTTTTAAGAGAAAAGAAGAAGAAACCAGAAATTATGAAAAGAAAATTGACAGCAGCTTCTTCTTTATATATTTATATATATTAAATGAAATTGAAGAATGAAATTTAAGAAAATATGTTCTTTTCTCTTTACTAAAATTAAAATGAAGAAAATAAAATCAATAAGCAAAAATTCTTTTTTTCCCTTTTGGAGTTATAAAAGAAAATTAGAAAAGGGGAGCAGAAGTTGCTTGTACTGGCAACTGTAAATGCAAATTAGAAATTGAAGAAATAAAACACTTGAATGCATGTTGAAACACTTTAAAAAATCGCAGTTTAATTATATGTATTATTTATTGAACTAATCTTATACCATAAGAAAAAAAGAAAGTACAAATACAGATTCATTACTCGGACTCTACTAAAAATTAAAGCACCTGAGAGAAATGGCAGTTGAGAAACAGGCATATAATTAAGATAATTTAAGTAGGAGCAGTTCTTGAAGCTTACCTGATCGCTTTGGAATCAAGCTGTGAGGACTTCTGGGGCTTTTTCCACCACTTCTAGAGATCCAAATAAGAAAGGGAACCAGAAAATTTTCCTTCGAGGAAAGTAGATAAGAAACTCTAGGGAACAATGGAAACAAGAACAATTTTTAGTATTTCTGCTTGAGTCGTTTGAGTTAGTCGACCGGTGGTGGTGATGGGTCTTATGCTCTCTAGGAAAACAACGGTCCAATTTGTCATGGGGTCCAGACCCTGTAAGAAACTTTAATGTGGTTTCCACCAAACATATGATTCTCTACCGAAAGTGGAGAATAAGCAAAATAGAAAATGTGATCGGAGCGGCATTATTCTTGTATATATACCAAATATCTGCAGAGAACAAATTCTTTATTTTTCCACAACCCACAAGTTGGATGTTTCCGGGAGGAATATGTGCCTACTGATGACTCTCCAACTATAACCGTCAAATTCTCCAAATAACTTAGGTTTGGAGACTTAAGTGCTTGAATTGACAGCCGGTTGAAAAACTGGACTCCAACTTATCACATTCCTCAATCGTGCATTCCTTCAAATCAGTTGCATCTTTCAATCCACAAATATCGTTTAAACTTCTCATACCTTTGCACTCAATAAATCCTAATTGCTGAATATCATATGGAAGTACAATTCCGTCTCCAGAAGTAACATCCAAATCCACAAATGCAACCTTTTTACTATAATCCTTGGATTTTTAAAATAAATCATAGAAAAACTGATCCTTCAATTGGCAACTCACCAAAATCAAGTATTTATGAAGCCTTTTTCCTGACTAGCATACATGTTCAAGTCATCCAAGTTACTAAACCAACCTTCAAAAACTTTGAACTTGTTCAATAGTCATTTTACTTCATTAACAAGTACGTTTTTATATATTTATTTTAAGAATTGATATTTGTTTATCAATAAGATAATAACACAGTATATAAAATCTATATATTAATAAATATAAATCAAAAAATAAAAATGTTGTAGGAATGGCATTATTCTCTTACTATTTTTTTCATGTTTTATGCACTTGATTATTGAGTAAATTATAATATAATAATTAATTTTACAAATCTCTATCATAATCAAATTAAAATAATCATTATAATACAAAATTTGATTAAATTAAAAATGTATATTTACATTCAAATTACAAATAAATACATAAAAAATTTTAAACTGAAGTTCCAATGAAGAAATGTCTAATTTTAATTTCTCTATTTTTATTTTTTTGACTTGGAATAATGTTAGATCATTATCTTCACCTTCTTCTTTTTTATTTTTTTATTATATATTTTTGAATTTTTTCGACTTTGCAAGGTAGTAGTCAATCAAAAATCAAATCAAATTCTATATTTTTCCTTCTTTTTTATTTTTTTCTTTTCCAAGATTTTTCTTTTTAACTTCCTTGTTGGTGAATCTTTATCTTCAATTTAATGTATCTTTGAGACAATCGTTGGTCATTTAACTTGTTCAAATTCTTTTTTTTTTTTTTCATCTATTTGCATTGAAAACTTAAATTTTTATTTTGACTTAAAATCATATTGTTGTAATAATTGGATTTTCCTATTCTTTGTTTCTTCTTGCAATTAAATAATAATAATTTTATAAATAATATTTCATTAAATTAAATTACAATTATGAAAATGATAATTCATTATCTTCTATTTTAAGTACTTGAGATATTTTGAAATTTCACAATGAGACTTTATGTTGCTTGGAAATAAAGTTGTGAGGACTGTTGGGGGCTCTTTCCACCACTTCTAGAGATTTAAATTAGAAACGAAACCACAAAATTTTCCTCTGAGGAAATTAGATAAGAAACTCCAGAGAGCAAAATGAACAGAAACAATTTTTAGTATTTCTGCTCGAACTGTTTTGAGTCAGTAAGGCAATGGTGGTGATGGGTCTAATTATGCTTTCTAGGAAAACCATTGTGGCCGAAGGTCAACAACGGTCTAATTCTCACCTCAATTAAATTCTCGGATTTACAAAACAATTACTAGTTTTCTACTAGTTTAGCATAAAATAAAATTAATAATAGAAATAGCATAGACAAAGCTCCCACCAAACAGATACATGTGCAGCATCTGACTTCATAGCAAAAGCCAATCAAAAGCAATACATAAATGTTGTTTATGTCGACATTAGAATGGGATTCAATTATTCAAAGCATAACTTCGGATATCAATCTTCTTCCCCATTGCATGTATCAGCAAAATAGATAAACCACATAAGACTGGTAATACACTAGTATTTTACTATGTTTATACACACAGAGAAAATGAAAAAAAAAAAAAAGAAGATGAAACTAGATTTGCAATTTTATAACGATGCCAATAATAAAAAAGAAGACTTACACTACTCCCACCATTCTTTTGGTTGCATGCGGGTTTCCTGGAGAGGAGGAGATGGTTTTTCCTTATCAACCTGGTCAAGCAGGGGAAGATACAGAGGAATCTGCTTTAGCTTTGGATGATTCAACAAAACCATTTATTGGAGAGAATCACAACGTCCCATTACTCCATTTTTACTACAAATGCCCTTCAATTCTCGTACATAGATTAATTCCAATGTCCTTAATTTGGGAAGAATATTCTTGCAAAGTTTGATGAATTCAGTGTTGCAATTACAAGGGATCTCTCCTTCTCTGCTATGTTTCTACCACTTCCAGCGAGTTACAGATAAAGCAAGTTCTATGGTTAATAAAATAAAGAGCATTATTTATATCATATCGTCATTTTATATATAAAACTCAAATATTCTATAATAAATGTCAAGTCCTTTTTACATAAATTATAAATTTATAAATCTTAATTTTATTACGTAAAACACATGAACTTTTAATTGTCTAACATTTTTTTGGATTATTGACTTTTGATTTTTTTGTATTCATTTTCTTTAAAATCATTATTTTTTAAAATTTATTGATCAACCCTTTAGTTTTATAACATTTATATTTTCAACTTTTTATTTTCTTATAACATATGGTTTTCTATCTCTTTTAAGGATGAGAGTTATAGGAGTACCTTTCATGTCTCTATTATGTTTTTTTCTTCCAATTATTGTTTGTCATATTACTTGGATTATTGACTTTGATTTTCTTGAATTCATTTATTGACCAAACTTTTGATTTTGTAACATTTATATTTTTGACTTTTAATTTTTTTGTGGCTATGGTTTTCTATT